>JAWWMO010000083.1:101005126-101045747 GCA_035047845.1 Dendrocincla fuliginosa
TTTCTTCCCCGCCGCGGGTCGTCCGCTCCCCGCCCGGACTTCTCCCCGGCCCTCCGCGGTAAGTGACTGCGGCCCCCCGGGTCCTCCGCCCGCCCTGCCGCCCGCGACCCCCGAGCGACGCCCCCGGGCGGTCGCGGCTGCCCGAGCCCGGCGAGCCCCGTGTCTGAACCCTGGGGGGAAGGGGTTAGCTCGGTCCTGCCAGTATGTTAAAGCTGCGTTCGGGCAAGGTTGTGGTGGTGCTTGCCGGCTCTCCGCAGGAGCCGGCGGCGGTCTGGGGGATGGATGGGGGTCGCGGTCCCTTCGTGCGGGATGTGGCTCCAGCCCCGGCGGGTCTCAGCCGGGCTTGTTTCATGGCATTGCGGCCGCTGTGCCTGCCGAGCGCTGCTCTCGCCGTCGCCGAAACTAAGTGCCGGGCGATGCCGGACTGGGAGCGTTCCTGGGAGCTGATGACCATCTGTTATCGCCGTGGAGAGGAGACGGGCAGCTGGCTAGTGGGGCAGCAGAAAATGAGATAAAGCAATCGGCAATTAAAGAATTAAATCAAAGCATGCCCCAATAATTACACTTTTGCATCAACAAAATGCTTTCTTTTTATATATAAATAGTTCAGTGATAGGAAAGAGGAATCGCTGCTCTTTGTTTTGAGCGTGCAGTACCTCGGAGTGTAATTTAACAACGTCCTTGCTGACAACACCCATTTTTTTTTTTTCTGGGGAAAATACAGAGTAAATGGGACACGATATTACTGTATACGTGGCAAATCTGACATTAGAACAGAAAAGAGATGAGATTTAAAGGCTGAACAGGGGAAGAGAAGCAAGGTAATTTTTTTTTTTAGGTGCTTACTTAATCGCCTCTCAGTGCAATTAATTGAACTTTGTGAGTCGTGCTGTCATCTTTTGCCCCCTCAATGAAGAAATAATAGGACACTCAGACAGAGAAGGGGGGAGGGGATCCTGCTCCTTGGTGGCATGAAGAAATAGGTTCCAAAAAGAATTGCAACAGTGCAGGAATTGCTCCTACACGCTTTGTTTTTTAGCTCAGATCTTTGGAACACAGAGATGACTTCTGATGTTCAAGTAAGACAAAAGCCACAAATGTTCAGTGTTTAGTCCCTTGTCAGTTTCTCTGCAAGCACTTCTTACGGTTTCCCTGGGTGACTTGCAAGGGTTCACTCCTCCTTTAATAGTATTTGACCTGTCATCTCTTACCTACCAGCCACCATGTCTCCTTTCTGAGGGCGGGAGGGGGTGGGGCTGTGGGGGATGTATTTGTCGGTGTTACATAACAGTTACCTGGAGCATCGCACCTGTTCCCAAACTAGGGATGCCTGCTGGACCACAAGCAGGAGATTAATTTCTGTAATATCACAGATCAAGTGCAAATGGCTAGGAAAAACTTTGATAGGGCACCACTTTCCAGTGTTCCAGTATTTACCTTGTGCATTTCACAGCAATTCCTTTCCCACTCACTTAAGTAAGACAAAGTAATATGTTTAACCCTCCCTCCAGTAATGTGTAATCACCGTATTTAAACAAATGATATCCACAGATCAAATATACTGCCGCCTTCCTTTTATTTCCCTCATCCCCTCAAATCCTGTATGACATCACTAACAACAGTGTGTAGTGTAAGCCCAGAGCATATTAGGGAGTGGGGCTCAGCATCTTCTGAGCTCAGGTTCTTTGCAAACTCCTTCTGAGACCAGCGAGATAATGTTTTTTTTGTTTACTCTAACTGATACCACTCACTCACTCTATCATTTACCTGGAGTCTAAAGAATTTAATTAGCTGTTTGGCAAGAGCATAGTGGGGCATGTGGCTGCTTTGATGCTGTCGGTCTGCCTGTCTCTTTCTCACACAGAGAAGCTGTGTTGGCAAGGGAGGTCTTGGTTGCTGGTTGGTGTCAATTCCTGTCCCACTTGGTCAGGGTTTTAATTAGGAGGACTTTGAAGGAGGAAGAGCAAACAGAGGCATCTCTTGCACTGTAGGTCAGCCTTGATCCTCATCCTCTTCTCTTCTCCCTTTCATTGCAGGAGCTGGAGTGGCTGTAGGGGGCAGTGTGCTGGTAGCCAGCCATGATCGCCACAGGAGGCCTCCTGAGGATCTCGGCTAGGAAACAGGACCCCTTGCGACCCCAAAGCCAAGTCCCCAAATGCAAACGCAAGGCCAAAAAGAAGCGCAAGAATGACGTGGTGGTGGTGAAAGGCAAGCTCAAACTGTGCTCCCTGTCAGGGCTCATTGCTCTCTGTGGCATCCTGGTGCTGCTGGTGGGCATTGCCTTGGCTGTGGTGGGCTACTGGCCAAAGCCAAGCCAGGTGTACAGAGAAGGCAGTTTCAGTGCAGGCCGGCACCTAACACCACAGGGTGTCACCCCCAAGAACCGCTCCCAGAGCCAGGAAGGAGCACAAACACGGATCCATCCAGAGTCACTCCCCAGCGTCAATACCTCCACCACTGCTACCACTGGTGAGTCCCCACAGTCCCCCCCCACTTCCTCATCCCCCCAGGCCTCAGTGGGTTTCCTTTTTCGTCTTTTCTCAAGCTACTTGCATTCAGACAAGCTGAAGGTGCTGGGCCCTCTCATCATGGGCATCGGCATCTTTCTCTTCATCTGCGCTAATGCGGTATTGCACGAGAACCGCGACAAGAAGACCAAGATCATCAACCTGCGTGACCTCTACTCCACCGTCATCGATGCCCACAGCCTGCGGGCCAAGGATGGAGGCACCTCGGCCTCAGCCCCTCTCAATGGCTTTGTCAACTATGTGCAGCCCCGGGGCCTGGAGCTAAAGCCAGGCAGTGAAGGTCTGGGTGCTGCAGCCATGCTGGCCAAGAGTTCCTGGCCACCAGGACTGGGTGTCTCCCTTTCGCCGCCGGATCTGGCATCCTCGCCGCGACGTTCCTCCTTCTGCCCCCCACCACAGCCACCCAGCCTGGCTGAGGCTGTGTACAGCATCTGCCGGGAGCGTGCTGCTCTTGCTGGCCACACTGTCACCAGCCCTCCATGCAGCCCGCCAGAGAGCTGTGACCACTGCAGCACAGCCAGCTCCATCATTGGCTCCTCACTGAGCGCTTTTGCCCTCCTGCCCTTGGGGTCGGGCAGTGGAGGGGGAGGCTGGCGGAGACCACCTGGTGAGCGGGGAGCCCAGGAGATCCCTCGGGGGGAGTTTGAACTGAGCCTAACAGACCTCAGCAGCAGCCATATCAAGGGAGGCTGTGGGACAAAGAGGCACAAGCTGGTTCTCAGGCGGCAGAGCACCAGCTGCTTGCCCGATGCTAGGCGTCCACTTTTCCCTGAGCCACCTCGGTCACCAGCTGTCAGTAGGGTCCTGGACTCCAGCCTCTTGGTAGAGGCATCGTCTAGCTACTCCAAATCTTTGGATCTGGGGGGATCACCCCCCTCAGCTCCTGCTGCCATCACCAGGATGGACTCCCAGAGCTCCCAGTCTGAGCCTTCCAGCAGCAATAAGGGCTACAGCCACCTGGAGGAGGCCGGCACCTCCTTGGAGTCAGTTGCCAACACCACAGCCAGTAAAATTCAGGATTGTGAGGATGAAACAGCTGAGAAGATGGACCCCATCAAGGCTACCAGCAGAGAACAAACAGGGGAGCAATCTCAGCAAACTCAAAGACAGTACACTAATAAAGAGAAACTCTTTATGATTTCTAGGTCACATGCTGCATTAGGGCTGGAGGATGGGGAACTGGAGAGTACTGGCATCTAAATAAAACAGAGAAGGCACAAAGACACCTTGCATCCCTCCACACCTTTCCCCCTTCTTCATCTCCTTGTGGACTTAGGAAACCAATCAATATCCAAAGAGCTGCACTATGTTACCCTTGAAAATTGAATTCCATAAATCCTGTAGATGATTTCAGGAAGAAAAAAGAAAATACTTTTTGTCTTATCGTGATTGTATGTTTCATGCAAGCCAAATTGTATTAAATATCCACAGTCCAGGAAGTTCTTTGGATCAGATTAATACAATTTCAGACGGTATTGCTGTGCACTTTACTGTTTTGATTTCCAAGTGCCCCTTCTTCTCCTCTGGTTTCTTTCTTGCTGATTTGCCACTAACTGCTTGAAAACTGCAGGCACCTTTTTAAGCTCAAATGCAACGTGGTCTTCAGAAAGAAAGCTGAGCTCTATCTTTGTTTTGGTTCAGTCACTACAAAGTTTGCAAGGCCTTAAGGATGACGTACCTTGACAAAGAATGAGTTTGTTTAAATTCTGGAAAAAAAAATAAGTTTAGAAGAGACTGGAGCAGAACAGAGCTCTCATGATTTAGTTAAAACCATTACATTCCTGAATCCAAAATACATATTATTACATGATACTTTATTAAAGTATTATTACACATGTATTGAATGATGGCATTAAAAGATTTTTTTTTTTTTTAATAAAACATTTACAAACAAAACTTCCATAAGAAGTCCTTTATTTTGGTAAGTAATTACGGGTATCAGAAACTGTTTGCTTTTATACTGTGAAAGATTATAGAGATGCTATGAGGCCAAAGATTTGCTTGTACATTTAAGTAGGTAATTAATAATTTAGGTGTAATTTCAAAATAAATACTGATTCAGTCTTTGAGAAAGCACACTGCAATTCAGACAGCAGATTCTGTCTCCATTTCTGACAGTACTTCATGACAGACAGCTGAAGAAATGTGAGATTTTGATGCTAAGGAAAAAAAAAACATTTAAAGGTTTGATCTTAAGGGTTTTTTGAGCAACAGATTAATCTTGAACTACAGTGTCTCCTTTCTCGATTTTTCACTTCCCTTCTAACTGTTACATCAAGTGTTTCTGCTGTTATGGTTCCTATTCGTGCATGCATGTACATAAGCTCAATTTTGAAGCATGATGTTAGCCCTGTCAATGTCTTAGCAGTTGGCTGCATTGAAGCTGGCAGAGGTTTTTCACTGAGTTCAGCATGGTGAGGATTTCTTCCTGCTGGAGAAAAGCATCAGGTTTCTTGAAGAATGCCTTGTTTGTTGGCACATTTTTGGTAAACTGATGAGCTCTTTCATTTTCATAGCTGCATCACAGCAGACACTTGTGTTTTGCCAAAACAGATTTATGCACTCAGAAAATTTTGTCAATACTTCAGATTTTAGATATGAATGTGGCATTTCTCTACTATGGGAAGAGAAATCCACATTAAACAAATACAATTTGTATGCAGGCAGAAGTCTTTCAGCTGAAATTAATTTTTTTCTTGTGGTTTTATGTTTTAAAATAGGTACCTATTTACTTACATTACAGTACATTATGACGTAGAATATAACTACCACTAAACACAATTGCCTTTAGTAATCCCACAAAATTCTGCAATAAATAAGGCTAATTTAAAAGAAAAGAAGAAAAAATAAAAATAATTCATCATGTCAGAGTCTTGTAAGTGGAGAAGCAGAAAGTGCTTGTGCTTGTTTTCTTGAGCAAGAGAGACATCCAGGTGGCAATCTCTTTCCTTCTGTCAGTGGCAATGAGTGTACTGACAACATGAACACCACTGTGGGATTTTTTGCTATCAAACTGCTAGCACACAGCTGGCAAAAATCTGATGTAAAACTGCCTGGATTGGCATGGGCTGGATTAAGCACTACAGGAAGTGGTGAGCAGGTGGCTTAACTGGCATGGGCATTTGCATGGGGCTTTCCTTTAAGTCGTCCATAAGCATGTGCTCCTTCTCCTGTGACTTCCAGAAAGATTTATGACATGTATCTGAGCAGCATTTTGTGGTGCTGATAGAGATGCTAGTTACTGACAGCTGAAAACATTGCGTTTGTTATTTTTCACACTAAAACCCTCCATCAAGGTGCAAGGGAAAAGGTGAGTTGCATGAGACTTACTGGGGCATGGAGTTCTCGTGAAGATGTGACAGGGGTTTGTTTTATTCTGAGAGAGGGTAAATATGCTTTTTGAAACTTCGTAAATGTTTCTTTGGTTACCCAAATCTACAGTGTGCTTTGGAAAGAAAAAAGAAAAAAAAAAATTAAAAAGCCTCTGGTTATTCCTTAGATTGATTTGAAACAAAACAGACCAATAATTATTCTGGTAATTAATTTACTGCAAAGCTTTCTGAACGACAAAATTATAGCAGAGTTTGGGTTTACTAAGTAAAATTATAGCTTTTTCCTGTGTTGCCAAAAAAGATGTGAAACATGAACTTTCATCAGTTGAGCTGGATTTTTTAATGACAGTAGCAAGAAGTGATTTGTAACATACAGATTAATAAGCAGAGAAAGCTACCTCTCTGTCTTTGCAGGTCATTATTTTTTTGCAAATTTATTAATTAAAACTATTTGTTGAGCAATTTATGCAGGGATGGAGTTGTAGTCGGAAATTTTTGTTTAAAATTCAAGATGGGCAAGTTAGCCTAACACCCCAATGTTGGAAAACAACTGAGAGATTCAACCCCTGTGCACCAGCCATGCCATTAGCCTTAGAGAGCAACATAGCAGCCAGTAAGGAGCTGAGCCTTTCCTGGTGATACCCACAGGTGCTGGGCTTTGTGCTTTGACTGGTTATTGAGTCTCTCAGCTGCCTCTGACTGCTTCTTCACACTGTCAGGCTGCCATCATTTGTACATCCAGTCACATACTTATGCATTTTCCTCCAATCCAGTCTCTTCCTTTTAACCTTCGTCTCCAGTGTCCTGCCCCCTAGTGCTTCCTGCACAGCCCTTGTCAACAGCCAAGAAGCTGCCTCTACTTACCACCTGCCTTCATGTTGCAGAAAGAGATGGGCTGCCACACATGATTATTGAGAAGAAATGTATTCATTTAAATTAATTAATTTTTAAAAATGTATTGTGTATTAAGAAGGAATTATTAGTCCCTGTATTTAAGAAGTGATATCCTTGAAGATATTTTCAGCCGGAATACCTAGCCATAAATTTTTGCTATGAAAAAATCGTATTTTGGTTTAGAAATGTGTATTTTGGTTTGGTTTGGTTTTTTTAGCATAGAAATGCTATAATATTTATATAAAATTTCTAGCGGAAAGTTAATTTCTGCCTGAGTCTTCAGAATACTCCCACCACTAGGTAGAAGGCTGTGTCTGTTCATTATGAGTATAGATGCTGTTTGGAACAGTCTGAGGAGAGGCAAATGCCCTAATTGTACTTCAGTCATGCTGCTGTTTGTTACAAAATCCTCAGGACTCTGGAGAAGCTGCTGACGTGATCATCCTGTAACCCAGTTCTGGCTCAGTTTTCACTGGCTAACAAAGTATTTAAAATCCTTGCATTAACCTGGCTTGCTTGGCTGAACTGATTTACCAAACTTCCCAACTGTTGACATATCAGCTGATTTACAAAAGACCAGATTTGTTACCCTATTGTTTAGATACATTTTAACAGCCTTTTCAAGGACTGGTGCTGTCCAACAGTGAGCAGCAGTGCACGTACAAACATTGAATTGGGTGACTGTTAACACAGTTTTAGGTCTGCAGTCTGACATACAGATTTTATAGATTTTAGATTTTCATATCAGCCAAAACAGTTTACACAGAAGTAGCAATATGACCTCAATTAAACAGCTATTTTTATTAAAAGCAATAGATGTGGCAGAATGATAAATCTTATTTGATTTCAGTAGGAGGAATAGCCTTTAATAATGCTTTATGTTTTTTTCTTTCTACAAAAACCCACACAAAATACAAATGCTCAGTGATAGCTGACTAGCAAAACCTTAATAGTCAATAAAAGTATAGATTTTGAGGGCTATTTTTTCCTTCTAGAACAGGAAAAAAAAAAAAGGTTTATCACCTCTGCAAGACTATCAGTAGCAATATCATCATGCTTTAGCCAGGTCAATTACTGCTTTTCAGTTTGGGCCTACAAACAGTGAACAAGGAGCAGAGCATGTGCAGGCACAATCCGAGAGGGTAAATATAGTATCACAGCCTCAGGAAAAAAGTTTTCCATGGAAGAGTATACTGCTATTATTTCATTTTAGAAGTTTGATCTTTTATTTACTGCTTCTAAAAGCTCCAAACTAAAAAAGTCTAAGTGGGCACACCAAAAATTATCTTCTGTCATTTAGCTTACACTGTAAACATGGTGACAGAGGGAGACCCTGGAGATCTGACAGAGGCATGCGCAATCAGGTGAAATGGCATTAAAGTTTGGATGGGGGAACTAGGCTACTAGAAAGGATCTGACTGGACCACAGGATAATTCAGGAACTGGAGGAGCATGACTTCTGCTTATCCACTGCTTATTCTTTTATCTGCATTTTAACTAGACAGAAACACTCAAGTCACAGTAATACTTTTAAAGTGGGTTTGGTTTTTTTTTTCAATTCTTTGTTATTCTTTTAAAATTACATTGCATTGAGAATAAAACTCATTTGGTGAAAGTATGAAAACAGATTCAAACTAAATGAATGTCAAAAATCACTATTAAAAACTCAGTCTGTGAGGTTTCCTTCACCCTTCTCTGCACAAAGAAGTTTCAGTCTAAGATTTTTGAGTGTTACTTTTTCTTTTTTCCTTTCTCCCCACGAGAAGTTTGGTTCTAGTGAAGATGTGTAGCTGGTATGTACTGGAGTGTAGAAACTGGGAGAAATGTTTGTCTTTAGAGAAGCACCTTGTTCCATGCTAAGCTTCACAGCTAAAGTAAAAAATGGCAAGTAAAAAGTGAATATTTAGTATTCAAGTGATTAATATATCGTTTCCATAAAGGTTTAAATGAACTCCAACTTTGAAGAAAACATAATCCACAAGATCAGACCATAGTGCTTGCCAAACAATGGAAGAACCATCACAGTATTTACTGAAATATCTAAATATATCGAGATCAATCACAGTTTGTTTTGTTGAGGGTTTTTGGTTTGGTTTGGTTGTTGTTGTTTGTTTTGGTTTTTTTTTTTAAAATTTCTGTTATTTATAAAAGATAAGACATTGCAATGTTCAACATTGCATAATGTAATGTGATCACACAACTTCAGATTACATTTTGTTCATCACTTATAAGATTTGGCATTATCCTCCCTGACCTGCCTGAAAGCAGTCTGAGACCATGCCATACAGCTCCCATTTTGTTGCCAAAAGCTAAGTCAGCCATTTCTAAAGGAGCAGGACTTCAGAACATAACCATCAGTTCTGGCAACAGTTGGAGCTGCTGAAGACTGCAGAGGTGCCTTGGTACAGCTTGCAGTGCAGCTCCCTTCCCACCTTGGAGCAGCACAGAAACCTGTGGTAGGGTCTCACAAAAGAACTTCCTGCAAAGGCACCTAAGAGTCACCAGAATCAGCTTGATAAGGATAAATCCCCAATGAGCTAATATGATACTTCTGCAACACCATAAACTAGCCTTTCTCCCTCATTCCTGGAGTGTACTTTAGGTCTCTTCGAGGGTTGTAGCGTATTTTTACTTCACTGAATTTACAATCAAAACTCATTTTAGAGAAATGCAGTTTGGTTTCAGAGTAGAATAGAAACTATTATTTAAAATGCTTATGGAGTCCCTATTAAGTTAGCATCAGATGACCTCACAGTCCTTAATGTACTTCTCTCTGACATGCCTGGGTACAGAGCATGACTATCTTCCTCTGCGAAAACAAGGCACAGAGATACAGCCACTGACAAAGTGTGCAAAGACCGGATTTTTATTTTTTTTAAAAGGGAGGAGGGTATAAACATCAGTATGCAGTGATGACAGCATCTGATATCATGCCTCTAAGTGATGTTTCCAAACCATGCAAGTAGCCTGCTGTGGAACAGAGCCTTGAACACTTGTCCTCCAACACGAGATTCATCCTTCTGCACCTGAGGAACTGAAGTGCTAATCTATTTCACTGTCTTTCAGACTCATCAAACACAATATTACATGAAATAACTTCACAAGACTTTCCTGCAGAATATTGAAGGACACAAGTGATACTAGGCAGCTGGTGACATTCTGTTTCAAATGAGGAACTTAAAATGAGAACAGGTAAATCTGACACCGCTTATTACTCTACTGTGGTAACACAGCATAAGGTGATGATAGTAGCAGCTCTTTGGGGTTTGGAAGCTTAAAACTGTCTTCTTGCGCTGCTAACGTAATTAACACTACAGGCTGCCTTGGAGCTTGAAAATGCAAACAGAACAGTTCTTGCCCTTGTGTTTGTCTTTGCAGTGTGTACAGTGTCTGGAGCAGCAGAACTGAAATAAGGATGAGTGCTGAGGCTGCAACTCTCACCATCTCTCACCACAAGCAAGCTGTAGGAGAAAGTTATTTCTTTTAGACCATTAAACTAGTGTTGGTGCCTCTTATCTTAATGAAGCAGTTGTACTCTTTAGAGTACTGCTGGGGTCCAACATGCAAAGGAAAGGCAAGGATACCTTACTAGCAATGTTCTTTGCAAGGATATGCTGCCACTCCTCTAGCACAGAGGGGAAAACCTTAGCGGAAGCTGTAGCATAGTTTTGGCATCAGTGAGCTCTTGGTGCTGCAACAGTGTTATGTCCTGGTAACCATTTGGTTACCATTTGTCACTGACAATTTGGGAAAAGCTCACATAGCTCACATGATGAGCTATGGAAGGTCAGCAGCTTTTAACCATCACTAGTTTGTATGTCAGCTGCCAGTACAGTACCTAATGAGCCCCAAGATTTACCCAGAGAGCAAAAGAAGCCAATTAGAGTGCAGGTTACATCATCACTGATGTCACCAAGAAGACACTAATGAATATGGAAAGCAAAACAAGTCACTGAGTCTCTGTTGCACTTGTCCTTGCAGCTTTGGGTTGTCCAATGTGGACAAAAGGAGGAACCACAAAATGTTGCAGCTGCATCAGCAGCAGTCAGTAGCACTTGGCTGCTTCCACCTATAGTTAGTTCTATCTTCACTCCTCACTGCCTCTGTAAGAGCTCTCTGCATTTGAATGGCAAACTAGTCCAGTCCTCTACTCAAATAAATATTTTGTGCTGCCTCATGATTCACCAATAGGTTGAATTCTCATATAGCAAACAGATTGCTCAACAACAATGTTTTCTGGCAAGGTTTATTAGGTATATATCTGTCATAGTTCAACCCCAGCCAGCAACTAAGTACTACACAAAATGTTCTGCAGAATGCCTTGGTTTAGTTTACAGCTGTAGATAAATCTTACTGGCAATTTAGGCAGATATACTCAGATAAATCTGCTGCCATAAAAAAAATAGAACTATGTGTTTTAGCAAAACTGATAAAGTGAATACAAGTGTTTTGTTAATCCCAGCCTAGAGAAATCATGGGAAACAAGAATCAGATTTGAATCAACAACAGATACTTTTCTTAGAATTGCCATTTTAAAATTCAGTTTCTTGTCAGACTTGAAATCTGTCCCATCAGTGTTCAGACATTCACAGATGCTTTGGTAGATTCAAGATGCCCAAACATTAGGAAGTTAAAGTGTAAGTCATTCGAATTATTTTAAAATGAGTTGTGAATTTCTCCAAGTAGTTGGAATACTCATATGATGCAGGAAAAATAAAGATTACCCCCTAAATATCTTTACACGTTCCTAAAACATTTTTTCTTTTTCACAAAAACAGAATACATGTAGCAATGTGGGGGATGGAGAAGTTTTTTAGCAGGAGCTTCAAGTGGCCTGGGTGAGTAATATATCCATTTCAAACACATGCTGATACATGCTCCATACTATGATGCTGGATTGCCTAATCTTTTTTGCTTTCTTTTCTACCACATGAGATGATAGAGTATTTGCATTACTCATAGTGAATGGAAGCAGTATCCAGTATGCAGCTTTCTCTTGAAAAATCTGTGTTTGATCAACACAGGGAGTGTAGTTTTTATGACTCTAACATAACTTTTAATGCACTGTTTTTACCATCTTAAAATACAGAAGCAAGTCTCATTCTATCGATAAGAGTCTTGAGAATTGCTCTGTTTCTCCTCTGTCAAGGGCTGCAACTTAATCAGCTTTTGTTTAATTGAATAATTCTGTTGTGGTAGAGAGTGAAAGCAATTGTTACACGTGCTTGAATCTGCATACTGCAGCAACACGGCATAAATAAATCATCATGGTTGTGCACATCCAAAAGACGTTACTTCTACATAGCCCAAAGCACTGAGCCAAATGCTAAAAATTGAAATTCTGGTGCAACACATGGAATAACATATGTACTCAGAGTAAAACAGGTGTAGATGGAGACAGCAATGAGGAAGTAGCTGATCTCATTGCAGCAGTGATTTAAAGGCACAGTCATAGTAATCAGGGCTGTAGTAACTGAAGGCAATGCCAAGGAACCCACCTGCAGCCCAGGTGCAGCAGGAGAAGAGGAGGTCTCCCCACCAGTACCACATCATAAGTGAGGCACATAAGCCCAACTTAAGGCAGGAGTGATTCCCACGGCAGGATAACCTTAATGCTAAGTTGCTGCTTTCAGGCTCCACCACTGTGGCTGGTGCCTCCTTGAGTCCTGAGTGAATGTTGTCCCTCCAGAAACTGCTGGAACACAGCTTAAAATTACAGCACAGAGACTGTCCCTTAGTAAGTGAGGAACAGGAACACTGGTGGTGGCAGCAACAGCCTCAGCTGACCCTGCAGAGGAGCCTAGCATCCTTAGGAACAGGAGCATGGAAGAAGCATTTCATAGAATGGTTTGAGTTAAATGGTTACATAGTTTAAGGAAGGGACATTCAAGATCATCTGGTTTCAATCCCCCAGCCACAGGCAGGGTCAACTAGACCAGGTTGTCCAGAGCCCTATCCATCATGGCATTGAATGCTTAATGGGATGGGACATTGACAACTTCTCTGGACAACCTGTTCCAGTGTTGCACCACCGCACAGTAAAGAATTTCTTCCTAATAGCTAATCTAAACCTGCTCTTTTTCAGTTTAAAACCATTCCCCCTTGTCCTGTCATTACATGCCCTTGTAATACATTTTCACCTGCCTCCACTACCTCCTCATTCTCCACACCCATTACACACGTCAGTATGGTCTGATAGGTTTACATGTCCAAGGCTGGAGCCAGCCTGAGACAGGACAGTCCCTGACAGTGAATTCTGCAATTTGCTGCTGCTGCTGCTTTTTTGCATCATCTGAGTAAATTGAAAACTACAGGGAGAGCTTGTGTTGCTTCTGTCTGATCTTCCACCTTCCTTTGCGGATGCTGCTTGTTTAAGTGCTGCTCTGCAAGCCCCTGATGTATGCTTACTGATACATTTGCTGCAAACCCATTTTGTGCTGGCTCCACTTTCTCTTTGCATTAAGTCAGTGGTGCACTTGCTCAGTTATTCTGAATAGGAACGGTTCAATGCCCCCATTGCAACAGGAACTCTGCAAACCAGAACAAAATGGCCTTACAAGCAGCAGACTAACAGGTTGCCAAAGCAAGTTAGCCCAGAGCCTTTATTAGCACAAAGGGGTGATGTTGGGCACCCTGCCCTGAAGCAGCAGGCTGAGCAACAGGTTGCAGCTGGGAAATGCAGTCAGAAACATTGTGGAAGACGTGGAAGTGTAGGATCCCATGCCGAACTAGATAATTGGTTTGGGGGAAGAGTAAACTAAGACTAGCATAGAAAATAAACAGCAGTGGGAAAAGCATTGTCTAAAGAAGGTCTAGTAATGGGGCAATGAATCAACTTTGAAGATTCCTCAAAGGCGTGCTCATGACAAAGGGAAAAAGAAATTCACTTCAATTTTTGAGAGGCAGATTTAACTATGTAAGTGTTTCTCCTGGCTATAAAGGGGTTAGGGAGATCTGAGTTAGGGCAACACCTTCACTTGCACTACCACCTGGTTTGTATGCACAAAGTATTGGTCAGTCCAGCAATAGTTCTCCCTGCCTACTCTTAAAATCCAGAATGGTGTCACTGTAGGTCCAAGGTGGATGGCAGCACAGGAGTGGGGGTGGTGAATAGGGCAAGTGAAGAGATACGGTGTGCAGATATGCCAAGGAAGAGATACTTGGCTCTTGCCCTCAGTGAGTACTAAGACATGGAGACAAAAATAGAAAAATAAAACACATACTGCCACAAGGGTGTCCATCTCTTATCAGATGAAGACTTTTTTGTCAAAGCTTAAGAACCTGTAAATATGAGGTACATTTACATGACTTCCTATGCATTTAAAATTTTTCTTGTGCCAGCAAAAGTTAAAATGCCATGAAACACATCTTAAAAATATAAATTTAACCCAAGCTTGAGATCTGATTGGGTTTTGACTGATAATATTCCCAAGCTTGAAAAATAAATAAATGTTTTTATAACTCACATCTACTTTGAGAAGCATCTCATAACAATACCTAAAGTGCTTCAATTATTCAGGCTGAAATGATATTGCTTCAATATAATTTTATTCCAATTATGTTTTATTTGTTTCAAGATAATATGATTATTTCCACAAATAGTAATTTCTGGGCACTTTATGTGTGAAAGTAGTTGATAGGGTCATTTCAATATCAGCCTCAGAAGCTGTTAAGGGGCTTTAAGTGAAGTCAGTCAAGAGTGAAAATGTCTTTTCCACAAAGTTAAAGCTGAGAGAAACAAAACTTGTTGCCATCAGAGCTGCAGAAGTCTCCTGGAGACCTCTCATCTTCCCCCTTTTCTGGCCAAGGTCCCTGCTCAGATCACATTTCCCACAGGTCACCAAATACAAGGAGATAACACCACCTGGGATAAGACTAGAGAATCAAGTCCATAGATTTTATACAGATAGAAGAATTAATTATTCTGTGAAGCACTCTCAGATCAAGATACTGTATTTGGAGGCATAACATTAAAAAATATCTGATTGTGCAAAAGAATCTCTATATTTCTCAATTAAATTAATTTAATTAAAGAGAATTACTGGCAATTGTCAATAACAGCCTTAAACATGCAGGAAGTTGGGGTTTTGATTTGATCTCAATAGCCTCAGCTGAGACTTTGGTGTCATCAATGGCACTACCTCAGCTAGAATCAGAGCAGGATTTAACCTCAAATCAATTTAATTCTGAAAAATACTTATGAGGCACAGAGAATCCTAAGTTTAGCCCTCTACCTAAAGAGTACTTATTGAAAAAAAAAAAAAAAAACAAAAAAAAAAAAAAAACAAAGCACCCTCAACAGGTCTTTGACTTTTATGAAGTGTTTAAGAGAAGACTAAATGTGGCCTTTAATGCCATGGTCTAGTTGACAAAGGAGTGTGTAATGTGTTGACCCTGGCTGGATGCCAAGCTCAAGCCCCTCTCCCCCTTCCCTCTGCAACTGGACAGAGAAGAGAAATACAATGAAGGATTCATGAGTTAAGAGCTGAGAGAGGTCACTTACTGAGCACCATCATAGGCAAAACAGACTGAAAGTGATATTAATGAAATTTATTACTGACAGGATGAGAGCAAAAAAAGTGAGAAGTAAAATAATCTTTAAAAACCTTCTCCCCCACCCCTCCTTCCTTCCAAGTTCCACCTCCTCTCCTCCTAGCAGTGCAAGGAGGCAGGGAATGGGGGTTGTGGTCCTTTGTTTATTTCTGCCACTGCCAGGAAGAGAAGTCCTTCCCCTGCTTTTCATGGAGTCCCTCCCATGGGAGGCAGTCCTGCACAAAACTCTGCAGCTTAACTCTATCCCATGGGCAACAGTCATTCACAAAACTGCTGTCCTGTAGGTCACTTCTCCACGGGGTGCAATCCTTCATGATCAAGCTGCTCCAGCATGGGTCCTCCACAGGGCCACAACTCCTACCAGAAAACACCTGCTCCAGCATGGGCTCCTCCGCAGGCTGCAGGTGGATCTTGGAATCCCTCCAGTCCTCCATGGGCTGAAGTGGAACCTCAGCTCTGGCGCTTGAAGCACCTCCTTGCCCTCCTTCTGCACTGACCTTGGTGTCTACAGAGTTGTTCACATGTACTCACTCCACTCTTCTCTGGCTGCAATTTTTATCTGCTCAATAACTTTCTTTCCCTTCTTAAATACATTATCATAGGGGCATTACTATCATTCCTAACTAGTTCAGCCTTGGCTGGTGGCAGAAAGCCAGTCCTGGAGCTGACTAGCATTGGCTCCACCAGATATAGAGAAAGCTTCTAGCAGCTTCTTACAGAAGCCACCCCTGTGGTACAACCCCAACCCCCCCCCCCCGCCCCAAACTGGCAGCAGAAACCCAATAGATGGTGTTAGGTCACGGGTTGGACTCTATGATCTCAGAGATCTTTCCCTACCTAGTTGATTTTGTACCTTTTGTGACAGAGTTCAAAAACTTGTTTGTTTCAGAAAGAGACAAGTCAAACTTCCTATAAACTTTACAAGTGTATTAGAAAGTCAGTGTAATCACCTCTCCCTGACACATTTACTTTATAGATGTGTCTCTATTTAATGCTCATTCAACGCTACTTTTTTTTATTATTCAACTGCATAAAGCTGAACCAGGCACCTAACAGCAGATAGTAAAAGCTGGATTTCCAGCAAAGAAGAATACAAACTATCATGTGCAGGTGCTCATCTCTCTTTACATTAAGAAATTAAAGATTCAAAGGCTAGCAAACAGCCAGACAGCAGTTTGCTTTTTTTTTTTTTTCCATTTTTAAGACAGAATTCCTTAAGTGGTATGTCCAGTCTAAAAATAAGATTTGTTGTTCCACTTTTGATCCAAGCACTGACATACCACATCTTACAACTTGAATAAAAATAATTTTAAATTGTTTCTGAAAGCAGTTGTCAATCTTTTCAGCTGATCTTAAAAAAACATTTCCCAATTTTGAAATTAAAAGTCAACCTACACAATAGAAAAGAAAAAGTTTGAGTAGACTTTAAATGCATATTTTTTTTTTAAATAAAGTAATTAATTTCTCTCTCACGCTTGAAAAGTATGCTCTGATTTAATATGTAGGCTTTTTAAACTCTCTTTATGAGACTTGTTTCATGTTTCTGCTGCACAGGTCAGTGATTCAAATCCATGGTAAGAAGCCAGCTTCAGAGGTGTTAAACCTACACAGCATCTGAATTTAAGCCCATTTAAGAGTTCCTTTTTTGAAGGAAAGTGTACAATACAATTACACTAAGTTGCTTAGGATTTATGGGCCCCAAGATATGTCCCGGTTTTAACTCTGAGTAACCACTTCCACAAAGAGAACATTTACCAAAGTTTAAAGACATGGTTTTTTTAAAGACATGGCTTTTTTCAACATGAATACTTGCCAAACTTGTCTTTCATTCCTGCATCTGCTTTTAGTTTCAAGACAATATGATGAGAAAGAAATGGAAGATTACCTAAAAAAAAGAAAAAAAAATCCATAGTTTTCATCTAATCCATCCCCTCAGCATTCCAGAGTGCCACAAGCAAACCTCTCTCCTGGCAAAGTGATTGCAGCTTTTCAGCTGGAGGCCAGGGTGACGATACAAGAGCGTGGGTCTGTGTGAAAAACTGTTTCAAGTTTTCTGCCAAGTAGAGGATACCTTTTTTTTTATACATATATATATATATCAGATGCTTTGAGAAGCAACAGCACGTTTTGGTAAATGTTTCAAACTGAGGGATTATTTCCTTCTACCTGCATGCAAAGAGACACTCTAGGACTTCTGCCTTGGTAATACACTGTACCATAGAAGTTGTGGCCAATGACAGCAGAATATACACATGAAAATAAAATGCTTCAAGAAGGTCAAATTGGTACTCATGCCTAAAGTTTCCCACTCCTAATTTAAGGATCAAGCATTTAATATACCTGAAGCAGGATGATTGTAGGGCTCAGGGTGAAGCTACCCCCCCTTGCTGCTGCCTCTATTGTGCCAAGAGAAGAGGCTGGTATCTTCCTGACATGAAGTATAGTTAAACAAGGAGGTGTCTGCTTTCTTCTGCATACATACAAAGTACAGGACTATAGGAAGGCAAAGGCAACTGGACTAACCAATATAATCTTTATTTATTTTAACCCACAAATATAAAGCTCTTGCTCAGTTGCATCTAACCTGCAAAAATACATAACATACAGAAAAAAAACCCTGACCCATCTGATGTTTAGTGCTTAACAGCAACCAGCAACAGTATTCAGTATGAGCTATTACAGAACACTTCTTCCTCTGGCTTTAGCAACCTGTTTATTAGAATAACTAGTTTAACAAATATCCAATTGCAACCAGTCAAGACACTGGGAGATGTTATTGTCAAAGCCTCCTCTCAACTTTCTTAGGAAATACTCATCATTGCAGTACAATTTAGTACTTTCACAAAGAGAAAAATAAAATTTAGTGGGTAATATTTATTGCAAGTTCTCTCAAATCACAATATTGTACCATTATTTCAATAACTCAAGTTATATTCAACTAAACTCAAGTAGAAGAAATTAGGAGATTTCATTTATCTTGTACATAAACTACTAGTGCTTATAAAGCAAATTACTCAAAGGGAAAAAAATAGGCAAGTTAGAGACCACAAAGAAAAAAAATCGTAGAAAAAGAACAGTAAATGCAGGGATCATATAGACTGAATCAAACTCCCTTCTGGACTTAAATTTTGCAATGTAGTTTCCCTGCAATAGTCATAAAGAAGGAAAATTAATCTGTTTCAGCATTATAAAGACATATTCATTTCAGATACTGTCTCACACCTGCCTTACATCATGTCTAATAATCAAATATATTACAATTAATTTGAATAAAAAATACCAGGGAACAAAAACATGGATCCCCATGGCTAAAGCAGAGAAACAAAACAAAATTCTAAGACTTATGTAAGACTTATTTTATATTCTCCATCACAAAGCTGAAAACACAGCTTTTGAACAGCATTACAGAAGCTTATTTTGACTTGTCATTAGAGACTAAAGAGGTGAATTTGGGAGATATTTGCTTTCAAGCGTCATTCTAAATTGTCAAGATTAATCACAATGATGCAACTTAAGTACTTATTTTAACTTAATATACCACAAGTATACTATAGCCCCAAGATAAGTGAAATTAATTACCCTACTATCATAATAACCCCTAAACAGAATTAAACTTTATTGGAACCTATACACATTAAATCCCCAAATGTTTATGAGCGCAGGTTCACCATGCATTTGCTACACTCCAGTGCCATCTGTCTATAAAAAGATAATTAACATTTTCAGTGTGAAGAAATACAGCATGTTGTAAAGTGTGTTTGGTCCTAGGCCATTGAATCCACTTCAGTTCCTATGATGAATGACATTGCTACTTCTTTTCTGAATGAGAAAAAAAACAAAACACCCAAACAAAACACTGTTTCCTCAGTGTATATTTAAAGTAAACTTTCCTGAAAAAAAACACATCCAGAATGCACTAATACAGAGATGCTTTATGAGGTCTCACTCTTAACTACTCCCCCAAATTAACCTTGAAGACTTCCTCTAACACTGAGCAATTTATCTGCATTTTGAAGACCCTGGAGAAGCTGGGAATAGCTACCCTGGAATTTGCATTTAGAAGACCATTTGGGGACAGCCTTTTGAAAGTCCACAGCCTTCAGTGGAGGGATACAAAAATAAATGCTCTGCCAAACACAGCAGCACAAGGGATCTGACACAGACCCCAGTGGGAGTACAAAGCAGGTTCATTAAATGCAGAGCCTTCCCTTTCCCCCTGCACAGTGGCTGGCTAGGGAAGGCTGTTTCCCCCACCACCACCCTGTGAAAAGGCCACAAATAGCGTGCTTTGTTTGGTTGGTTTTTTTGTTTGTTTGTTTTTTTTTTTTTTTCCCCTAAGTCCGCTAAGTAGTTTTAAAGCAGCCTGATATTAATTTAACAGAGTGCATCCTTCCTGTTCTGCCTACAGGTGTATTCCCTTGTGGGGAAGCAAAGCGCTGTATGTTTGATGCTACTACTCTTTTTGTGCATGCAGAGGGAGAGCTACTTCTTGATTACACACTTTCTTTGAAATGCACACATTTTTTCCAGAGAGGAAAAAAGCACGGAGCTTTTAAAATACTAAACATCCCTTTTCAATGTGCAATTAGAGCGCAAAAGGGAAGAAAGACATTTTCTAAACGCCCGGCTGGCTCTCTTCCACCCGCTCTGAGGATGCCCGAGGCTGCTGCGAGCGCAGGGCCGGGAGGCGTCGGTCCCTTCCCGCCGCAGCTGGCTCTCCAGCGGTGCCATCTACTGGTGTCGCTGCCGCCAGTCTCCGTCGGGAACATCACCCCTGTGCGGGGAGGGAAGCGGAGCCGAGGAGGCACAGCTCAGCTCTGGCCTCAGCCAAAGGGCAAAGCCAGGAAACGTCAGCCCCAGCCAAAACTTCAGTTTAGAGAAACGCTCTTGTCCCTTGTGCCCTCCACAAGGCATTTTACAAAAACAAATCATTAGATAAAGAAAAGAAGACGAAAAAAAATCCATAAAGAGAAGTATTCTGTGTTATACCTCATTTTCTTCCAAAAATACTATTTCCATAAATCAGGCAAAATAATTTTCTCTTTAACTGGTTACTAGGTCAAAGGAAAACATGTACTTGACAAAGTATATCTACCAGTTACAGGCATGCAGTGAATCATGGTTTGGAGTCGCAAGTCAGAACAACTGTACGGATTAGGCAAGAGAAGGTGTCTTTAAGCAGTACTCAGAGAGGCGAAGGCAGGCAAATGAAGTAGTGAAGTTGAGCCTGCAGGCTCAGGGCAAGGGGTGAAGCACTGTAGACGGAAATTCAGCCAAGGGAGCAGTGTTCATTTGGGCACCAGAAGTGTCTAGCAACAACTTTGTTATCAATGCGTGCCTATTGAAGGGTCTGATCCCATCCACCAGGGTGCACTTGTCTTTATAGTACATGTGCTCACAGACACTTGGGGTGTAGGTTTAGGACCAGGCATTTCACCATTACCATATTTAGTGAGGTTTTCCACAGATTTTGCTTTACTTAGTTATGTCAGTCTCTTAAAAAGACTGTTTTCTGCCAAAAATGAATTGACCATGCCCACCCCTCTGACCTCAGCCCAGTGCAGCTCACGCTGCAGTGGTTGCCTGCCTTCTCCACTGTAACTAGTATGGGTTCAGTTCACCAAGGACTGCAACAACTTTATCCCAAACTTGTTGGCTGATCAGGTGCATATTCCACTGCTTCAGTTTTATGCAAGCTCCCATCTGTTATCTTTGCTTTTTCTTCTTGTTCCATTTTCATGCTTTTCAACACATCTGAACTTGCTGGCAACTGACCAAGTACTGATTTTGAGCAGATCTCCCCAGCTGTAAGAAAAGTCCCATCTGTAGCTTCAGTCTCTCCCTTTGCCTCACTGATTTCTTTTTCTTTAATTTCAATTGAGGCCTCAGCAATATTTTCAGATAGTTTATCATCAGCTACTACTGTTGAGGCAAGCTTACAGCTTGCAGCAGTTGCTCCTATTTCAGCCTTTGCTACACTATTTGGAAGGTCTTCACTAGTCGTTTCCCCCACATCTTCTGTCTGCATTTCTTGTTCTTTACTCTCTTCTGTACCGCTGGACCTCACATTAATTGAGCATTCACAGTAGTAGTAACCAGATTCCTGCTTCTTCTTATGCATGGCACAGAGATCAATTCGACTGAAGACCTCTGTACCAAAGTAACTGTCTTCATATTCTTTGTACAGATCAAAACAAATTTTTCTGAAGCCCTAAATATTGAAAGAAAAACATGACATTATATATCTTATATGTACACAAATACACACACACTTTGGAAACGTAGGTCAAATATTATTTAAACAAAACTTAGGAAAGGAAATACCATTCACACACCCCACCCCTGATTAGGATAGCAGGATAGCATCATTTCATAATGCTTAAGTTGATACAGAGAAAAGTATCCATTACAAATTAAAGTTATAGGAAGTTCAGCTTTTGCTGAATCCTCCTCCTACCCCACTCTCTGCAAGAAAAAAAACCCATCCTAAAGATAAAAAACTAGATCAATTTAACTTACTGTTATTTAAGTGCAACCACCTCATTTTAGATATTTCAAGCAAGTTCAGTCACCACATCTAGTCCTCCTGAATTGCCTTTGGGAGGGATTGCTTGTCCTAGAGTTTACTTTGCTCAGTTTCATCCCACTGCTATCTTAACAGACTGAAAAGTTAACCCTTCTTCTTGGTATACACATTCCACAACAGTAATTATTGTGCTAGAGGCAAGTTAGAAATAGAGCTCATGCACCTTCTTCCCTGTGAGAAAAGTAGTATTCAAAAGAAATTTAGCTCAGTGACTTACTGTGAAAGCAAGGTCATCTCAGCAAGCCAGAAAAGAAAAAGAAACCCAGAGCAGCTCTTCGATAGCTACCAAGCGCTATCAGTATTCCAATGGTCAAATGCTACACCAGTCATGACACATAAATCAAAGTGTATATCCCCATAGGTGTGTTTTCAGACTAAGAATAGTAATTTCCATTGCCACAATCAAAGCATGTGTTCAGAACTCTTTGCAGTGTATGACTGTCAAGAGTAAAAATCAACCTGGACAGAAGCGAGTATAAATAGCTTCACAACCAAACACATCAAGCCATTAGGCACTGCTACCCTAGGTAACTAAAGCACTTGAGAAAGTTTAATTAAACAAACAGCACACCTTTTTCTGTGCCCCAAAGACACACACTTGTCAGTCAGAGCCAGGCTGTTCAGGAGCCAGGAGCTGTGTGTCACCTTAACACTACCAGGTTCAAGTTCTGCTGAAATGCAGAGATACACTGCGCATGGGCTGTTTTCTGAGCAATTCAAGATGATAATGGAAACTTGAGTAAGGTCACGTCATTGAAGATAACTTATCGAATAGCCAGAAGAGGGCAGGATTAGGGCTGCCCTTCCATTAAAAATTTCCAACTATTTTAATAAAAGTGTGTGACTCTGCAGGATTGCTGCTTTCTCACCACTCAGGGTAGACCACAGCTATTTGCAGACCTGCATGGAGTGAATCTACTTGAAGCAGGATAAAACAGAATGAACAAACATTTTCAACTTTAGCACAGCAACTTGATCCACAGCTTTGCTCTAGCACAGGCAGTGCCCTGCACTAGAGGCTAACAGCCCACACTGAAGAAGGTTCTTACTACACATGCTGAAGTGGATTCTCTTAAGAGGGTAACTGTTCCCTTTGAGTTCATTGGGAAGAGGCCAAAAAACCTGAAGAGCCCATATTTTACATTTATGCCAGGAGCGCGCTGAAAATTTTGAACCTGATCTTCAAACAGCACACACTGCTCCTCTGGTAGCTATTCAAGATAAAAAGCACATAAACTCTCTCCAGCCTTGGGATATTTAGACACACATTTAAAGTGAAAAATGTGCAAATTCCTGAGGTGAAAGTTAGCACTTGTAGTAGTTGTTTTAAAGAGAACCAACTCCTCCTTCCCCAAAAATGAGAACAAGGTCTGAAGCTACACCTCCAGTCTCATCATCTACCTGTCTTGCTAACAAAGTATTTTTGAGATGTAAATTACAAGTTTTTTAGTATTTATCTCTTAACCTTCCTATAAGAAGCACTTAAGTTGCATGAAATACATAAACAACACCTTACAAGGAAACAGTTATTTATGGTACAAATAAAGCAAATTACAGCCAGTAGATGGCATCATAATAACTAAAGTGATATTTTGTCTTACTCATACTTTGGCATCTTCTACTGTTTAGGAAGGCTGACTTCTCTCCTTCAGTATTTAGGAATAGGATAATGCAGAAGTAGTGAGTTGTCCTCCTTTTTATTCCCATTATATTTTGATTTTGAAAGACATGCATAAGTTGACATTGTCAACCTACATATCAACATATGTGACATGGCTTAGAATACATACACACTTATCTTCTAGTTTGATCTTTGAGGTAAAATCCTATGTCTAGGGCTGAGCCTTACTAACCTCAGGGAGATATGTACATGGACATACAGAGCCCATGTGCCCCTCATAACTAACTTAGCATATAGCCTCACTCCAGTTTCACAATCCTGGTATACTAGGAGCAAAGGTTTTAAGGTAAAAAGAAATTTGGACAGAAGTAGTGTGTGGTAGACAAGGGAAGAACAGTGAATACTGTCTACATGAATTTCAGGAAGGTTTTTGACAGTGTTTTCTGAGAGATCTTCATAGAGAAAGCTGATGAATTATTGACCAGCTGAACAGTGAGGTGGATTGAAAACTGGCTGAATAGCTGAGTCCAGGTGATTGTGATTGGTGGCACAAAGTCTAGTTTGAGTCTGGTAACTAGAGCTGTACCCAAGGGGCCAATAGTGAGTCCAGTACTTTTTTTTTAGCATCTTCCTAATGGTCTAGATATTATGGCAAAACACACCCTCAGCAACTTCAATGATAACAAAACTGGGAGGAGTGACTGATTCACCAGGGTTCATGCTGCCATCCAAAGGTATCTCAACAGTCTGGAAAAATGGACCAACAGAAACCTTGTGGGGTTGAAAGAGAAGCACAAAGTTCAGTCATTGAGGAGGAACAAACCAAGACACCAGCACAGGCTGAGGGCTGACTGTGAAGCAGTTTAGCAGAAAAGGACCTAGAGATCCTGGTAGATACCCGGACAACCATGAGCCAGCAATGTGCCCTTAGAGCAAAGGCAGCCAGTAGTATCCTAGGCTGCATTAGGAGGAGTGTTGCCAGGAGAGCGAGAGAGATCCTTTCCCTCTCCTCAGCACTGGTGAGGCCACATGGCAACACTGCCTCTACTTCTGGGCTCACCATTCCGTTGATATTCCAACAGTCAAAGATCTATACACTTGCTTATTTCTTTATATATATATAAAAACATATATATGTAAGGAGACTGCATACATGAATCATGCTATGCAGGAATAAGCTATAATTAGTGCTAGATATCAAAAGTGGAGTAGAACATGCAAGAAATTACTTTTTTTCAACTTGATAGTTAAAAGAAGTGTGAAACTACTCTGGACAAAAGTCAACAGGAATTCCTACATGCCTATTATATTCTTTCTTTTGCATCAGACATCGCCAGTGCCTGCACTCATGAAAATCCCTAAAGGCAGCATAAAAGAAAAAACCTCCAGCAGAGAACTATCAGTCCTATCCAACTTTGATTTTATCAAGTATAAAAAAGGCAAATATCAAGTCAATACGAAGTACTTGAAGTGCACAAACACAAGGTCATTTTCTTCAGCTATTGTAGCATTTCTTGTTTTCTTTCTGCATGGTTCTCTAGAGTTTCAGGTTTGTGATATATTGACCTCATAAATACAAGTACTATTCCTGGAAACAAGCAGGACAGTATTCCACTGGGAAATGAGCAATCTAATCAGAGTTGTTTTTTACTTTAATTGTTTGTGGTAAATCCCATGCAATGTTGCAGTAAAGGTTAGAAAAGCACATCACACATTTCTAGCTTAAATCAAGGCACCAGTCTGACTTCCAATATGACATTAATCTTGTTCTGATATAAATATTTCTCAGAAGCCATTCTACCCTATGAAAACAGCTTGACATGGTTTTTGTACAGATTTGCTAGCCACAGCAGCAGGAAAGCATTCTGCATTCTACAAGAGAGCCAGACACAACATGAGCAAGAGACCTCATTTCTTCTAGTTGGTTATGAGCAAATACCTGTGTTAACCAATCTATAAAGAAGCTTTATTAAATAAAGTTATGTTACTCCCTGGTTTCAATGATTATTGCATAAGTACAAAGGTCCCACGAACCTCATTAGAAGGAAAACAATCACTAGAACAGATCCCAGAAAAAATACTTTTAAACCATTGACTTACCCTTCTTCTCAACCTTGATGCTCTGGAGAGCTTCAGGAAAGTAAGATGTGGTTTGAAGTCCTTACTTCCCAAAATGTTGAGATTCATTTCAATGAAGCATTCTTCCACAGCTCCTGGTAAAAACACAAAATAAAAAATAAATTAATAACAGTTGGGAGGTAAGGAAAAAATATTTACAAGAATAGACAAAAAGCCACTATGCCCTTCTAGAACAAGACACAGTTAAAACATACAGCAGGTAACCAGTTATACTATTACAGGCAATGGACAAATGAAAAATACACAGAGCTAAAGTTGTGCATGACTTACAGACATATGCTGCAAACCTGATACTATATCCAAACTTTGCAAGACAATTCCTTCCAAATTCACAGATCTCCCACCACAATGCTGAGTTCAGGAAAGCATATGTCCATGGCAGTCCTGCCAGGGACAAGATGCATCCACCAGAGGCCACAGCTGAGACCTGTGATGGAACAGATTCTCCCTAATTATTGCAAAGAGATGTAAGAAGCTAAGTGCTTGCAAAAAAAAAGGTGGCTAGATTCCCAAGTCTACTACTACTCCACAGCACCCGGAGCAATTCAGGAGGGAACATCACACAAACATAGTACTCCTTCTCCAGATAATGTGATATGAAGTGCTTACAACGCTATTGGTTTAAAAAAATTAGTCATATAATTATAAAACAATAAGGTTTTATTCTGTATTGAAGAAGTGTCCATGAGTAGTTCCAGAATTTATATTTTTCAGGGGCTTTCAGTTAAGGATCGTAAAGATAAGTCAAGCCAAGTTGAACTAGCTTTGGTTTTCAGAGACTTTGAACTGGAGGATGCAGAGTTTCAAGAACACCAAGTTCTGCATGAGGCAGACCCCTGCAAGTCTAGCAAATGCAGAAGATGATGTCTTGTTCAACAGCTGTGGTTAAGCAGTAAAAAATAATTCCAAAGTTACACTGAAAGCATTGGCTATGACTATGACCTACTGCCAGAGGTCTTTATCCCATGGTTGTATAAAGGTGATAAAAACATTCAGGAAGGAAAAAAAAATTTTAAAAAAATCAACATTTTAAACTGGAAACCTGTAACATTTGTGTCTTTTCTTGACAGACCTCCCACCTTGACACCTATCTTTGTTACTCTTAATTGCTTAGGCACTGAGAGAAGTAGGTTCAATGTTAAAACTGTGTTAAAAAATAGCCTATTACATCTGACAAGTGCCTTGCTTGAAGTCACCCTACTTCCATTTTATTTTTCTACGTATCAGAAAGTTTAACTACATGCATGTTTATAAGTTTGTCATACACATTTATATCAAGGCCAAGTCTCTGGCTCAAAGTTTAGGTTATCAATAATTTAAATTGATTCTTTTCATAGTATTTATGAAACAACAGCAGCTGAGGCTGTCTGGTCACTTTGCTGAGGCAACTGTTTTATATATTTTCCATCTGGAGTTAAAAAAAAAAAAGCAAGGAGGATCCAGTTTTGTGAACAAGCATCTAATGCCCTTTTAGGTGTCTTACTGGATGCCAACCTGGCCTCCAGCTGCTGCTGCAGAAGGGTACAGACCAGCTGTAGGTCCAACATGAACACTGCAGATAGTTTAGGACATCTGAAAGTGGTCCTACGTGATTATGGTTAGGTATCAAACAAACCCTAAAGTGCCTCTGGTACTTCAACAAATAAGTCAAAACTCAGAAAGACCCAGGGAATAAAACACAGCAGCAAAGTGTCTGGGGAAAAAATAAAAAAAAAAAACAAAAACCTTTCCTACACATCACCTGGGCAAATAACATCCTCTAGGTGCACAAAAATATTAACCAAAGACAGAAAACCTGGAAGTAGCATCTCCTCTTAGTTACCACCCAGCACTAATCTCATCAAGTATCGGGAAGGACTTATTACTGGAAGATGAAGCAGTAAATCTGCCATGAGCAGATTTTCATCAGAAAGGCTCATAATGGAAGAAAGGTCAAAGGTAGCAATCATCTTCAAGAAGTCAGTTTAGGAACAAAGTTCCTGGCACAGGCAGGACACTGTCTATGAAGGAACTAATTTTTCCAGACACTTGTCTTATCTAGCTCACATGGTAAATATCCTAAGAAAATTCCAAGACATCTTAAGCAGTATCTCTTCAAAGAGGATGAGGTCACTAGCAGCAAGAGCAGCTCAGTGGTGCTCAGCATTTACCAATGAGTTGTAGTTAATTGATCAAGAGATAGAATAACTCTCCACTTTGAAACTGAAGTTCACGATGTAGGAACAAAAGCAAATGAGAAGCCAGTCAACTATTTTTATATTTTCTGATGTCAGAAACACTTCAGACATTCAAAAACTCCATTAGAGCAAGCAGAACTCTTATACTTGATAACAAATCATCAATAAGGGCATGATGAGGTGGAGACAGCTGACAGGAGTAGCTTAACCTTTGTCAGGCCCATCATGCTGTTTGAAAAGGTAGCACTTGAAATCCACACCTACTTCATGAGCAACCAAAAATACTGACTAAAAGGTAAGACAAAATCCCTATTCACTGTAGAACAATTAATTCAATTGCTATGCTGAGGGAAAGGAGACAAAAACCAACAAACCAAAAAAGCTATTTCTTTGGAGATATCATTGTAAGGATAGACTTTGATATATATTTGCATAATCCCCAGACTCATTAAGTTCTGGAAATGGTCAGAAGTTATGCAGAACAGAAAAACTCTGGGAGTTATATTTCTCTGAATAACAAAATCTTTGGTAACAGAATTAACAGCTTGAAAACCGGCAGCTTGTCTCTCAGTCAAGAAATTATTTCAGGCAGTCAGTGAATAATCACTTTGCATTAAATACACAAATACCGACAGAACTTTCCTGGGGATTGCAATCAAAGTTTCTCTCTGCTATCTGATTAGGAAAGGGACTCAGATCAGAGTCCAGTTTTCCAGAACCCTGAAGACGCACATATCCAGGCAGAGAACATGAAGTAACTGCCAGCCACTATTGTAATGGATTTCAGACTTAATGTGGCTCCAGCATGATATCTAAGAAAAGCATTATAGCATACATTCTGCAGAGCCAAAATTAAATATTTCTGCTGGAGATAATATAGCATGATAAAGATCGACCTTGTATGCTATGATTCATTGGGAACAAAAATTTCAGTTAAACAAAACAGTAAGTAGAAGAAAAAACAGTATGGTTCAGACACTAGAAATTAGGCATTTACTTCTACACCTTTCAGAAGTAGAGAGAAAGCCAAGGTACAGCTCTCAAAATAGTCAGATCTGACATCAAAACAGGCAATAAGTCCCTTCTTTCACTGGCACTTCTATGTTATGGACAGGCATATAACAAACATGGTCTTATAAGGAAATTGCATAATCTGCCTTCTACTTTATCTCTCAGTCAAGATTACTTCCTGTTAAAGACTTTAGAAGAAGCAATTTGTGCATAGGCAAGTTTGTTGAGGCTGTAGTCCTAATAAGTGGGAAAAACATCAGAGTATTTTCAACAAAAGCACAGCTCTCTGGAGCCAAAATTACCTTTGGAATGGATGGAACAATAAGAGAAGTGAAGGCCAGAGTCAAGCAAGAGGTAATGGATAGTGAAGTAGCTATTTTTTTTTAGCTGAGGTGAGAAAGCCATTCATAAGAGGCATCCTCTGTCTAGCTGCAACACTGACGACTTAAGATGAAAAATAAACAGAGGAATAAGAGACCAGAATTATTATATCAAAGCTGAGAACTGGAGGAGGTAGGAAGCAGCAACAACAAAAAGAAAACAGACTGCTCTGAGAAATCATTTGAAGATTACATAGTGTCTTTGTATTGGATGCCTTTTTGAAGAGCGTTACTTGAACTATGCTTCCTTGTTGCTAAGTATGAAAATAGCAAGGAAAATAATGTATATTGATTATTTTTGTTCTGCTGGAGTGGAAGCCCAGGACACATTAGATTCTGCATTGCAGGCTAAAGCAGCTCCTAAAAGCAGAACAGGGTGGCAAGGAAGAGGAGAGTATCAAGCCCTTCTGAAACTGTACTCAGATGCAGGTAGGGAGGTCAAAGGCCTGGAACATTTCCATGAACCCATCAGTGCTTTGGGAAGTTAGAGTAGCGGACAAGCTACCCTTACACTTCTGTTTCAACTTGTACAGTGGAAGCAAAAGTCTGATTTTTTGGTGCTACACCTGTATATGCACACAAATACTGTTTTTTGTCACTTTCTGCCCCAGAGAGAACTCATGATTTCACAAATATTCCAATTTAAAGTCCTTATATACTCAAATGGGGCCAACATGTAATAGGCTTTCAGTTTATCAGAATGAACAGAGTCCCATCTCTGAGGTGTCACTTTGAAGATGATGTACACCACAGGTCTGGGAGATCCTAACTGCAGAGCAGGCTAGGACAGTCTTCAGTGTGATATTGACATACTGAATTCCTGTGCATCTCATCTCTCCCAAATTAGTACAGAAAACCTAGTTTAGCCCTAATGCAGGCCTAACCCAGTTGTTGGCTTCATGATTAATAATTAAGAAAAAGAGGAGACAAGAGGAAAGACAGCATATGACAGTCATGCACAACAGCTTGTGCCATGCTTCCAAGAACTAAGACTCAATGAATTGGTTTACCACAAGTGGTAAAGAGTCAGCTTTGGTACTTACCTGAAATTCTGCTCAGCATTTTCTGGTCTTCCTCCAACATTTTTAAGTAAAACACCTGGTTGTTAAGCTGTCCAATCCCATGAAATGTCATATTAAGGTTTTTACCCTGCAAGATCTCTTTCACTTTAGTCTTGCTTTGCTTCAGTGCCAGAACAGCCCTTAAAAGATAATATATAAATGCTGAAAGTTAATAGCTTTTTTACATATGAAAATACTGTTATATTTTTCATACTACCCAATATACTTGATTTTGACCACTGTGCAGCATTATGCATAGTGTAACAGGCACACTATATTTCATTGCTAATGCTTTTGTAATAGAAGATTTTAAATACATTGTGTCTTTCACTTCAACCCTTGCTTATGCATTAGAAGTAAGTTTTCCTACTGAACGCTCAAAACATTAACATGCCAGAAAAGCTACATGAATATATGCTGCTGAAGAGTCAAAAGGGGTAGAACTGAACTTACATTTATATCATGTAGCTTAAAACTTTATCATTGCCATTTTCATCTGGTTCACTAGTTTTATTCTAAAACTAAAACAAATTTTTTCTCCATCCTGAAGCACAATTAGCATTTGTCTTCATTATAATCTCCTATTCCAGGCCATCTAACAAAATATCAATTTGATTCTTATGTTGTCAGCTCTATGTCATCTTTCAATAAAGTTCAGATATGCACTTTTCTGTGCACAGAAATCTCAAAAAGTGAATTACACACAGACACTAAAACTTCAAATTAAACCATTTTTCTTAAAGCACAAAAAAAGGTATGACTATTAAATTTGTAAAAGTAGACACTAAGTCTTCCAGTAGCTTAGAACCTGCTGAAGTTTTACAGGTACTCTTCTTTAGTCTCTCAGGAAGGGGGATCCTATCAGTCTTCAAACAGATTCTGAGCAGAAACATTCTACTAGGACTACATACTTCTAACATATACTGCATGGCTAAGAATTACAAGACACCATGCCAAGTGTTACCGGGGCTCCTATAGCCATATTTACTTTATTATCACACCTAAAAAAAGTTTTGACTACATTCATTTCATTGTTCCAAACTCTTAGAACTGCATAACATCCAATTAGAAACTGGGGACTACAATCCATATAGCAGGAACTGATGCCCTTCAGAAAGCATTTTTAACACATACAAAGGCCACTTCAGCTGACAAGAGTCAACATTATGAATAGTCCTCACTAGTATATTTGAGTTATTACAGCTACAATCACATAGGAGCTACTTGTTTCCAAGACTACTGGGAATTTAGTAGAAGAAGATTTAGTAAGGACAGGACTGAAGGTGGAAAGGGAATTAATTCTTTGTAGAGGATCTGGTTTCATCTGCCTTAAAAACAAGCAGTGCTAATCTAGCCCTTCTTTTAGGTCCATAATGTCTAAGCTACCTTTAAGTACTGCTAGGGCAAATTCTCCTATCAGATGGTTTGTGTTGGAAGGGACCTTAAAGATCATTTAGTTCCAGCTCTACTGCCATGGGTAGGGACATATTCCATTAGACCAGGTTGATCAAAACGCCACCCATCCTGGTCTTGAACACTTCCAGTGATGGGACATCCACAACTTCTCTGTTCAGCACCTCACCACCAGCCCCCAGTAAAGAATTTCTTCCTAGATCTAATCTAAACCTGCCCTCTTTCAGTTTAAAGCCATTCTCATTTTTCCTATCACTACATGCCCATGTAAAAAGTTTCTCTTCAGCTTCTGCTATGAGATTTGAAGATGCTTGCCTCCCTCCCCCTGAGAAGGGCTGGGCCTGTTGTATCAGCACTGCTGTTTGCTTGAGAGTGAGAAACACTCAACAACAGCTTAGGGCACTCATGTGACAGCACAGAGAAGTAGCCACTGAACTACACCATCATTTAGAAGAGCTATGTAAGTAGCTAAAAGATACAGAATGAAAAGCATTTGGCAAAGCAGATCTGCTTTTCATTAGATATGTCCATTATTTTTTCATTACAGACACACATCCACTCTTAAATTCATTAACACTACTTAGCTCTACTCACTTCCCTAACCAATTGATTCCCATTTTTATTGCTGCTCTCAACTAGCTTCCTATCCTCCTGGATGACAGCCTGCCCAGTCAGCAGCACTGGCACAGATTTTTATTACTGAATTATTGTACACTGCTTTCTGCATGAGGTTCTTTAGCCCATATAATGCTCCTATCTTTTTCCCTCTCAGATGGTCAAAAACATACCCTGGAACGTATAATAAAGCAGGTAACTTTAAAATAAGGCACACATAAACTTGCCACATGTATATTAATCATGTTTAACTAGTGCTGCCTGTATGGTCACAAGGTTTTTTTCTAATCATATTGGTTCTTTTGACATCTTTCCAGCTAGGCATTCTGCTTTACACCCAAGCAAATCCTATGTCACACCCATATGATGTTGAGGCCTGTTCTTCATTCCCATGCTGATGTGTGCCAAGGCCCCTGGAGAAAGAGTTGCTCTCAACAGGCTCCCACCTATGCCACATGATGCCTTCCCAGGCACATAAGGACCATAAGGACCTTTCCTTTCTGCCTCTTCATGTCAAAAAGTCTCAGGTTTCCCCATGTAGTACAGTAGGATAAGACAGAGGAAAAAAACCTGCAGCATACTGGCTCTATTTTCTGGACCTTCCTAGCAGTTCTAGCCTTTCTGACCACAGGGTAGCTTTCCTTAGTCATCTTTCAATGTCCCCTTCTTAATTCACAGGACCACAGTGAGAGCCCACAGCTTGAATTACACAAGAGAGCAGCTTGGAAAGGAATTAGGCAGATTTTTTTGTTGTTTTCCCCTTAATGTAACATGCCCTAACAGTGAACATTTTCCAGCTGATCTGAAAAGCTGTGGTTTCTCAAAAGATAGCTGCTTAAGACATCTGTTGAGCTAATTTGTGGTAGTAGTACAGTAAAAAAATAGTAATACTATTTACAGTGACATTGCTTTTTCTCTTCATCCCATGGCAGATAGAAATTTCAGCCTCTGATGCATCACATCTAGCTTTTGTGAAGATCTTTCCAGAAAGGTATTGAAACCAAAAGAAAAAAAAAAAAAAGAGTCTAAGAGAAATTGTGTGTAGGCTCTAATAAAACATCATTATTCACAAGAGCAGCAGCAAGGCTACCACATTTACAGGAAAATTAGAGGCACTTAGGTTTTGCAAGATTCTTACTTTTTTACTTCTTCCTCTGTTCCCAGGTGAGCTACTATTATAGTAAGGTGCATAGTTTGAATAGGAAGAAGAGCTCTCCACAGGTCAGGTTCTTTAGAGAGTATGTGCTCTTGGAGATCTTCAATTCTGTCCAAAATCTGCAATGAAGTAAAAAGGAAACAGGAAAGTAACTTTTCATTTTGCAATGCCCACAGATTACTGGAAAAATTCAGAATGATGAAGCCTTACACACCAAAAAATGCAACTCAATATTTAAGATAGAAATCTACAAAACCACCCCCCCTCCACCCCCCAGATTCCTCATATAGCAATTTTCAATCTCAAACTTAATTCTTCAGGAAGTGATTGATCTGTTTTCCTTTTTTTAAAGCCTACAGGCTAAACTCATAGCTCTCCTGTGAGGCACAACCCCTAGATCTTAAAGTAGGTGTGAACCTGACCCTAAGCATCTTAGATTAAAGCTCACAGCACTGTGTAAATATTAATGGTATCTTCATGCAGTTGTCAGTTGTTAATAGACTGTGGAAATTGAATAGCATTTCCATAATTAATCTTATGCCATTTTCTGATTACAAGTTTGATCACAGATTAAACTGATATCTCGTCCAAAATGAAAAATGTAACTGCAAACAAAGTAGATTGACCAGGTAAACATGCTATTTTCTGACTTGGTGTTTTTTAGAGCTGTGTGACCAGTTTCTGGCTCTTGTGGATTTGTGCCTTTACACAACTGACTCCAAATTTTTTTTTTTTTTCAATATGATCTGTTAAGTTTTATAAGTCAGTCATTGAACAAGGCAGGAGGGAGAAAAATTCAATGACACAGGGACTACATACCTAGTGGAAGCCTTTGTTACAGACAAGTAATTTCATAAATTTTCAGACTGTTTTGCAAAATGAATTCTGGCTTACACGCCTAAGTGCTCACACATGTTGGAGCTCTGCTTTATTCTTTCATAGATTCAAACAGCTTGGTCAATATGGGGTTTTTTTGCTATCTTTCTACATAAAGCCTCAGCAGCCATTGTGCAGTACAGTAAATATTCCCATAACATGCATGTCAGAAGAGATTAGTATAACAAGTTCCTGATAAACATGAGGATAAAAGCCACACACAATTAAAACAACCATTTGAAAATACAAAGTCCCTGAATTCACAAACTCTTACAGTACTTTTGTCACTGTGAAAAACATCACTGAAATGACTCTTACATTAAGATAATTCCTACTGCAACTGAAGTACAATTTAGTGCTCTCTGCTATACAGCACGTGTTTAGATTGTGAAAACATGTAGGGGGAATCAAGCCAGCAAATTGTCTGACCACACAAACTGCAACCTTTGCTTCACCAGACTGGGCTACATATTGAGAGTAATTCCACAAAATAGCCTCCTTTTCTTCTCCTTTGTCCAGTCTTTCCAAGAGTATCCTTGAAATAAGAAACAGGATCCTTTTGCTTTCTCAATTTGAGGCACAGACATCTGAGATGAGTTTGAGTGAAATTCCTTCATGTAGCTATGTAACTCTCACAGAGCAATATTAATGTGTTTTCTTACCTCTCTTTGCCAGTTTCATATTTGTGTCTTCAGAACTTCCTGCTCCCTCTCCCACAGGAATGGTCTACCTTATCACTACACCTTTTTTTTGGGGGGTGTGTGGGTGTGTGTATATGTCTGTAGAACTTTTCTAAAAATGTTGTGTATTTGATGGGCTAACTTTTCTTTTTTTTGCAGGGGGAGGGTGGTTTTTTTTTTTGAGGGGAGGATTTTTTTTTTTTTTTTTTTTTTGAGAGATGCAATGTATGGAACAGGAAGAAAGCACTTGTAATGGAGTATTGAAAGGCTGAAACCACAAGATTCTCAGATCCAACCCAGTCCAAGTCTGGTGTGCAGCCTTCTGAAGTCCTGCTTACATGCAGAGAAAAGGGCTACGCACCCACCAGGACTGGAATAGAGCTTTCCCTTCGTCCTCTTTAAGGGGAGAAAAATATAAAGAGCACTAAGCTCTGTTGTGTGGACAGCTCTCAAAATATAATTAAGACAAAATAATTACACCCCAAAAACTAACCACATCTTTAAAACTCTCTGTAATATAGAAGGTCCACATCATAACAGGCAATCACACTGTATGTTCAACAAGGTCAGGAACCTCTGCTTTATAGGTAAAATCATCTGAAATTGCCAAAAGACTATATTATTTATGCATATATGTATGTATACACATGCACCTTTGGTCAGCAGGTTGAGGAAGGTAATTCTGCCACTCTTGAGAACCCACCTGGAGTGCTGTACCCAGTTCTGGGACCCCCAGCACAGGAGGGACATAAACCCATTGGGGTGAGTGCAGAGGAGGGGCACCAAGATTGTTAGAGGAATAAAACACCTCTCCTATGAAGAAAGGCTGAGACAATTGCTTTTGTTCAGCCTGGAATAAAGAAGGCTTAGGAGTTACCTAATTACAGCCTTCCAGGACCTGAATGGAGTTCACAAGAAAGTTGGAGAGGGACATTTTACAAGAGCGTGCAGTGATAGAACAAGGGGAAAATGGATTCAAACTGAAAGAGTGGGTTTAGACTAGATATTGGGAAAAAAATTCTTTACTGTGAGGGTGGTTAGACACTGTAACAGTTTGTCTAGAGAAGTTGTGGATGCCCCATCCCTGTAAGTGTCCAAGGCCAGGTTGGATGGAGCTCAGAGCAACCTGGTCTAGCGAAAAGTGTCTTCGACCACGGCAGGGGGGTTGGAACTGGGTGATCTTTAAGATCCCTTCCCAACCCGTTCTATGATTTGTTTACCCACCCTCTGTATATACGCCTACCAGGCTTACAGTACAGCACCCTTCAGTTTGTTTCAGAGCCTTACACATGGCTGTCTCAGGTTCCTGCTAACTGTAAAGGTAGCATTTAAGAGGAGCATGAACTGGGAATGTCTTGGGCAGAGCATTCAGCCAGGGATGTCAGAGATGCCAGATTACTAGAGCTGGTGTGAGAGCAGAGAAATCTGGAAGAGCAGAATTGAAAGAGAAATGAAGGAAAAAGAGGGGAAGGAAATTCATAGAGCTGTACAGGATGTGGTCACAGGCCATATATTAGGACACTCAAATCTCATTAAAATAGCAGAATAAGTTAGGCATTCATGACCCTTCAAGCTGTTCCATGATCTCACTCTTCAGATGGCAGGAAACTTTCCAGTTTTCAGCTTAGATTTATTCTTTGCCCACTTCATACCCATTTGTTCATCTGCCAACATTGTCTTCAGCTTACACAGTTATTTTCCCTTCCTGGCATTTATCTTCCTGATGTGCTCTGCACTTTTGTTCACCTTTCAAAAGCCAGTCATATGTAGGAATCACTGAAAGTTATATGAGGCCATCCTCCAGATAACCTTCAAAGATCATTCTGCTCAAGACAAAGCCATAGCAAATAATTGCCTACCAAGAGGAAGGCACCTTTTGATGTCTCTGTCTAACACATACATAAGTGTTTTTACACTTAGATAAAAACAAAAACCCAGAAGCCTGCCAAGGCAAGCTACTGTACTGCAGCTGCCTGTCACACTGGAAAAAAAAAAAAAGAAAAACAAAAAAAAAAAAGGAAAAAAATCTGTACAACAGATACAGCAACCCTATTTAATTATTACCTTTCACCAGCATAAATACAGTTGTGTCAGATATTGCATGGAAGCTTAAACGAGGAATAAAAAAGGAATCAAGTTATATATTGCAACAAACAATACCCATTTGGTTCACTGGAGAAAGCAACATAAATTAATAGCAGAAGCTGGGAATAAAGGGTCATATTTTCACTCTGTTCATAGAAGGCAACATTCAGGTTTTACCTTTTACATTTGCTCTATAAGAAAAAAATTCCAAGATGCGTATTTATTTTATAAACACTAATAATTCACACAATTTATATACTGTTTCTCAGTTCTGCCCATTCTACCTGGGACTTGATAGTTAGTGATTCAAATTAAGAGTTTTTCCTGCCTATCTGTGTCAGGTGGAATAGTAAGCTCCTTGTCTTTGTACCCCAGAGCTTTTCTTTCTCTTCATAATGTACCTGAGTGCACAATCACCTACTGACCCCCTACATAAAGACAAGGGGCATATCCCACCTCACAATGCTGCTATTTTGCAACAGGAGCAGAGACCCGGCCAAGCTCCTTTGGGATACAGCAGGTACTGGGACAAAGTGAGACCTCTTTCTGCTTTTGTATACTCTGAGCAGCTGCAAATAAAATATTGCAATCAGCAGGTCACTGTTGTCTATGAAAGGCTAAAGGGTAAAAAAACCTGTTCATAGAGGTACAGATAATGTGGCTTTGACAACAAGACATTCTGCATCCTTCTTCCAGAAAGTTTTGTGTGTGCTTCAACATTTGTACCATCAAAATAGGAATAAGTAGTTCAAGGTGAGTTGGTATCTTCCCACTTACAAGTACAAAGCATTATGCAGAAGTTATGTATGATTTGTCTGAAACCACTAAGTAGTAAATAAAGTTTGGTTCATTGAAAACTGCCTCTACAGCTATTGTATCATTTTTGGAATTGAATTCTATAGATATTAAGATAGTGCATGTAGTAGCCAAGCCCTGCAAGGCTGTATTGACATAATTCAGAAGAAGCATGTACTGTGGTAACTGGAATGCTTTAGGCCCCCCACAAAGTCTCTAGAAGAAAATATTTCTATTTTGATTTCCACTGTTTGCTGTACTTAGGTTTAACAGTATGGAGGTGAAATGATCTGTGCTTTTCTCAACATTGCTTAATATCAGAGAATATAACACACCTGGATAAAGTATGAGCATACAGACTCCACAGACAGTTAATTTCAAGAACCTGTCTGCCTAAGATCTCAGAGAAGTTTGTTGGATAAAAGATGGAGAAAACAGATCAATTCTATATACTCTTCTGTAGAAGAGAAGGAAATTCTCCATTGTGAGCTACCACAGAAAAGAAGATGAACAAACAAATCAATACCATTGCAATAAACACAGCCTTAAGACAATACAGGATGGGACAATGCAAGGTGAAAAAGCCACTGCTTTTGTTTGAAAAAAAGATTATAGAGTAGAAGATATTATTGATGGAAGACAACACCTCAGACCCTTTAGAAAGTGCAGTAGCAAACATGACAGTCTTTTTTTTTTTCTTCCTAACAGTAGCTGAAATGTTGGTGTGTTATAGACACAGCTCTATCTACAAAACACAACTTTCGAAAGGGCTGCTATGGTGAAGTTTACTCCATCCCAGCCAGACCCAACTGACCACCTAAGGTAAGGGAGCAGAATTTGATCACTCTTGGCTTATTAAAGCATTACAACTAAGATAAATAGGAAATTAAGTGTAAGTTTAAAGTTAAGGGGGTTTTGTTTATTTTGATAGAACAGCTACTTCAGAGTACCTGATCATCTGTTATTGGAATAGCAACGAAGTAATTTGGAGCCTCTCGTGATCGTTTTCTAGATACTTCTTGTCCTAGGCCTTCCCTCTGGTCTTCCACCATCCCCTTGGGCCCTTCTTGAATATCTCCTTGCTCCTGCCTCATGTCTGTAGTTCTTTGGCTTTCCTTTTGTGGAGACAGATCTACTTTTAGCTGTTCCCACTCTTGGCTCTGGTCCTGCCTCTTGTCCTCTGTCACCATCCCATCTAGGTTTGCTTTGTCTGCAGCCTGCATTGCCGGCAGCTCCACTGCTTCTCCTCTTTCCTCTTGGTTCTGGTCCTGCTGGGGTTTTGCCACTTCTCCTGCTTGATCCTGCTTTTGGATCAGAACCCCCTGTGGCACCAGCTCCACCACAGCCAGCTCTCTTTCACTTTCAGATCTTGTCATTGGCTCTCCCTGATTTTGTTTTGGGGTCCATTGTTCTCCATTATCTAACACTTCCTCACCTTGGTCCTGGAGGCAAGTTACCTCCTCTGGGTCACAGACCAACTGCAGCTGCACTATGACCTTGATGCCAGCCATGCCTTGTCCCCACTCCTGGGGCTGTACCTGTACAGTTACTTGTGGGGGAGATGGCCCTTGGTCCTGCTTCTGTAACTGCACTTGCACAGTCACTGATGGGGACTCCCATCTTGGGCTTGGCTTCTGAGGCTGCACCTGCACAGTCACCTCTGGACACTCCCACCCCTGGCTCATGTTCTGGGGCCGCACCTTCACAGTAACCTCTGGGGCCTCCCACCCCTGGCCTGTTGGTCGTGGTCCCATGTCTGGGGCATTGCCTCCTTGCACTGTCTGCCTCGCTGTCTGCACATGGATATCATTCCCTCCCTGGGGCTGCTGAGCAGGGGGCAGTGGTTGTGCTGTTGAGGGATGGTCTCCTCCTTCCTCCAGCTGTCCTGGTGAGCAGAGTTGCTGAGCTCTCTCTGGACTTCCATCCACCTGGACCATCTCTTGATGTCGACTCCTACATAGCTCCCGTTTTATCACCTTCATCTTATAACATCGAAGCCTTCTTCTCCTAGGCTTGGGTTTCTCCAAGATCCTCCTGCTGTTTCTCTGGTGCTTGAAGTACTTATTTACAGGAACTGAAAAAGAAAAAAAAAAAATATTTTTTATAATAGCTCACTCTGAATTCAGATCTGAAGTTGGACTCACTACAGGGAAATCCAACCAGGCCAAACAGTTCAATCTAAAAACTTCTGGAGAGCCTGCCTGAGGACTCAACCACCGCTTCTAGTCACTATCCTGTGATCTTGACTTCTGCTCTTGCCTTAAGCATGGAGCATACCATTTCACAGCACACAGTAGTGCAGAGACACAGGCCTTATGAAGGGCCAGCAGGTATGTTGCCTAGAGGTAGATACTTAGAGATTCAGACTTGAAGAAAAACCTGAGCCAAAGATAGAGAAGCTGAATACATACAGAAAAAAGAACACCAGTGAAGTTCTGGTTACTGTAACTGCAACATGTTGCCATCTAGTCAGACCAGCACGCATTACTTTTATTTTTTTTTTCCCCATGTATACATTACAGATTTTTCTACAGTAAAATGCTGCCGCATTCTCATTTATCTTAACATCTCCCATTCACCCATTCTCAGTTTCTTCTCTTCTGCAGTAAAGTTGCAGAGATGTTTTGCTCATCCATACTGTTTGGATAAAAGTAGTGAAGGCACTGAAAGAACAAAAGGACTTATTTTTTTTTTTTTTCCCTACTTGTTTCAGAGGCAA
>JAWWMO010000083.1:101045769-101102207 GCA_035047845.1 Dendrocincla fuliginosa
TTTAATTTTTTTTTTTCCCTACTTGTTTCAGAGGCAAATTCCACAGAAGCCCAAAGAACCAAGAACATTGCTTCATCAGTCAGTGCAGTTCAACTACACTGAACAAAAATGCCACTTTTTAAGGAAGACATTTAAGCAAATAAATTCTACAGACAAAACAGGATTCATCTGTATGGGAAAAATGCTTCAAACCCCAGACTATAACCTGCCTTGGCTTCAAGTCTTCCAAGTCATGGCAGCACTGAGGTCCCCCCCCCAAGCTATAAAAAGTTAGGCAGTTGAAAGTTAGTATGAAAAGTTATTTTTCATAAATCTGCTCTCCAAGACAACCAAAAGGTTTGTTCAAATTTTGCAGGAAAGCTAAATCCCTTCCCACCCCCACAAAACCCACAACCATGAAAAAAAGTCAAAATTAAATAGAAAAAGCCAAAAAAATTCACACACAACCTACATATTTTAATGCTGGGCAATCCAAGACACGTGTAGTACAGCTATCTCCTTATTAAAAAAGATAACAACACAAAATCAACTTATTTTTGCCATGGGCTAAAGATAAAAAGCTTAAGAAACACACTGAATTCATATGAAAGCTTTTATGCATTCTTTCTAGAATCCAGATGTGGGAGTGTTGTTCCATAGAACAGGCTAGTTTTAAGAAGGAGGTTTTAATACCTGCATATATTTCACATGCAATTTCACTAATTAGATTTCTACATTTATTATATTCTATTACACTTTAAGAATTTTGGTGGCTGTATACCAAATCTAAAGCCTTAAAGAGGCTAACAAAAATTTGTAAAATGCAAGAGGCCAAATGACTACCGAAATAGATCAATCCTACCTCTTTGAAAATGAAGCACTGTGGTCATAAACTCATAAAACTATAAAATCAGCTATTAACCACGATATTTGTGCCTGGGCTTCAACAGAAGATTTTGTCCTTCTGAAAGATATTTAATCAGGGATATGATGAGTCCCTGATCAGCTAGTAGATGATCCTTAATGAAAGGCACAATCTAATGTAGCACTTCATCCTGAAACAGTATGAAACTTACTTTCAAAGATCCCTCCGACATCAGCTTTGACAAAAAGAAGCTCCGTCACTGCTTTCATGTCTTCTTTATCCAAGTGAGGAGCTGGAAGAAAAGAACAGTATTGAAGTTTCTCAGAGAATCCCTTTCAACCATACAACTGCTGTAGAATACACGTGCATTTAAGTACTTGTAATGGGACAGCAGCTGCTGAGACACCATTACACTCCTCTATGTTCCTCACAATCAAGGTACTTGTGAAAGCAACCCCGTTTTATTCTTTCAGAAGCTGTCATGTAAATTAAACCTCAAGGTTGTGCAAAGCCTTAGTAAGTACCCATTACAATAGTTCAGTCAGATTCAGAAAATGCAGCAGCTAAATCTGCTGTAAACAAGTATTTAGATGCTCAAAGATGAATCAGAAAGAGTTTCATGCATATAGAGTGGCAGAATTCATGCCACTAAAACTTCATACACCTCACTGAAGTGCCTTATTAGTAACATGCAGCTGAGGCACGGCAAGTTTTAAAAAAACCCTTTCTTGCACTCAGCTTAAACTACTGTGAAAATTTATTAAAACAGATAACAAGGTGTCATGATGGTGGACATTTGTTGATGGTTTTGGTAGTTTTTTTTTTTTTTTTGTCCTCTGAACTAACACTTACAATCATCTCTCTTGCATTTGTGCCTGCACAGTAGCCTTCAGTAGGGATTTCACAGACTCTTATCAAAGAGAAATGCAGTAACTCAGGCTAGGTATAGAAGAATAGCATAGAAAGGAGTTTCAGTGTCCTTTACAAGATAACAGATAATTTTATTGGGTTTAAATACATATTATCAAGGTAGTCTCAACAATATTACAGTTCTTTTCCTACACTATTTCACTCTTAAATCTGTATTGCTTCATATGTGCATCTTTACCACAATTTTTTCAGTTGATAATCCCACCACCTAAAAAGAATTAGAACTGCAACTGTTACCCAACCATCCCTACACTATTTGCTAGTCCATTGTGTGACTGTCATCAAATGAAGAATTATGGGCTCTGGGTTTTTCTTCCTTACTTAGTCAACCTAAATTCTTCACCAGTGGCTCATGAGCGGTAGCATCTTAGTCCTTCAAACACCTCAGCAGCCATGTGAAATAAAAAGTGGCTGGAGATTCCGAGCGCTAGCAGCAACCCAGAGGCCCCCAAGTCTCCCCTTCAGCTGCTATTCTGAACCCTGCTATTTAACCCAGGTGACAACACCAAATATTCATCCATTAGCAAGACAGGTAGCCAAGAGCTGAAGACTGCAGTCTATACAAATAAGAAAGGTTCCTGCCCCCACGACACTTAAAGAGCCCTGAAACTCTTAGGAGTTCCTGCAAGAAGCTGGAGGGCCACCCACCTGCATCCCAAACATTTAAACTATGAAGAAAGCTCTTTCTTCAAATAAATTGTTTATTCCCTTTTTAGGCTTTTGACAGACAGAGCCCATGCAGTGACTTGTATCCCAGCCAGCAGCTCAACAAACGCACAAGCATCCTGCACCCTCAGCCCCAAATCAAAGTCTGGAAACCAATACTAACTGTGCCAGACTAGCATCACCCTTGATCAAAAGGGTCCAGAAACATCTAGAAGGAAAGCCGACCTATGTCATGCAGATGTAGGCAGCATTTAGCCAAAGACCTCAGTCTTTCTGATACTTCTCACTTCCTCAATCTCAAAAGAATCAAATGACCCATGTGGAGAACAATACAAAATTCAACTCTGCTGATCTAAGCTTGAATTCTAGTGTGAAAGAATTCCCCTTTGCCCAACTGACTCCACTGCCAGTGCTAAGCTCCCATACCATACAGAAACCAGGCAAAATTTGCTTCTACCCAGAAAAAGCTTTTGAACTCCAGAGAAGAGCCACAGGAAACTGATGACTGGGTAACATTGCCTCTGTGGGACAATGTTCAAGTCTGCTACAGCAACTTTGCCTCATGCAAAACAGCCTCTGCACGGAAAATAAGCCATGAGAACAGCTTTTACACAGTTCTGCTTCATCAGGTAGGTTGGAAACTCCTCAGCTGTGACAGTAACATGAAAGTTTGCTGGCACTGACCTGGCAAGCCCAAAATAAAAGTCTATTTATGGCCTTGCTTTCTGTACAAATCCTCTCCCTTGCTAGTCAGTTACAGGAGAGCAGGATGCAGACACAGTTCAGCAGCTGAGGGGCAGACTTGCATCCCTGATACAGAGAAGTAGCTTAGAATGCTGGGGATAGAGGGAAGATTTACCAGATCCTGGTCAAGCACATGCACATGGCCACTGTAATAATTCACCTCTTGTGCTTTACCCAAGATCTGCATAGCTTCCTGAGCCCTCAGTATCACCTCTCCACCTCTCATTCCTCTTCCCAATAAGGCTATCAGTTTACTGAAATAACCTGGTCTATACAAAGCAAAAGGCATCTGAAGCCAACAGACCTGGGTGCTGCAGAAAAAGTCTCTCTCTAAACAACACTGCCCTCTGGCAACCCACGCCTAAAACATCTGACTCATCCTGCCACACTAGGATGTTTTCCTTGCTAAGATGCCTTTTTAGCATTCAGGTCCCCCAATGTAAAGGGGAAGACAAAGCAACAGGGCAGGGAACCTGCCATAAATATTCTTAGAAACAATATTTCTGTATGAAGTTATATCATCTAAGTCATCACAGTATGCTGCAAAATCTGTTCATTTTATTCTCTATCAATTCAAATTAAATTAAGTTAAATCAAGAGAAAATATGGAAATTATTGGGCCCAAGTTTCTCCCTCCTTACTAGTTTATTACACCTTCATGAGTTTGAAATTTGGTTGCAGTTGATGAGAAATGGTAGCAAGAAGAGAGGAACCAAGTTTAAATACAAAATTCATCCTTACATTATGACTTCAGGTAGAGAATTATTTTATTGAGGCATATTTTACCCTGTCTCATCTTACCTTTTGCTAGAGAGTTAATACAGGGGCAACAGGAAGGGTGAAGGTGAGAGGGAATACAGAAACAGAGTTAATTAACTCAGAATACAGAATGAGTGATCAAAGACATCAATACTACCTTGTCTATGCCTACATGTTTCTTCACAGTCTAAACCCAACCCTCTCACAGTGAAGTTGCCTTCTCTAGCATTATTTATAATCGAGGCAATGAAGTTCAAGAGTTTCTTGACATTTTAATTTATTAACCTCATTTTCCCAGTATAAAAGTAACAAAATTAGGCAACTCACACATCTCTAAACTGATACTGTATTTGGTGATGTCTACTTTTTTCTGACTAGTAGCTGAAGTAACACATGAGCAGAGCATTCCAAGCTGCTATTCACCAATAAGCTGCTAAATCCTTACCAAGACTACATTTAAAGGGTTTGTTCACCTACAGAGGTGAGACCAAGGAAAAGTGGTGGAGGGTAAAAATAAGAAAGGGAAGCTCTGAACTGTATATTTATGTTTGGTGGAAAGACATCAGAGGCAGAAACACCCACCCTTCAGAGGCAACTTTGTACTTTACAAAGATACTGTTTCCTTAGGGGCTAATTACGATTCTACACTTTGTCAGACCACAGTGAATGAATTGTTCCCAGAGTACAGATGAAAGATAAGGAAGGCTTGACTTATGTTTAGTGATCTACCATTGCCATATCCATATGTTTCATCCATAGAAGTTTCCATAGAGTTTCAACATTTAGTATGCATATGATAGCGACTACAATGTCTTAAAGACCATCACTACTTGGTGGAGAAGGAAAGCCAGTACCACCATTCCTCTGAAGTGGAATGCAGCTACAAGCTTTTAAATGACAATGTGTAGCTTGCTTTATTAGCCATTGTTTAAAAGATTATAATTAGCAAAATGTTAGATATGCAAGATAAACCATCCTCCCTCAAATAATACATGCTCCCCTGTGAGTTATAGCCATTATACATTGGGTTAAAGAGGTTTTGTAGAAGTTTCTTTACATTGACTAAAATAATACAGTGATTATGCCACTTTCCCACTGCAACAAAAAACCAATACAACCATAAAATGGGTCCTAGTCATTGCTTTTCTTTATGAAGATCTCTGAGTGGCCATTAAGCAGCAATTATCTTGGATGCTATACTGATCTTTTAGGTGTAACAGGAGCAGATATTCTGTACCTTCTCAGTTTAATTCTGCTGTCTCATTCCCCCTAGCCCCAAGTGAAGCAAAACTCAGCTAAGTCTCAATTCATCTGGCCACATTAGTCTGCATTTCAAAGTGCATCTTTATACTCGCTAAAACAAAACAAGAGTGTTACCCAAGATAAGCTTAAGATAATTTGCATAAGATAATCAGCACACACTTGAGATTACTTTGATTTAGGGTAGGCATATCATTTATGCAAGCAAACATCATTCTTTAAAAAGGTAAGATTCAATCACTTCTGATACATGAGGAACTAAAATACCAGGACTGAAGTGATGATTAAAAAGGATGACATTACACACAATTATCTTCTCTCCAGCATGCCTTGCAGGAATGTTCTGACTTCGTTACTCCTTCACAAAGGTAGCCTCCATTAAAGAGGCAGTTGGAAGAGCTAAACTCAGGACTGATTTGTAAATAACCAATTCTGGTAACCAAGGTTTCCCCTGCACTCAGGCAGAAACCTCAAGTTGGGCCCTCCATACCTGGACACCTCAGCTGTCACCATTCAGCAAGACCTGGCACTGCCATCACCCTTGGATGTCAGTACTTCTGAAGCACCGATGGACCAAGCAAGCTCCACACAGGAGGGATAGCTCATCCACAAGTGCTTCTGTCTTTATATTAAGGCAGTTTTTTTGTCAGATTTATAAAGTTTGCAGCTGTGGGGTTGTGACTGCATAGTCCAGATGCCTTCCTCTATCACAGACAATTTCTTTTTGCACTTCCGCAGGTCCCACTACCTCAGCAATATTTCACAAGTCAGAATACTTTAAGTGTCCACTTGCCAGCTATCAATTAAGGAGATAATCTTTAATCTGAAATACAGTGCATTGCATCACCTCAGCCTCTACTTATAATGGTCTCCAGCCACATAGCATCCAGCCCAGTGGCTGTATGCAAGCTGAAGGATTTACTCAGTAAATTAATGGTTCTTCTTAAGTACCTCATATCCACATTGAAAAGCATATATGGATTATTTGCTCCTTTAAAAAAGTATTCTACAAGCACACAAGAATATCCAGAAGTCTCCATCTTAAGTGACTGAGTATCTACCCTTAGAGAAATAGAATACCCTATCTGAACAGCTAAGCCTCAGCGCACTTGAATTTACACTTTTCTAAACCCTCCATGAGCTCCAAGCCACTTATTGTCAGATCCTTAGTTCACACTTACCTGAAGCCTTGCTAATCAGCCAACTACACAAACACTATTCAGACAAGAAGTGTTAAAGGACTCAGACTAACAAATTCTTTAGCCTTGAAGGCTACAGGCAGAATATCATACAACCAGGGCATCAGTCAGCTGCGCAGCAAGTGCTTTAAGAGAACATCTAATCACTCTACAGCATCCAGTCCTCCTTCAGCCATAGCAGTCTAGGCTGCAAGGTGGGCTAGAGGCATGCATGAAGCAGCTGAAGGTCAGCATGTTCCTCTCCATAGGTAGCAGAGAGAGCATCTCTTGTCCATCAAAAAAAAAAAAAATCACCTAATCTTATTTCTTTTTACTTTCTTGAAGATTGGAAATCATTTTAGGAAAAAAAAACCAGCACTTATTTTACAAATATACTTTTAAAGAAAAAAAACCCTGTTCTTTATTTAAAGAATAATAAATTATTTTGGTTTTGAACTCAGTTGCTAGACTTATGGTTGCCCAAAAGAAGCAGTAAATCACTGGTTTTGACATTCTACATTATGCATAATAATGTCTGGTTTGTACCTATTGTAGAAATAGAGACAACTCTTAGCTGGAGACCTTAGTTATGCAGAATTACACTTTTGGTATTTAAACACAGAGTTTAGGCCAGTAGCTTAAATATTTCTTTGCATGTTAACTGTTTTTCACTTCTTTATTGAATGTTTGAAACTGCATTTTCCATTCTCCTGTTGGCAAAACGTAACCTGTACCTGACTGAAAAGCTGACTATTTTTCAATGACATTTAAAAACCTGTATTACAGACACCTTCTTGGGAAATTTCTAAGCATGCCTAATAAAAATCATCTTGTGTGTTGGTGTACATAAACAGGATGAACCATTGAATCACAAAGGGGATGATTTTTCATCCTTGTAAACACAAGCTTCTGCAGAGTCATGCTCCTGTTGCAGTTTATGCTGCACTGATGGACTGCAGATCTAGTCAGATATGAAAAGGTAATGCTCTTTTTTCCCAGCCTCCCTACCTGTACCCTCAAGGGAGAGCTCAGAAAAAAAAATCAATGTATATGTACAGTCCAAGAAAGTGCTTCTATTTCAATAAGTAGCTCACATTATGCATGCCTTCTGTTAGAGGAGCACAGATCCTTCTTCCAAAAAATTATATAAAAGCATCAGAGTAGGGGGATGGAAACTGTGACGTAAGAGGCAGCCAGTGGAAAGACATATGGAGGCAGAGAAATCAGAAAGATATCAGCAGTTGGCAAGTCTTCTCTTACATTTCACATTCATATGCTCACCAGATTTAGACACAAAGACTGTATCTAACACTCCAGCACCGGAAGAGAGGCTGTTTTTTTGCATTCTCCAAAGCTATTATAGCTATAGCCCCACAAAGCACAACAATCGTACATTGCTAATCCAAATTTTGTATTAAAGATAGAAATAGTGACAACACACTGGACTGTAGTGAAATTATACAACACATTACTATAATACCATCATGCAAGTATGACTTGTCAACTATCATTTATACATTACCTTTGTGTCCTGGGAGATGAGCAGAGCAAAACATTTGTGATACTTGACTATTATCAGGAAATTTTCTTCTCAAATTGAAGAATAATTGCCAGATATAAAGAAAACAGTTATCCCAAAAATCTCCTTTCTCTATGCACTCTAGATGGTGCTTATTAAGTTGTCAAAGTTTTTCTCATGTTTTAGCCTGGTTTAGTTTAAGGTTTGTTTTGGAGAGGTTTTTTTTTGTTTGGTGGATTCTGGTTGGGTTTTTTTTGCCACATGGAGGGGATTTTTTTGTTCATTGTGGAGGCAGCTGGGGTTTTTTTGTTGTTTGTTTGGGGGGTTTTGTGGAGGGTTTCAGGGTTTTGTCTTGTTTGTTTGGTTAGGGTTTGTTTTTTGGGTTTTTTTTGGGGGGGAGTGGGGGGTAGGGAAGGAGTGTGGAGGTGTGTGCAACGTATTTCCACCTGCATTAGTGCAATATGACCCATGTAGAGAGTCAAGAACTACTGCTCTTATGCCACAAAGCACATATGGCAACATGCTTCTACCAAACCCTCCTTGTGGTACTCGTGCCCTTTTGTCCAAAGGGGAAAAAAAAGAAGTAACAAATAACTTTCTTCAAGGAAAACAAAAGATCTATGAGCAACCTACTTCCAAATATCATTTTGAATGCTGTACCTAGTCTGAGAATCTAAAAAATTCTAAAACCTCTGTAGTGATTTTGTTCTGGTTTCTGTTTTAATAGGATGTGTTGGGCTGAAACGGTCCCTCCATGAATACAGGGAAGCAACTACCCGCAGGATCTGCACCAGTTTTCTTGGGATGGGTTAGGAAAGGAGCTTGCAGCAGGACAGGGAAGAAGGTTACCTTTGATTGCCTCCCAACAAGCTGTCACAAGGAAAAGAATATTTGATGCACAAATTTAATCTGGTACTACACAGTGTTTTACTAAACAACACAATCTACCCAGAGTTACAAGTTATAGGATGAGACATGATTTTGGACAGAGCTCCATTCTTTACTTAGTTACCCAACATACTGACCTTCAGAAGTAGATCACATTAAATGCAGGGGTTTTCTCCCTTTCCATCCCCCAACCTTTTTCTTTTAAAAAGCATAACACTGGGACATTCCAAGTAACTCATCTTTGACAACGAATTCCCAAATATGACTGCAAAAATCTGACCTCTCACTGCAGCCTATTAATCCCATTAACTAAACTCGTGGGTGATTATCAACCATAATGTGTTCAGAGCCTTCTGCTCCCTACAGTTATGGACACAGACACAACTTCTTAAGCATCTATTAGGAAGCTATTAAGGCACATGCTCACAGACACTTGCGTACAGCAGGAACAAATTAACTGCTTTGATATATTTTGTGATTGTTGTTGAGAGACTTCAAAGAAATGGCAATCCTGAAAGATAACTTTTCCATGAATGAAATCTTAATTTGCTAGGATCCTCCTGGGGAGAAACAACAACTCTGGGTATATATTATGCAAACATTTCTTACATACTGTGTCTTGTGCAGCATGTCAGAATTATTGTAGCCACTTACTACCCTCATATTCAAACAAAATTAGCATGGCATAAACATCTCAGGGATATTTTAATTTCTATGACTGAATGCCCCTTGTGCATTTTCAGGGAGGTCAGATGCCCACAGAAAGGGAGGTTTTTTTGCAGGTCAATCCTCTCCACTTCAAATGTGATGCCAACACAAGAGGATGGCAGGAACAGAAAAGGAAGTACACAGCACTTGCTAGATGAGATACTTAAGGGAACAAAGAAATTAGAACTTCTGAAATGTCAAGCTTGTTTCTGTAGAAGTTCTAATAAGGCTATTTCTCAGAAGCATTAGCGGGAAAAGAAAATATTACTTAATGTTACAAGATAAGCAATTGTAATATATTTGTGGAATATACTCCAAAGCCATATGTATAGACTCACTTTCTTTAGAAACTGCTTTGAGTTTTGTTCAGTCACTGAAGATAGAAGCCATGCTACACTTAATTAACTGCTCAAATGAACTATAAAGAAGGTATTTACAGAAGTTATTATTTATTTTGGATTTTTTAGGAAGCAGTAATTCACCTTTCTATATCAAGAAGGAGGCAGAAGAAAGAATACATGAAGCTATAAATACTATTAATTGCAGAGTAAGGCACAATATCGTTAAGAGTTATGGAAACTGTCCCATCTTCTTTATTCCTTTTGCATCTGACTATCAAGTTTAAGAGAAAGAGTAATTAAACCATTCCATCAAAATCCTGGTGTGGTTTAAATCCTTGCCAGGAATAAGCTAGCATTAATTACTTATAAGAGCTAGCAGTTTTAGAGCCAGTTTAGAGGCATAGAATAATCCCAGAAACTCAAAAGTTGGGCCTTGAATGAACAAGCAGCTGTGCCACCAGCATGAAGGAGACAAAAGCATATGATCAGTAGCTTCAGAAGCAATTCAAATAGATCGAGACATCAACTGTAGTTGATCTATTTAAATTCATGAGATCATATTTGGAAATGTGGTAGAGCGCTACAGGAATAATACATCTCTTTGAATTAAGTCTTATGGAAAATTTGTCTTTTGATAGTCTGTCTTAACATCTCAGGGCAGACCAACACCATTACATGGTACATCGATGAGAAGAATAAAGAACTCCACAAAAACTAATGATTAATAAAGGAGCTCTAAAAAAAACCACTCTGGGTTGGGAGAGAGCTGGGTTTTTTAGAATTAAACACTATGGCAACAAGAATCTGAAGTTACAGCTTGTATACATAGATATATATACACACACTATGTGTGTGTACATATACATACACACATATGTTTATATAACCCAGACATGCATTTTACTTATACAGACTGTTGATACGTGTCAACATCAGACTATAAATCAGATCGCTCTTTCCCTAACCGTGGAAGCCCTTTACACTGTATATCCACAAGCTCCTTTCAACTGTAAAAGGATCCCGAAAGCAAGGAAGGATTATCTAATGGAGAACAGCAAAGACTTATCCCTGTTAGCAGTCTGCAGAGGACCCACAAATCCCTTCCACAGATCAGAGCAAGCAACTTAAGGAAGCAATTTTCCCCCCCAAATATCCCCCTTTTGGCTTCCCAGATTAAGATATCTCCCAAGGCCATACTGTCATTAAAGCGGTTAGAAAACCTAAGGAAAGTCACAGCAGACTTACAGCATAGCTAAGTGGAAAAGAGGCAAATTGGATTTAAGAGAGTTATTCCATAGGTGAAAAGGAACAACAGCCACAGAGAGCCTCTTGAGGCAGCAAGACAGAACAGGCAGGGGTCAGTAGGGGACAAGGGCAAAAACACCACCTCTTCTCACTGCATTTCAGCCAAGCAGAACTCCCCAGTTCCTCTGCAACCTTACAGAGTTAGGAGACATCTCTCCAGAGGTGATTAAATGCTCATAGATACAGGCTATCCTCCCTCAGGCTCACTACCAAATACTCCCAGGGCAAGGTAGACCTGGTTTACAAGTGCTCATCTGTGCTTTTTAGGCAAACAAAACAGGAAATTTACACTTCAAAGCTACTGACTTGGCATTGGTCCAGTAAATATCAAGTTCATCCCCAAGCTGTTATCGACATCACATGGCAAACCCAAAGGACAACCTTAAGGTTGAGAGAAACTTTACTGCCCTGTTTCTCTGAAAAGCATCATGACAGCAAATGCTAAAGCATAAACAAAAATAATATATGCAAGTTACAAAGAAGTGGGACACTTGTCTTTAACTACTCCCAGTGGTGGTAGCTGATTAGCCCTGTAGTCACTTGGTAACAACCTTAGATTTGGGTTATTATTCAAGCTCCATGTCTTTGGAGGCCTATTAAAGGGCACAACAGAATAGCTCAGCACACTGAATAGCTATAGCTGAGAGGCCCAGGTTTCTGCAAACATACATTAATTGCTAAATTGACGTTTGAGACCAGTTTGCTCCAAGAGCAGTCAAATAAAATTCTTAAAAAAGTCAAATAAAAATGAAACCTTTTTTTTATCATCTCCCCTCACCTTAAGAAAGGGGATACAGATTCAGTCCAAAGAGAGCAGAACTTGGGTTCTGCTCCTCTTTAGTTTTCAAACCACTTTAGCACGACAAATAGATACAGCCAAAAAAAAATTGGGAAAACATTTTTAAAATAGGAAAGATACAAACAATTCATAATTCAGATTCATAGCAGGCTGCCACCTCCTGCTATACAAGCCAACACTAATGGACAGCACTACAATAAATCTTATACTTCAAGGAACACATTTCAAACAGAGATTCCCTTAGAAGTAAAAACAGGATCATAAGGTACTATACAGAATCAACATAAAAAGGGACAATACAAACATGCTGAGCAATTAGATTTTTCTGCCCATAATAGCTGCATCTTTACCCTCACTAATGTCAAATTAGCTCAGACCACACCATCGCCTGTTTCCTCTTTCCCAACCCACAAAGTCTTATTACCCTCAACTATTTTCAAGCACATTAGCAGAAGCCATAACTTGCTGATTCTCTGTACATAGCACATTTGCTTAACCAATTACAGCTCTTTAAACAGCAATACTATAACCACAAAGACAGCTATGAATTAAAATTTTACCACCTATTAATTCACCTACCTGCTAGGTGAACAATACTAACAGCTTACATAGGCATCCTTTAAACTATACACCTTGGTCAGCAACAACTACAATGTTAGCCGTACTTAAACCTTTTGAGTAAGACTTCCACTACCAATGAGCAGAACTGAGTGCTGGGATGAGGTTTTCTACCAAATCCAATTCACATGACTGAGCCTTTCTCATGAGTGTGACCCATCTGCACCTGTGGTGAGTAAAGTGATTAAAACTGAAGCTGAACTAACTACAAGGTATTGCTCATCTGATAGATTGGGAGGGCAGCAGGACAAACTTTGATAAAGCTGAAACACCAGATATTTCCTCAATAGATTTACTGCTTTGGCCTCTTTTCTTACACAGAACACCTGAGGCTCTGGGACACTCTCAGGTAAGTGTTAACGAATAAATGACTGGGGCTGGTTATGACCAACTTGTATAAAAGCTTCTCCTTTACTATGCTCTCTTTCTTTTTTATTTTTGCTTTGTTTGCTGTTTGAAATTTGCTGAGAAGATGCTCTTGGTGGTATTTAGCCATGATGTTAAGGTATGTGTGATAAAACTTTGAAGAGAAAGTGGCTCCTTTAGCATGTTTCTTCTAAAGGGAAGGATTCACCTGATCTGAGTTGAGGAATTTCCATCATTTTAAATTAATAAATTGGCTAATGTAAAATACCTGCCCCTAAGTAAGCAATAGAATTAGACAAAAGAGTGAGTATTTAGCTAACAATAATAGACTGACCTTTGAGATGGCAAGAAAGCTAAAGTACTAGATAATGACACTGCACTGCTTGCTGGTATTACCAATTGTTATTTTGTTGAGTCGTGGTTCAAAGGAAGAATACAGATTACACTGAAGGAATTCCCGAGTCTTACACTAAAATCTTTATTGATAACTCTCTCCCTAGTATATTAGAGCCTGTGTAATTTTTTTTAATCATAAAATAATAGACATCATGGCACCAGGTCACAACAACTAGTACTGTTTTTATACAGTGCTGACAAGTATTTTATGAAAAACATTTAATTCAAGCTTTGTTATGAGTTTAATAAAAGATAGGTTGACCAGTAAAACAGGAAGATCCTGAAATCTTCTTACACAATATATCCAGAAAAAAAGGTTGTTTACTTTTCCTAAGTAAGTAGAGTTGCTGAAAGAATTTATCTGTAGTAGAGGGCCCAGCTGATTAAGGAGGTCATGCCTGGGTTACTTCTCTTTATCCTGACTCCTTAGTGAGCTTTCCCTCCGGCTGCAACATTGGTGCAACAAACGCATGCTGTGAGTGGAGTCTGTACCACCATCCCTCAGTGCTCCACTCCTTGCCAGAGACAAGGGAAAAGGACTGGATGACCCATGTAATGTTCAGTGCAGGGATTCATGATATAAGCCCTACATGATGAAATAAATCTTGTGGGAATAGATCCTCATGGGATGAAACATTGGACCCTCATTGCAGGACCCAAGATGAGGCTACTGCCATTTGGATTGTGGCTGGCATGACCTCATCCTTACCTCTGTCCTAAACCAGGGCATCCTCCCATGGTTCCCTCTTGGGGCAGCATTTGGGACCCTGACCTCCCTGGTGCCATACATGGGCTGTAGCTGTAATGGCTTACTGTGCAAGTGAGAAGCATCCAAGTGGTGGGCTGTGAGTGTTATCAGGGTCATTCAGGTAGATGTTTTCTTTAGTATTATTGCTTTTCAAAGTTTGATTTCTTTGTTGTTGTTGTTAATTTTGTAGATAACTGAGAATTCAAAGCAAGGAAATGTTTGTCTGTGTCCCTAGTACAGTCACAGGATGCTAATGAAATTTGGTGTCCGTAGAAGACATTCATGGTTTCAAGAGCCATGAAGGGACAGCCTGCTGAGCAGTGAGGGGCAGTGATGTCCTCTGACAAGTTGCTGTATCAGAAATAGTCTGCAAATTGAAATGCTCCTAAGAAAGAAAAAACTGATTCCAGAATCTTGTATTAATTTTACTTTTTCTATTTTCTTCTTCTTCTTTTGTCCAATGACACAAATATATTCCTGAATTTGGACTAGCTCTGCAATAAAATATTTTTATGGTTATCTAAATGGGTTGCTCCAGATTTTAATCACTCATTGAAGACTCATGCTTTCTCCTTTGTGAATGCTGTCACTTGAATAGCTGAATCAATTACATTTGTGGGAAGGTAGCTTTTATTTTTTAAAAAAAATGAACAGTGGTGAGAAAAAGTGCTTCTATTCCTCTATGTTATAGTTTGAATTAACTATGTAGGGTGTCTTCCAGAAGCCTGTAATGACTAGCTGTTTTGTTGCGCTTCCTTTTGAAAATAGTATTATAACAATCCTTTCCTGGAGAGAGTTTTTTCATATGAATCCCTTGGTTTTGTGTCAAAATTGTATGCCCTTTAAAGATTTGATACCTTTCTCTACCATTTATAGATGCTGTGGTGTACATTTAATCTCAGGGATGTTAACCTTTCTGAACTTAGAAGATTTTTACACTTCAATCTACAGGCTGCTCTCTCCTTAAAGTAAGTCTTTAGGTTTTTGCTCATCTGCTGCCTAAGCTGGCACTTTTCTGTCCAAATCAGCCTCTGATGGTTGCTGGCTAGGAGGGTGTCCACACTTTTACTTAGTTGAGCCTCAAATACTCATCTCAGCCCTCACGCTGGGCTTGCAGAAACAACTAATGGCAGATGAGTAGTTAGCTGTGACTCACCAGTCTCTCTTACTGCTATATATGGGGGATAGGCTTGATTGCTTCTCTTCCAGAAGGCACAGTGCAGAATATGCTTGGTGGTCTAAGCTTAAGAGTTTCTGTGTATTTCGGCATGAGCCTGGACTTAGACCTGCACCAGATGCACAACATGAACTAGACATTGCAATATGCGTTATGGAGACATGCTGGAGAGGTGGTGATGTTGATGTTGAATCTCCTACTTATTTTCCCACTAAGTGCTTGTACAATATGTGTAAAAACACAATCAAATTAGATGTTTCCTAGCCATAGCTGGTCTTGATTTAAGCATCTGTGCAAGGAAAAAAAAAATTAATATAATTTCTAAGCTTCTGGAACTGGTAAGGGCCTACATAATAAAATAATCTGGGGATATATACAAAGCTAATGTAATTGCCACAAAACAGTTAGGAAAAAAAATTTTCTAGCCCTCATTCCTTCACTCAAAAGCATATTCATTTCTTAAGCACAGTCTTGTGCTTAAGACAATCCTTTAACAAACTGTTGGTTTCAAACTGCCAGCATGTGATATCTGGTGTCTTTTTCTTTCTACCCTGAGCCTGTGCTCAGAGTCCTCTAAATACTATATTCTCTTGGAGCCTATTTCTTTCCTTCGGCTAAATAGAAGGACATCTTCATGGTCTTACGTGCAGACCAGCCAGCCACTTCCAGGAGAACAGCAAACGCATGAGGCTGGAGAGACAAACAAGTGAAATATCTAGGAACTTATATATATATATATATACGAACATATTTAAAAGATTCTTGAAGCCTTCCGTTCAGGTACAAATAGCCAGAAATCACCTAGGACACCTAATAGTTAGTTTTTTCTTTAATGGTCTGCCTCTAGGAATATCATTCTCTGATTTTCTACAGTTCCTAAAGAATAATTTGTCTGCCTGTGTAAGCTTGATTTGAGTGTGATTCCACAGCTGCAGAAACCCATTGATATGTGGTGGTGAGCAAATCACTGCATTTTTTTCAGGGCTCAGCTGTTTAAAATATACTGAATGCAAAATCACTGGTAAGTTACAATGTGTTTAAATTACTCTAATTAAAGCTTCTGTAGCATGGCACAGTTCAAGATATTTCACTGCAAATTATAGCTCATGTACCTACCATGGCAAGCAGGCATTTTCTCTTATCTCTTTATTCAAAAACTAAGAAGAATGGGAAGAAACAAACTTTTCAAGCTAAATTGCAGACTAACTAGCTGAAGTCTTTTGACAAATTTTTTAGCACCTCTACAGTGAGAAAAACAGTTAAATTATGGGTCTAAAGAGCTTCATTTGATGGTGGGAGAATGAGAAATCCTTCCCTAGGATGGCTTTGGTCTGTTTCTATTTTTACCAGCTTGGCTATACTATACAAAAGAGTGCACTGAACATTGCTCATCACGCTGTGTACCATATCGTGCAGATTGAAAGTCTTCCTGCTGCAGACTTAATGGCAAGTAGATGTTTAACTGGTGGGGACGGATGTTTGGGGAGGGTTTATTTGGGAATTTTGTATTAAGATGAAAACAAACAAGGAAAATCTTAACAAATATTTTCCTGGATTTGCTAAAGATATATGTTATAGATTTTCTGGAGTGCCTTTTCCATATTTCTTGCTAAAGCTTGAATTGCTTTTCCTATATCAGCATAACCAAAGACAGGCCTGTGTAACTCAACAGTTCATTGTAAAGAAACTTCTGAGCAAGTGTGAACAGTCATTTCCATCCACCTGGGTTGCAGTTACCCAGTTACCCAGTTACTCGGTATGGAATTGCCCATTGCTGCTGGAACTGTTGCCAATGAATCTGCACAATATAATTGTACATATAGGCGAACTAATGAGATTAACTAGTGGTCTTGGAAGGTTTAGGAGTCCTGTATGTGACAAGGAGAATCTGAACTGCTGAGTGTGCAAGGCATAGATTTGGCAAAACTGCTGGTAAAGCATGGCACCCACATTCACATGTATTTACTAGCTTAGAGTTTATTGAGCATCTAGGACTGATCCAGCTTGGGATGGGTGTGTAGGTTTGTACCCTGCCTTTTCCAGGTACATGAAGGACATAAAGTCTTTGAATCTTTGGAAACAGCTAGTACAGATTTATCATGGGCAAATGGAGACTGACCAATCTGATTGCATTCTGCAACAAAAAGGAGGGACTCTCTGGATGAGGGGAGAGCAGTGGGTGTTCCAAATATTTACTTCGGCTTTTACCTTGAAAGGATCTTCCATAGTAAACTTATAAGAAAACCAGGGAAATACAAACCGTGAGGATTTCTTGCAAGATGGATAAAAAAAAAAAAGGTTGTGTTTAAGGAACACAGTGGTAGTCTGTCATTGGAAGGCCTGGCAGCCAAGTATAAGTAGTATTCCTCAGGTATCCTAGTGTGTAATGTCTTTATTGATTATCTTGGATGAGAGGATGGAGTGCGCTTTTAACAAATTGGTGGGTGATATGCAATTTGGGGAGAAGCAGCTGAAAGATTGGAGGGCAGGACTGAAGCCAAGGACCCTCAGCAAGCTACAGCAGTGGATCAACAGCAACCTCATGATGCTCAATACAAACAAGCATAGATGGGATAATCCATCACAGGCATTGAGGCTGACTGGCTGTGGAGCAGCTCTGCAGAATGGGACCTAGAAATCCTGACAGGCAAGCTTAACATGAAGTCAGTGTGTTTTGATGGCTATGGGAACCATCTATACAGATGCGTTATGCGATGGAGAAGAGGCTGAGCAAAGTGGTTCTTCTTTTTTCTCCCGGCACATCTGAGACCGCATCTGGAGAACTGTGTTCAGTTTTGGGCTCCCCAGTACAAGAAATACATGGATGTGATGGAACATGTCACAAAGATGTCTGGAGCCCAAGACATAGGAGAGAGGAGAAGGAATTGTTTTTTTCAATCTTAAAAAGCAAAGGGCAATGAAATTAAATTGCTGTCTACAACTACCCATGAGGGTCATTATAGAGGGGGCAGGGATATATTTAGCAGTAGGGCAAGAGCCTGGGTATACCCGATGGTTAAGCTCTGGAACAAGCTGCCCAGAGGGTATGAACAGTCTTCATCCTTGGAAAGTGCTGAACATCGGCTTATTCTTTCCTGTCATATTCCTAAAAAGCATGCAGAACATTTGCTGACTATCATCTTTATAGCAAAACCTTTATATCCTTGGGTAGTCTCTTCCCTCTAGTCTTTCTCAGCTAGTTCTAATCCCACCATCCTTTCAACTTCAGGTGTTTTAAACTGATTCTCCCTGGGTATTTTTATTGTCCCTGTAATCCTGTCTGCACCTTGTGGTATCCAAAACTGGACACCAGGCCCTAACTACTGATCCTAGGCACCACATGAGGTGAAAAAAGCCCAGTGTGTTCTCTATGACTTGGGTGTGATGCCTATGTTGCAACATACAAAAACTTAATTATTTTGTTGAAATAGCACTACAACATCAGCATGTCTTCAATTCAGGATAATTGTATGAGCCAGGTCAGCTTCTGCAGTAGTGGTATTCAGCTGCATGATTCCTACCCTCTGGTTTTCATTTCCTATCTTGCTCCTCTGCACTTTCGTGCACTGAAATTAATTTCACAAGTTTCAGGCAGTACCTCTGGTTTTCAAAGGTGTAGAGTCTGTGATGCTTTTTTCAGAGTGTTCCAAAATGGCACTTTTTTCCTACTCCAAGATGGAATTTATCAACAGAAATACTGGAATGTGGCAGCACATAACAAACTACCCCAAATTTTTGTCTAACATCGCATTTGGTTGCAATGACAGACCTCTTCATCACTGAGGGCAGATAACCAAGACCAAAAGAGCCCCACCATTTCTCTACACTTTTGATTTTTTATTTCCTGAGTCTTGGAGTTAAACCTTCTGTTTTGTTCCACAAATTTGTTTTTCAGAGATACATTCTGAACTTTTCCTGTTCTCAGACCTTCCTTGTCCTCAATGAATATTCAAAGAGAATTGTTCCAAGATTACTTTGGCTTATTTCCCTAGACTCTTCCCTGGAATTTCAGCTGTCCTGACAACTAAAATACTTTTAACTCTTTATGAATATTAAGTATTTTCTTCCAGATTCTGGTCTCTGTTTAAAATTGCATTGAATGTCTGGTCACAAATAACCCTAATTACAGATGAGATATAGATCTAAAGTACATACTCACTTAAACCAGTCCCTTAAAAAATCCCAACATAAATTGTCACTGGTTTTGTTGATAGCTGGCTTTTATTTATGTAAACACTTAAAACTAACTTGGTTCTCTGGGATCCTTCTCCTTGCCTTTTTTTCCTCTATACAATCTCTATTATGTATGTAACTGTGCTTCTTTTTACTAGCTTTTGCTTTTTTTCTGTTTTGCCTCAGATATACCCTTTACTTCACATTGGTCAATGCTTAATCTCCACATTGATATTCAATTCAACTGGACACTTCCTCACTGTTTCAGTAGAGTCATTTTCTAAACCCTTCTCCAGAAAGTAATCTGACATAATGTGCATCTAACAAGCTCCATGTGGGCTGACATTACTGAAGCTGTACTATACATTGTTAAGGTGGGAATTATGTACTTGTTTTCAGAACAAAAGCTTGCTCTTAGTACTGATAGGCATTTTTCAGGACTGGGATTTGGTTTACATATTCATAACTGAGCCAGTTCTGCAAGAACAATAAGAAAAAAAAAAATCAGTGGGCTTCCTAAAGACTGATATTACGTAATTTTTATTTTTTTAATTAAAATTCTGATTTGATAGTAAATATGTAAAAGCTATAAATACGTATTGTTTAGGAATGTATTACTTAAATGCAAATATTCAGATGCTAGTATTCTTTCTATCCACTGGACAGGTGCAGCATAATAGCTAAAGACAAGAAACTCATAGAAGGGAAGGAGTCTGTCCTTCATGGCTAGCTTAATATGAAGCAGAAGGAAATGGAAAAATAATCTTCATAGTTCTTATTGATCTCCCTTTATATTGTTACAAGCTATAAAGTCAAGCTATTTATTGAGTGAACTTTGGATAGCCACCTCTGATTAGCTCAGCTTTCATGAGCAAACCTTACAGTTCAGTGAAAATGCTGCATGCTGTTAGAAAGTGTAGGAAGATGTGAGATTACAAAACAGATGTCATTTTTCTTCTTTACCAAATAGATTCAAAAATATTCAAGGTTAACCTTATCACAGTTAATGACAAAACAGAAGGTGTTGACATGCTTCTGAACTTACATTTCTCTCATTTTTATTGACAAATGAGCTAAGATATTTGTCAAAGATTGACAAAATACAAACTCACGAGAAGGGAAATATTCAAACCATAAGAATTTATCTGGATGAAGTCCTGCTTGCCTACTCAAGTTCTCAGGCCAAATGTAATGATGCTCCTATATTTGTTACTTTTGACAAACATACTTTCACAGTAACGCCCCTTAAGTTCCAGCCTGGCATACTCTGGTCATGGTGGTTTCTCCATAGAAAACTCTGAATTTATAAGACCTGCAAGTTTGGAGTCTGCATTAGCAAATTAAACAGGGCTGTTGGATCTACTCCTGGGGATGATCTTGTGCCATCTTAGGCACAGTCTCTAGGGAGGACAATTCAGCCTTTGCTGTCTCACAGTCCCTCACTTCTCAACAGTCTATAACAAAGTCAGGAAAGAAAAAGTGCAAATGCAGATATGCTACCAAGAAAATCTAGGGTCATGTATGACTCCCAGATTAGTTCCATGGAAGAAAACTTCTTACTGTCCTAAGACCTTTGATTAGAAACTAGACTGTGCTCCACAAGATTGGTGAAAATAGATCTCCAGCACCCCTTAGTTGATGTATTATGAGGAGGCAGAAATTTTCTTCAGACTCCAGATCCAGAGGTAGGCATAACCATGGGCTTATGAGCAAGACCCATTAACTAGATGCCTGGTAACTTGAATATTACTAGAAGTAAATACATATTCTCATTTTCAAGCTTCTTTCTAAAATGGGAAGGCCTAAAAATATTAGAGCTCAATTCTACAGTAATAAGAGCAGAGGAAAATGGAATTTACAAATAAGTGGAGTAAAGTAGAAAAAAAAATTGAATTAAGGTTAATGAAATAAATTGAAAACATTATCACAGTTTTTCTCCACTCCCTTCAGACCCACAATGAGAGTGCACAATTTCCAAGGCAAGTCCTCTCTTCTGAAAGAAATCCATTTTCAATTTGTATCGCATCAGTTGCAGTGCTAGAAAGTTGGTGGACTTTGCTGGCATTTTCCTAAGCTTCTTAAATTCATCATGTCTTAAATCCAGTAGATAAATATTCACAGGATCTTTGGTTTGAAACTGGTGCTTTTAGGGTGTTTTTTTATGACCAAACTTATAAAAATGTTGCCTGGAATGAAATGGCAAGTAACAGCACCTTGGATTAACAAACATCCATTTTAAAAATAGGTGCTTTTGATTACGGAGCTCTAAATTAAAAAGTCCGTACAACATCCAGGGGTGTTTTTCTCTACTGAATGTGAATACTACTTAAAAGTGAGATGTCTTCTAACCCTTTAATTTACACCTTCCAGGGATGGTTCTGAGTCACAGTTTTAATTTCTCCTTACTGTTTCCTCCATGGGATGCAAAACACATTTCAAAGCCTAGAATAAGTGAAGAGACCTGATCCAAAATTCCTTGGCAAATCTCCCTCCTATTGTGAGAAATATTGGCTGCCAAGAGTTCAAGACTGAATTCTGTAAGCACAGAGTTTTTCCAACACTCCTTGGTTACTTCAGATATCTCTTGAAAATCTAGTCTTTGTACATCAGGTGGACGTGGATATCAAGTGTTCCTGTCCGTATTGTACCACAGTAACATTCCTTTTCCCTTAATTTTGACACGCTCTAATTCTACCTGGCTCTCGTACCCAAAGCATGGAACCTCCATGTGCCCCAAACTCACATAGAAGAAAAGGTTTGCATTAAATGTTACCATGATTGAGCTCTTGTATTCCTCCCAAAAACATAGTGGAAGGCTATTATAATAATGCAAAATTTTTACGAGGCTCATAGACTCAGTGTTGCTGCTACAACACCGTTTCTGAGATGAATGAGTTTCATTCACAACAGAGACATGTTTCATTCAAGTATTTGTTACAACCTACTGATGACTTGTAGCTTCCAGTAGGTGAGGCCTTTCTTTTTTAGCTAACAAAATATTTCTCAGCTATGATATTACCTGAAACCAACTTACTCAAGAGGTGCAAAACACAAGAAGAGTGACCATTAAGAGTGGGTGACTACTAACCTTTTGGCAGCACATGGTTTGGTATGGAGGGACGTTTATTAAACAAACAATGTTAACTTGACCTAAGACTGACTTTGAAGTTTGATCTGTAGCAGGAAGACCTATATAATGATTAAACCATGGAATTAAGGTCTTAGGACCGCAGCTAATAAAAGCCTGGGGTGCTTACAACTAGGATCCTGCAATTCTTCATTCTCGACACATGCTGACTGCAATGAAATCCAAGGACTGAGGAAGATGATTTAAAGCCATTCACTGAGAAAAGAGCTGCCTCCAGCCAGCCCAAGGAAAGGATTAGCACAGGAGCAAAGGCTGCACCCTGACCTCTTTAGAGGCTAGGTGCCTGAGGGAGGCATACGAGGTGATTCACAGCAGGGCAAGAATCACTGAACCAGAAGGGGAAGTCTTATGGAAGCTGACTCTACCTTTCTCAGTTCTGAGGTATTTAGCTGAGAGCAGGCAAGTTCTGCTTTTGGAGGGCTATTTTCCACTAGGCCATCACAGAAGAGTTGAAATTACCCTGAGATCAGAGACCTGAGATGAGTGGGCATCCCTATCCCATCAGAGCTGTGATTTGGAAGGTGAGGTACTGCCCAGGAGGGCCCGCTCTGTCAGGAGGAGAAGAAAGAAGGAGGGTCATCACTCACCCCTTTGCACAGCAGATTAAATTTGGTGAATGGATGTGACAACATATTGTTGATTTTTTTTCTCTCCTCTACCTGTAACACAACTCTTTAAGCCTTAGAGAAGCCATCCTCCTGCAGTGACTTGATAGGACTCCCAAAATTGCTTAGCCCAAGAGAAGGGAAACACTGTTAGAGTGTTTGAGGGGTTCTAATCACTATTTAATTTTTTTCTGTAGCCAATATACAGCCTTTAATGTGATCTACAATGGTTACAGTAAAGCCAAGGAGAGAGTTTTGAAGCTTAACAAAACCAGCTTCAAAAAAAGATATGCAAATTTGGTGAGACTTTGTTTTATAATGGATTTAAAAATACCCATACTATTAGCAGTATAGCGTTGCACAACAATTTTGGTGCCACCGTAAATTTTGCATACTGAGGCCAAGATGTTGGAAGACATTTAGATAGTCAGTCCTGTGAATGCAGATTCCTCTCAGGTGCTCAATGGTACCCAAATCATCTTCACAGGTCAGGCAGACACAACATGGTACCTGCAGAAATGCTGTACTCTGCTGGAGAGGCAGCTGAGAAGGAAGCCTCTGGACAATGTGATGACTCCAGACACCCATGACAAGGCACCTGAACCACTGTCTTGGTTGTTGGAGGCAGTGTTTGCTGCAGGTACAGAGGTGCCCATGTGGGCTCTATCTAAATGCTGTACTGAGCAGCCTACTCAGTCCTCACTGGGGACTTCCATACCACACTGCATTTTGTGGGGGAAGATGGTCACAGTAGGGAGGATCCATGCCCCAATTCTATATTTTCAGAGGAAGCAATATTTTTTATACTGACCTGTGAAACCTAAGTGAAAATTTGGGTCCTAAAATTGTATTTTATTATGTGTTGATAAAGCACTGCAAAGATTTTCAGTGCTTTATTAAAGGTTTTTAATATGGATGATTGCATATATCCCAGCCAAAATCTTCTCCATCCTACATAGGTATTTATCTCAGCTAGCAGATTTTGTTTGCTCAGATCCAAATTAGAAAGTATTTAAAGCAGATAGCTCATCTCTAAAAATATACTGAATTTACAATGAAGCTTTAACATTCTCTTGCTAAATTTCACACATCTCATTTGATTTCTGAAAAGAAAAGGTAAACACAGAAATTTTCTTCACCAGTTCTCCTGCACTGCTTGTAACAATAAAAAGGAAATATTTCTCACATTGTCACCATGCATGTTAAATAGAAAACAAATGCCCATTCCATTTACAGGCAAGGAAGTCAAGTTTCTAACCACAGTTTGTACCATGCTTTTTTTCTCTTTATTGGTAATGTAAGCTCCTATGCAAATTGAATGGCTACTGTTCAGACTCAGCTGAATACAACAGGCAAGGATGGAACCAAATTACTGCTGTCTGTCTAAGACTTTTTAATAAATTTACTTTACACCCCCCTAAATCTTGCCATGTTCACATTCTTGTTAATTTATTTTAGCTTCAACACAAAAAGTTGGAGTAATGGGAAGAGCTGAAAGTGGTATGGTTACAGTGAAATCTGATTGCTGCCTGTATTTAGATAATTTTCCTTCCAAGTGACAGTCCATTGAACCTCTAAATAGTTTTATTTGCTACTTAGGAAAGTCTTTGCTTAGTATTTGGGCCCCAAGAACTAATGAAAGAAGCTCTAGATGAAAATCAGCAGATTTTGTAAAAATAGGACTAATGTGACATGGGGAGCTTGTACAATATTAAAACTTTTGATTTTGTAGAAAATGAGATGATGTATCATAAAAGGTATCATTTTACAGAGATTACAGATATTTATTTCTCCCTTAATTTAAAAAAAAAAAAAACGTTTCAAAACTCAGGTTTAGAAAAATATGCTAGTCATTACTTTAAAAAAATCAGTTTCTAAATTAAATATATTTGATATCTTTGTCCAATTCCATTATTTTTTTGCTACTGAACAACAGAATATAAAGTGTTTACATTTTAGTATTATATAAGTCTACCTTTTTATCTCAAAATCAAATATAAATAATGTTTTGAACTACTCAGTTATCCAAAATTTTTAAGAACTTCTGTAAATCAGTTTATATGACACCTTCTCTTTCTTACCCCTTTTTTCTCTTTGCCTGCTAGCTCTTCATCTCTTCTCCATCTCGTGGTTTTTCCAGCTACTGCAGATACTCTTGACCTAATTGGAAAGATAACCAGAATTACTGCAACCATCTGATGTGCATCTCCCAAGTTATGCACTCATAACCAATTGTTACCAACACTCATCAGTGGAAGAGTTAAAACTGTCATTATGCTTTTATGTTTGAGTACATTATGCTCTCATATTTGTGTATATTTTTTTCTGTATACTTACACTGATGTCCTACTTGGGAAGGAATATAACTTTGTCTACTTCTATGAAGACTGTCTTGGTGAGAGAGTCCAAGCTGCCCAAGTGTGTTGGAGTTTTCACATTTTACACACAGGTCTGGCTTTCCAAAACTACTAATAACATACTCCTGTGGAAAAATGGAGCCCTGAGTCATTCACAACAGGCCTAATCTAATGAAGGAAGAAAAGATGACTATGTGGTCTAATGTCTATACTTGGGAGTATGAGAGATTTCAAACAAGGAAAATTCAGGGGGACAATACAATACAAGAAAATAGATGCAACATGTTTTAAACAGAGTTCTTAATTCATTGTAAGAAGAAACTGTATTCAAAATACCTGTCCCAGGCTGCAGAAGAAACTTTCAGCTATTATGTTAAAACAAACAAACAAACAAAACCAAACAAACAAAACCCCCCAAACAAAACAACAAAACAAACCCAAAAAGCATAAATATCAACTTCCTTTTTATGAAACAGTGGGAAAGTTCCAGCTTTGTTTACAATTCCAGAAACATCTCACCTGAAATTTATATGATTGTTTTAGTTATAGCAATTATTTTTTAAAGGGCCTGGCTCTAAAAATGTAATGATTTAGTAAAGTAGTTGATCAAAAATATTATTGTCCTCATTTGTAACACAGGGTTCAGTTTGATGTCTGCACTACACATGGGGCTCCATTCCTCTCCTAGAACATGTGGTGTGTTCTACCATTCATCAGGTCAGATCTTGTGGATGGTGTGAACTGCCTTGACTAGACATTGGCAAGGAATTTTTCAGGTAAAATACAGCATTATGAAGTATATATTTTATTTGGTCTTCAGTCATGAAATGCAAAGCTATGGGTGTTGATGAAGCACCACAAATCAACAGAGTACACAAATGTAAAAAAATGGCTGGTATTGTTTTGTTGGTTAGTGGTTTTTTTTTTTCAGTGAATCAATTAAAGCTATGCCAACTGAAAGACACAAATTTCCCTGTTCTTACAACCAAGCTGAATGCTGACCTGGGCTATGATTCTTAGAAGTAGTGCCTCAGTAGTCACTGGCTGCATTTTAATATAGAATTTAAGCAACATGTAAAAATTTGCAGAAAAAGACTAGTCTAGAAACTTTGCGTATGACCTCTGGAGGTCTTGTGGTCTGCCCTCCTTGTGCAAGCAGGAACACCCAGAGCCAGTTGCCCAGCACTATGTCCCAATGGCTTTTGAGTATCTTCTGAGGTTGAAGACTCCACAACCTTCCAGGATAATCTGTATCAGTGTTCAGTCATCCTCACAGTAGAAAAGTGTTTCCTGCTGCTCAGAAGGAACCTCCTGTGTTTCAGGTTGTGCCCATTGCCTCAGGTCCTGGCAATCCTGATGAGATTCCTCTGAGCCTTGTCTTCTTCAGGCTAAGCAGCCCCAGCTCTCTCAGCCTTTGCTCACAGGAGAGATGCTCTGGTCCTTTCAGCTTCTTTGTGGCCTTTACTGGACTATCCAGTATGTTCATCTCTCTCTTGTACTCAGGAGCCCAAAACTGGACCCAGCACTCCTGCTGTGTCCTCATCAGTGCTGATCACTTTGGCACAGACTCTGTAGCAGAAACCTCTCACAGACAGTTTCTTTGGGACAGACTTTCCTGTTATCATGAAGATCATTTGCTGCTGTCAGTTTAAAGATTAGTAATGCTCAGATGCTCAGCCCAAAGGGTGGGAGGGAAAAATAGAGGGGCTGCAGGTTTCAGCATTGGCAGGATTGGTCTGTCAAGAGCAAAATCTTTGTTTCCTTAGTTGTCTTAGAAAGTTTTGAGTACAGACTGAAGTTATTGTTCTGGTCAATTTGACTAACCTGGTGTTCAAGAGACTTCAACATATTTTTACAAGTTAGATTCCCTACAGGCTTACTGTAGAGCAGTCTGACCTGCCGAGATTTTTTTTCCTTTTAAGTAAGAGACAACAGTTAGCTAATGCTGTGTGCCATTTTCCTATCTATACAGCCTACATAATCTGTATGAGAATATTAGTATTTTGCTATGTGGAGCAATTTCATGAGCTATGAAACCCAAGAGTCTGAGGACATAGTCAAATCCACTTCCACAGAGCAAAGCTGTGTTACTCAAACACATGTTCAAATACGTTACTGAATTTGGAAGCAGCATTTGTGGTATGTCATCCCTGAGTTATCCCCTCACCAGAAAAATACAGAGTGGAATTTTCACTAGAGAAAACTTTCTATAAGCAGGATCACAATGTCCCACACTGCTGAAATGTTTTTACTCTGAAAGAGTTTGGAGTATTTAACAGGAACATCCTGGTCAAGAGCAGTGCCCCAGATATACATGGTCTCCCATGGGAGGAAGACCCTGCCCACTATTCCAGTTTGACACGAGGGTGGCCACTGCAAGGTTGTATCAGGTGGACATCCCATTCCTCTGAGAGAGCACAGCCTTTGGAGAACCATCTCATGGGACCCACAGATGTTGAAAGCAGAGGCTGATGTGCGCCTGCTCCCCAGCCCCACTCCACCAGTCAGCTCATTCAGCTGAGCCTGCTGGTCACAATGATTAATGATGTTTCTTCAGCTTCTGTAGTTAGGCCCACAGGGATGTTCAGGAGCATTGGGGCACTTTACTTCCCCCGAGGCACAGTACAGAAAATTGGTTCTAGAAATTATATGGCAAAATGAAGTGACCAAATTGCTGCCTACACTTTCCTTTTATGTAGCACCACACTGGAGGTTACAATGCTTGCTAGTACCCCTGTGAGCAGCCAGCCCTGTTAGGTACTCCACCTTCTGCTCTTGTACACCATGGGAAGTGAAGTAGGCAATGTAAATACTGTACATTTGGGTAAAGAATATTGTGCTGAGACGAAATCATGCTTTCAGAGTTTTATTTTAATAGTAATTTTTTCCCCCCAAGAAAAGATAATCAAACAATGAAACCTTACTATTTGCAATTCAAGTAGCATGGAGCCTTTCCTTCATGAAAGCTGTGCCCTGATCTCAGACCTTGGAATAAAAAAACCCAACAAACAAATATCAGCCCAGTAAATATAACTGTATTTATCTCAAGAATAACCTCTTCTTTGTAACACAGCATTTTCCTTTCCCTCCTTGCAACTTCAAGAGCTTTGGAAAACATGGTTTTGAAATACCTCTGTGTGTGGAGCTTATTAAATTAGTCTGTTCCTTTCAGTATAAAAAAATAGATTAAAACTCAAGTCATTTCATGGTCTGAAAAGAGTGTCAATAAAAGTGAAATAATGTTTGTACAGTTTAGTAAGGCGGGTTAACCTTTTGAAGAACACAGCAAATGCTTTGTGGAAAAAGAAATTACATTCACATGTCCTCTTGGCTTCACAGAGGTAGTTTTCTAATGTATCATGAAAAAGCTGCAAATCCATGTATTGAATGGCAAATATGCTGATAGTTGCCCTGTGGCAGGTTTAAGAAAGGCAACAGCCAGAGTACACAGCAGAATGGTTGCCATGTCAGTTATGACATCTGTTTTGGAAGAATTTTGTCTGTCTCTAAAGCAGTGTGATCCTCAGTGTACAGTCACTTTGGAAGTGTTAGCTAGTCCACATTGTGCTGAGTACAGTGATGCTTTGAAGTGTCAAAAGCTGCTCAAGATATTTTAGCAATATATAAGCCCATTTCCTCTGACAGAAGATTCAAGACAAGGCTGTGGGAGAGTGAAATTTCTTCTGGAAGATTACACCCATTTCTATATTAAGTGGCGCAAAATCCTCCAGTCACTCTAACCCTTGAAAATTATGATCTAAATTCTGAGTCAATATTTTTGTATTTTTCCCATGACTGGGTGGATGAGGCTTGGGAATTGTACCCATTGAAACAGTCTGAATGGTGCTGTAGAAGATGAAGCTCTGGCCTTGAAAGAGCCTAGAAGAGTATCCAAAATGGGGAAGGCAAGGGAACGTGGTACAGTGAGGAGAACTCCACACAGTCTGATCATTTTTCTGTACACGTTTGTTCTGTTTCCTGTAATAGCTTATTGTAATCTAAAATTGAGTTCATTATGAATGTATTTTTTTCCATTCTGTTAATATGAGAGACTTTGACAATTCGAATTCTTAAACCAAACTCATTTAATGTTCAAAAAGGCGGAATTATGGCTAATTAAAGATAACAGCAAATCAGCCACATTAAACAATCTCATGCTGTACTGAGTATGATTACAACAGCCAATGTGTTGAGATATATCTTCTGTAGCTGATGAGGAAATATGCTGTGTCTTCTCTGATATTGCAGTTTGCCTTCCTTGCTCAGGTAGCATTTATCCATTTTTTAAAATGCAGTCATCCTGCAGATTAGTTGCAGGCAACAAGGTTTTTCATAGTCTGCCTCTAATTCCCCATTGTGATACAGCAGTGGGCCTTAGGCATTGCAATGCAAGCAGTAGTAAAGACTTACTTTGTACCAGTAAATCATGCACAGGCACCAGAGCCAATCCTTCTATTGACACTGTCTATTTAAACAGCTAAGGATGGTTCATCAACCTCCTGTGCTAACAGAGAACAGCATACAGCTCTCATCATTATTTTTCTTTCCAATTTTCTTCATCCTCCAATTTCATTTCCCTTATTGAAGATTTTAGCAAGCCACAATGGAGCAGATCTGGTTAATAAGCAAGGCATAGAAGATGTTATTTTTTGAAACATGTTTACTCAATCAATTTGAGAGGAATTTTTAGGTACTGAAATAACTAATTATCATCCAAACCTGTACATAGGCAGAGACATATATCAAAATCAAACTAGATGTCAATTTAAACCTGCTAGCTGCACTCAACTTCCTCTTCAAAAAAAAAATCTTGGAATATATGAAGAGGTGCTCAGAAAGAAAAATCCTCAGAGTCTGTTTGTATAACAGTGATGACACTTATAGTGCCTGGACTGAACTTATTCCAGTCAAGATTCCACCATTAACCTCAAAGCCTGAGCTTAAGCTCACTTTACTCCATATAAATTAAACGAGAATCTGGAGAGTCATGTAGAAGTAGTCAAGAGGGTCTACTTTTGTCTCAACAGTGACCCTCTTAGTTAATGAGGTTGTGGATATAGACTTGAACCAGCATGAGGTGAATAGTCACACTGAAGTGTGAATTTTTGGAGAGCTAGTGACCTTCATATTTCAGACCATTGCTACTAGCACAGAAATAAAATCATAGAACAAGGATGCAACTCCTCTCTTGGAGGACTTGGAAATGTTATAGGATACTTTGGGTGCTGGCAGATGCTAAGCTAGAATGATAAACACAGCCTTCCGGTACTTCTCTTTGTAGACAGTGTTGATCTGCCCAGCTTGCTGTAGCTAAACCAGTGCAAAAGCCAAAGCTTTGCTGAAGACATATAAGTGCTGCTGTGCAAAGAATATGCCTGTTCTCTTTAAGAAGCAAAGCTACTTTTATTCACACTTATAATGGACTTGTTCTGAAAGTATAGGAGCATGAAAAAGAAGTGCAACTTTCTCTTGCCAGTTTTACTTGCTTTCAGGGCTCCTTGAGCTGTCAGAAGGGGACAGAAATCTATTGTTCATGAGAATCAGGCTCACTGTATTTAATAGTACAGAAGACTATTCAAAAACTGCACAGGAATGAATAACTCAAGTGGAAAAAAAAAACCCAAAACCAAAAAACCTTAAACATTAATTAGATTTGGAATATATCACACATCTTCCAGATCAAGGACCTTGTCATTAAAAATGGGTATACAGATTTCAGTTTTCCCTGTATGAAAAGTCGTCTGCTCTATTTTTATCTACAGTTGTTCTTAGCAGTCCATGCCAATCTGGAAATACTCTGGATTTTGGTCCAAAACCCTTCAGTAAATGATCTCTTTAAAAATATAGGACTTTAGAATGAATTGACAGGAAATAATTGCAGCTTCCAAAACTTTTAATCTTACAACACACACAATTACTTTGGTAAACGGGACCAAATGCAAGTATAGGTAGAAGATCTCTGCTACTTATAGGTAGAGAAGTGTTAGGATTTAAGACCTGTTTGTGTCTAGATTTACTCTGGTTTATGCTGTCAATTGACTTAATGAAGGTCCTACTAGGGTTTTTCTTCCAAAATGGATATGTAAAACCTGTGAGGGTAAGTTGGGAAAACTTTGTTTTGTAGATGTAGTCTTAGTTTTCTAATTATCCTGATATTTGTTTCAAAGATTCAGAATATGCCCAGCACCATTTATACAAGACGTCCCAGGTCACTTTACAGGAAACAGTTGATTTCTTCCAAATGCACAAGAAAACTCAGAACTAGAAGTATTGCTATAACTAACAAGTGAAAAAGGGGATTGTTACTAAAAGCTAAGGACTAATTTCTCCTTAGACTTGCGTTGCTAGATACCAGTGTTCCTGGTCTTCTGTTGCTCAGCGTTACAACATATCACACTTTCAGTGCAAACTGCTCAAAAGTCATGTCAGGACAATATTTAAAAGCTAAGATTGTCTTTTGCATTTGGTATCAAATCAAATATCTTCTGATATTTTTAGAGGTTTAAAGGAAAATATTTATTTTTTTAAAAGGCAATGATAAAATCTTCATTTGAAAATGTGTGTTTACAACTTCAAAAAGAGATGCCTACAATTCTGATTGTGTAAAGTAATTTTTTTCTGTAAAACTTATTCTGTGCTCTTTATAGCCCTTTTGGCATCATTTCCTTCTGTATTTCCCATTGCAGCCAATTATTTTTGTATGTCAGAGTAATACCCTGGAATCCTATTGAAATAAAGGTTTCCCTGGACTTAAGGACTGTTCTTACTTGGAGAAGCTAATGATGTCATTAAGCAGAACGGGCTAAGGGCTCAGAAAACCTAGTGCAGGCTTGCCGTTGTATGCTGTGGCAGTCCTGAGGAAAGCACCAGGACACCCAGGTGCTCAAACAGGATCACCTTGCTGCCTGCCAAGGAGTGCATGGCTTCCTCTACTCTCTAGTGTGGTGTTCAAGATTGCAGGCTGAAGGGGACAAAGATGACAGCCCGTGTCCATGTGACGGCCTGCTTGCTCTGGCACCTTGTGTTGAAGGGACAGCCCGGAGGCTTCCATGCTTGTTATCCAACATTCAGTATACGATTTTGGGCTGCGCTGGTCTTGGCACGCAGAAGTGCTGATACCTTGATCTCAAAGTGTGGTGGGTCAGCTTCAGCTGGCTGTCTGCCACTTACTGCCACTTACAAATCCACACTCTTCTTCCCCCTCCTCAGCAGTGCAGAGGGTGATGGATTACTGAAAGGTGTGAGGAAGCCAGTGGAGCAGCAGATTTTCTCCTCAGTTGCATTTCTTTCATTTTCCCTTCAGATCTACCAGTCACTCCTCTCACTTGATTAAAATTAAATCAGTTAAAAAATGTTCTTACTGTTAGTTCAGCTGAAAAATGAGCTGGGGCCCCAGGGTGCTTCAGTCTAATTCATTCACAGTCATTTATGTTTCTTAACTTTTTTAATGGGGCTGTCCTATAATGCACTCACCTTTCCTCCACACAGAGGAGGAAAGAGTCACTCAAGGCAAGAGTTACCCCTATGGGTCTTCTTTCTCCGTGTGAGACCCCATACAGCATGGACACACTTTGAAAAGAGGAGTTTAAGTGTCAGCACTCTTCCACAGTGCTTGTTGCTGCTCAGGAATGGCAAGATGAGACCCTCATGAGTGCCAGACAGAAAGAGATATCATATATATTTTGTGTTTCTAAAATGGGAGAATATGACTGCACTGCTTAGGCTACTTGTCTTCTGATCATCTGCATGCCTTCCTACTCCCTTATCTCTGCCATTTTCCTAGTCCACAAGACAGCTGAATGAATGCTGAGCTTTTGAGGAACTAAAGGAAGGGAAGAAAGAGAGAAGACTTGGATGACAATGAGATTGGTGCTACTCCTTCAGCATTTGACTGCCAAATCTAACGGCCCACAGAACACATCCCCATCCCTTAAGATTTGTTGGGGGAAAAAACAGTCTTTACACCTTGTTGAAGGAGGGTGTACCTTCATCTTCAGCACTGACACGCCGACTGCCATGCTGATTTGCAGAGGAAGCCTTGGCTTAGAGACTCATGGTAGAGTGTGAACATTACAGGTGGAGAAGAAAGAGTGAGATCAGGGCAAGGGAGGTGTAGGCTGTCCTTATACAAGCATGCAGACAGTTTTTAGGAAAACCATGCCTTGTAAGTGTATTGATTTTTTCACAGCATGTCCCCAGGGAGGTAGAGCCACAGCTGCTGCGCTGGGTGAGTGCCTGTCTGGATTGCATTTGCTCTGCCACCTGTTGCAAGTCGGAAATTATACTGTCTATTGTAGAACCAATGACAGACTTTAATAGCAAGCAAAAAGGCAAGGGCATGGCTGCGGCTCTGCTGGCTCCATTTTGACCAGCTGCAACTCCATGAAGAGAATGCCCAGGCAAAAAGAAAATATTTAAGCCTTTTCAGTAAAAGTGGAAGAGAAAATTCACTGTTTGTCCATACAGATAAAGAATAAGTAAGTAAATAAATAAATAACAGCTCTACTGCCATTCTTTCTTTCTAGCAAAGAGATGTATCTGAATTCCAGTTTTAGTTCAGAGGATTGCAGTTTATTTCTAGACACAGAAATTTATACAGAAACCAACCAGTTTTCCTGTCTAAATAAAGTATGGGAGAAAAAGCTGTAAGCATACGGTAGCCTTAGAAATCCTATATTCATGTTGCAGTGAAGATGGGAGAAAAACAGCTACTCTTTCTGAACACATCACTGAATAATCTACTGCGTTACCATGATAGCCGCACTAGTACCTTGAAAGAAATCATGCTTGTGTTAATGTGGTATGAAGAATGACAAAAATAACCTTGGATCCTCAAAGAGCTGGAGAAAGAACTAATCAATCATGCTCTGTTTCATTCCTTCTAAACAACTATTGTTGCTGATAACAGGTAAGTAAATAGAATTTATTATCCCAGTGAAGGAAAGCTGAACTAGCTGCCTGATGATAAGCTTCCATACTGTGAGCAAATTGACTGTTTGCAGATACTTAAGCTCCAGGGAATGTGTATGGTCAGAGGTATCCTTTCTGAGGAAACAGTGCCTTTGGTTTTAAAGGCTGTGCAGCTGGTTATCCACACCCAGCAGGGATTCACAGGTGCATTTTGGGGCCTCCCTCCCTTACAAACTTGGCTTGGTGGCACCAGTGTTCTCCATGTGCCCAGGCATCCCTGCCCAGGAACCCTGGATAAGGTTTCACAAATGTGAGACTCAGACCTTTCTGAGCAAATCCAATGCTATAGACACTGGAAAAAACCTTCTGCAAGCTGCCATATGTGGAGTGAATCTGTTTGGCCCAGAGAAACAGAGTTTCGATGCTTACACTCAGGTGACTGAATAACTGTGAATGAGTGTGAGTGTGGGCTCACAGACATGTCACTGGCCAGATCTGACAGCAGGTCTAAAGTTATGCAGTCTTCAGGTCCTGAAAGTTTCATGAAAATAGACAGTAACATAGGTCAAAACACCACCTTAGTGCTTCCTCCAAGGGGAAGGTTGCTATGTAATTTCAGCCCTTACTATACATACCACATAAGTAAATAATCCCTGACTTGTTCACTTAATAAACATGGTGAAGATGAGGTAGTTAACAAATTCTGAAATCCCTGTAGGAATTGTCACTATAAGAATTTTATGAGTGATTAGTTACTCATCAAGTCATTCTTCCCTTCTGCTTCTCCTCAGATAGTTCCCGTTACCCTACTACACCTCAATAAATACATTTAATTTCTGTAGAGCAAAATAAAATGCCTGCTACAGAAATGTGCTTTACTAGAGCAGCAAAAAAATTGAAGAAATTTGCCCTGTCTGTGGGAACAGGCAAAGGTCATGTGGATGAAATATTACATGATCACCTAATTAAACACCGTCACACAGTGAGCACAAACATGGAGAATGTACTCAGTCTCCGTTAATTTTGGATGTTTTTCTAAAATTCTGAGTGCTTTGCTCTGCAGCCTATTTTTTTCCCCTTAATAAGAAGATTCATTTGGAATTGCTTTGTAGTGCTTAATGATTTCTTCAAAAACCAGGCATGCATCATTTGAACTTTAGCAGCAGTATTGTACATCCCCACAAGTACAGCATAAATCTTGGCTTCCTGATCACTTTTGCTACTGGAACAGTGGGGGGTTGTGCTAAACTGCAAGCCGACTGTTTGGAAATGAGGGAAGGTGAGATTCACACATTGTTATTGGATTTCTTAGATATCGACTGACAGCAGAAGTGTGGAGAAGCCCCTGGGATCAGCCTGGCTTCTTGGAGGGCAGAATACCCCAGTAGCTACAGACGGTCTGCCTCCATGATCTCTCTTTTCACTTCAATTTGCTCTTATCCATATTATTTGGTCTTTTATCTCCATCTATCTCCATCACATGTCTTTGTGTCCCACCATTTGTCCCATATGTACTTATTCTGCCTCTCCAGTCCTACTCTAGGCCTCTTTTTCAATGGACGGGTCCTCCCTGAGCCTTGACAACCTCTCAGGTGCAGCTGTTTCAGGCTCCTTCCTATATTCAGTCCAGGCAGAGGCTTCTGCCTACTCAGCTGGCAGGAGCCCCCCACACTCGGGTGATCAGCTCTCTTCTTCCAGGGCTTGGACTTGAACACAGCCACACTTGGCTGTGGAGTAAACTGGCTGCAGACAGCATTTTAGAAAAGCTGCCTTCTGCAAAGCTGTGACAAGGTCATCTAAACTGAAATAAATCATGTGGGCCAAAAGTACAGTTAATGGTGAGGCCAATTCCCTGCCTGTAGGAGAAAAAGAAGTGAATGATTTTAATATCTTTTACAATGGGTGAGACAGTAGATTTTTTTCCTCATCCCATCCACCAAAACTGTTCTGTTGCAATAACACTGTGAGGGGCAAAAGTCAGCTGGCAGAAGGTGGTTTTTTCACATGGATCGCTTTCCTGCAGTTACTGCATACAGCAGCAAAACTGGCCATCAGGTGGAGACTGTCAGTCTGTGCCACCACAGGTGCAGGTCTCCATCATGCCTGGTGGAGCAAACCTCTTACAGCAAGGGGACAAATGTCTTGGGCAGGGAATAATGGCAAGAATTTACTCTGATCCTCCTACAATATTTTTGCAAAGAAAACATTTTCTATTCAACTGTCCAGTGTACCTTCTGAGACATCTAGATAAACTACCTTGAAAGGGAGGTGTCATGGCAGTATTTGCAGACCAGTGTTTGCAGATGTAATCCATTGTGGGGCTGTCTCACGAGAGGAGCTCTTAGATTGGCTAAAAGCAAGCCTTTCGTGATTTCCATCCTCATAGAGCCACATAATAGAAGAGGACTGTGATCCAACAGCTAAGCTTTCATTAGCGCCAGAATAAAACTCACATAAAAATAGAATATGAACCAGGTCATTCTTGCCAATCCAAGTTGGTAGACAGTCTGAAATAATAGCGCTAGCAATATATAAACTGTTCCCGTTATTCTCAATGTGGTGCTAACTAGGAAATCTAATTATCACAATTTAAATGTCAGCATCATTAAATATTTTGCTACTGAATACTCTAACAGAAACATTCAGCTAATATGTTCTTATTACATTCACAAACCACTTCCCATATTTTTCATTGTGTGCCAGATGTACCACCTGTCCTCTGTCCAGTGACCAGAATCTCAACATTCCTCCCCACAATTCCCAGGCTGCAAAGTAATTTGGCATTGTCAGCCTGCCAGCCTGGGACACATCTTAAAAAGTTTGGGAGAAGATAAATGAAATTTGTTATTGGAATGAAGAGCACAAGGAATACTTTGCAGGCAACAATACTAATTTTATTCAATATAATACTAATTTTAATATTTATTTTCATATTTGGTGTGACACAGTAAGGTGTTCATGATTACATTTATTCGGATTTGAATACATTTCAGACATCTTCATTCGAGTTTGTTGAGGAGGTGGTAACAAAGATGTTGGCTAGAAAGATAATACAACACATAAGGGTAAATATTTGTCAGAAAAATAGTGCTATTCATTCCTCAGTACAAGCACTTTTCACTGATTCTTGCATATGCTGTGCCAGAGGCCCTATTGTACCTTGAACAAATGACTGTTAAAAAGTTGCAAATAAACTCTTGATTTCATTCACGATTCACCTAAAACTTTTTTTTTCACTTGAAGTTAAGAAGCTTTGTTTGAGACACTTGATTAAATTGAGTGTTTGAAATAAAAATTGAATTTTGAATTAAAAATTGAATAAAAATTGTGTCTGTGTTTCAGACACACTTGTGATAACTGAATCATAGAATCGTTAAGGTTGCAAAAAGCCTTAAGGATCACTGAGTTCCACCACCAAACCATGTCCCCAGATGCCACATATATACCTCTTTTAAATACCTCCAGGTCTGGTGATTCCACCGCTTCCCTGGGCAGCCTGTTCCAATACTTGACAACCCTTTCTGTGAAAAAAATTTCCTAACATGCAGTTTAACCTTTTCTTATTGATTGTTATTTGAGAGAAGAGGACGACCCCTCACTCACTACAATCTCTTTTCAGGTAGTTGTAGAAAGCAATAAGGTCCTCCATGAGCCTCCTTTTCTCCAGGCTAAACAGTTCCAGCTTCCTCAGCCAATCCGCACAGGACTTGTGATCTAGGCCCTTCACCAACTTCCTTGTCCTTCTCTGGACACACTCCAGCAGCTCAATGTCTTTCTTGCAGTGAGGGACCCAAAACTGAACACAGGACTCGAGCTGCAACCTCACCAGTGCTGAGTACAGAGGGATGATCCCTTCCCTAGGTCTGCTGGCCACACTATTTCTGATTCAGGCCAGGGTGCCATTGGCCTTCTTGGCCACCTGGAACACTGCTGGCTTATGTTCAGCCACTGTCAACCAGCACCCCCAGGCTCTTTTCCACCAAGCAGTTTTCCAGCCAGTCTGCCCCAAACCTATAGCACTTCATGCAGTTGTTTTTACTGAAGTGCAGGACCCAGCACTTGATCTTCTTAGAAGGGCAGTGAAGCTGATGAACATGGGAGCACCCATCCACACCACAGGAAGCCAGTTTCTCCAGGAGAATGTTGTGGGAAATGGTGTCAAGGGCTTTACAAAATTCTAGGAAGACAATATCCACAGCCACCCCATCATCCACTACGAAGGTCACCTTTTCACATAAGGAGATCAGGTTGGCCAAGCAGGACCTGCCTTTCACAAACCTATGCTGAAAATCCTCTGGTTGTCCTGCATGTGTCATGGTACTCACGATGGTCTGCTCCATGACTTTCCACAGCCCAGAGGTCAGGCTGACAGACTGACAGGCCCCTAGTAACAAGCGTGTAAATTACCTAGATTGTGTGCACTTCAAGTGTGGACAAAAATAATTATCATGAAACGCACACTCTATGCATGAAAAAATTGAAAGATTAGATATGATATGGGGTGATGTAAAAGTGTCACAGTATGGCTCTGAGCCACTGAATAGTTGAATTCCCCTACAAACCCTGTGGTCACTAGTACACGATGCTGGGCTTTCTGTCTACTGCCATGCCCAAAGGGTGCCCATGTGTGTAGTTCCCATGCCAAAACGAGTCTTGTAGCTGGGGCAGATTGAGTTTCCAAAGATCTCCTGAACATGCCTGTGGCTAGTGGGTGAATGGTTCTGTCCATGACACTAGCTGACCTCAGCCCCAGGCACCTCTGATGTCAAATATAACATTGGTCAATAGGAGAGGCAGACCTAGAAGGAGCAGCCAAAGCTGTTTCAGGAAGGGCACAGATATATAACTTTGTATGCTGGCAGAGGGAGGTGTCCAAATTGAGAACTGCAACCTGTATAATCTGCAATAAGTGCATCCATACCTATGGTGCCAGCAGTGGTCACCACAGGCAGCTTGCATTCCAAGACATTACTTGGGTGAGTGATTGTAATGTCCTTAAAATAACATAATATTTTGTAAAATATATCTCTTATAATCATGGATTTAAGTAAGACTATGAGCTAGGGCTACAGGCCTCAAGAGAAAGGCTGTATCTGAATTCCTGATGGTGAGACACATGTAATGTGAATGGCACTGGACATTGCTGCAGAGATGGCAGCAGTAGATGACACTTTAAGCTGATTCTCCAGTGTCCTTTGAATCAGTAGATGTATAAACATCTGACCCAGGAGTTACACAAATTATGTAAACTGAACAACCAGGTCTCTGAACTATAGCTTTCTTTCCAGAAGTTCAGGTGAAACCCATGTTACAAAAAATGTCTTCCTGATGATGTCATCTTCAACAGGAAGACAGAAGACAGCTTTTTATGTCAATACAGCAATACTTACCGCAGTATGTTGTTTCTCCTTTATACAATATCACTAGTATCAAAATCAAATGGAATGATTTGTAGATTCAAATCAGGAATCACAACTGTCTTCTCAGAGTAATCTCTTGGTGAGATTCAAATTACAGTTCTCTTTAAAATGGAGGCCACTACAGTCAGTGTAGTTGTGCCAAACTTTTCCAACTTGACCATTTTCTTGAAATAGGGAAAGCACAGTTTGGACGACTGCTCGCTGTGCGCTCACAATAGATTATAGTTACAGAATCACAGAATATGCAAAATTGGAAGGGACCCACATGGATCATCAAGTCCAGCTCCTGTCCCTGCACAGGGCCTTTCCCATGAGTGACATGATGTGGCTGAGAGAATTGTCCAAACGCTTCTTGAACTCTGCCAGGCTTGGTGCTGCGACCACTTCCCTAGGAAGCCTGTTCCAGTGCCCACCTACCCTCTGGGAAAAGAACCTCTTTCTAATATCCAACCTAAACCTCCCTGGCACAATTTCAGGCCATTCCCTCAGGTTCTGTCAGTGATCAGTGCCAGCTACTCCTCTTCCACTCACAAGGAAGTTGTAACTGCAATGTCTCCCCACAGTCTCCTCGAGGCTGAACAGACCAAGTGACCTCAGTCGCTCCTCATACGGCTTCCCCTCAAGGCCCTTCACCATCTTTGTTGCCCTCCTTTGGACACTCTCCAATAGCTTAATAGGTTTCGTATATTGTGGTGACCAAAACTGCATGCAATATTAAAGCTCCACTTTTGGAAATAACCGATGACCAAAACTGCATACAATATTAAAGCTCCACTTTCGGAAATAACCAATCAATGAGCACATTAACATGGAGACTTTATCTCCTATCAGTGTCATCCCTCCATAATACCTGTGTACTTCACTTCAAAAATTCTCTCATTAGGTGTTCCAAAGAAGCCCTTTATTTACTCAGTCAGATCAGTTCAATACCTCCTTTTCTGGTCTTGGTGTCTCAACCAAAAAATACAGTGTGGGCTACTGGTTGTTTCAGACTACCTCCAAGGGCTAATTGATAGTTCTTAGGATGCAGCTTTGCCATCAGTTTTGAAATGATAAATCAGTGGAGGGTAGGGGGGGGAGGAAAGAAAAAAAAAAAAAAACAAACGATTGATAGCCAGGCTACAGAGACCAAGATCCTAAAGTTTGCAGGATCAGTGAGGAACCATATTAGAACAATTCAGATGGAAACAGAATTGAGTTTCTAAGGCTATTCTGTTCTTGTTCTGTCTTTTCATCTCTTTCCAGTCTGCTAGTGCTCAGAGGGGAGCGTGTGTGGTCTCATTGCAGCCGTGCAGAAGGAGAGAATTAGTGGTCTGCCCCATGACATGATTAAGGAAAATAGACTTATAAAATAAATACAAGTTTACTGGGATGTGAACATTGTCAGAGAGAATGAAAACCAACTTCAATTTTAAAGTAGTAGTTAAAAAGTACCCATCCATAGAGGAAAAAATTAGAAAAATAGCTAGATATTCTGTAGAGGGTCAAATCTGGTTTGCCTCAGTCTCTTAAGGCTCTCCAGGGAAGAAAAGTCTCCAGAGGTGAGGGAAATTTTAGCTCCCGGAGTGAGTCTGCGGCAGGATCTGGAGCTAATCTGTGAGTCTCACAGGACGGTGCTGGCTGGAAGTGCAGTAGGCAATGCTTTATTGTGTGCCATACTGCAAATACTTTTGCTGTTCTGATCTTACCACACTGCAAACTATTCTTTCCTTCTCCTGGGGGATCTCACAAAGGAGAATTATAAACAAACAAACAAAACCCTTTCCTTTGTTCCTTTGTCCTCTGACTCTTCAGTGAAGTTCTTGTGTGAAGAAGAGGCCTGAACTGGAACTGAATGGGTAAGTTGAGCTGAATTGAATTTTGATGATCTGGGATTTCAGAAGTCCTCAGCAGTAGAAAGCGCATTGATATAGATCCATTGAAGCATTTAAAAACTGTGTCCAAGGCTCTTAGTAGTGGTGATATTTGACCTATAATGAAAGTAATTTACTTGGCATCATCCCTTCCAGAAAGAAAACACACTAATGGTTTATTATTTGATAAGTGATTTCAATGGAACATTTCTCCTTCTTGAATAAGGTTTTCGGCCATAAAAGGAGTACCAAATCAATGGTAAAGTCTTTGCTAAAGTGAAAAAAAGGATTTGGAGACTCTTTGAAATGTCCTTTGTTTAGTTCAGATAGTTCGTATAAAGAAACGTGATCATTCTTCCACTTTGAAAACTATCTGCACTGAAAATAGGGGAAAAGTTTAACCTCAGAAGTATGTTTTACCTGGTATAGCTTTCATTCTAATAAATTATTTTCTCCTGAAAATGGTCTATTAAAACAGAAAATGAATGTGCTTTTTCTTCTACCCATGTATGTTACTGTAATTTTACTTTGTTCAGCAACTACAAAAAGGACTTCCTTTTTCCTCAATTCTTTTTATTTCCAATTGAATAAACATATATATATAATATAATACAAAATACATACTTGAAAAGATTGCTTACTTTGAGAATGTAGAGGAATTAATATGGTTACTGCATTATTAATTTTGCAAGGAGGAAAAAATATTGGCCAGAAAGTAGCTGAGTCATATTAACCTCTCTTAAGTGCCAGCCTGGAAGCTGAAGACACTCAAGAGATGACTGTAGCCAGTTCTGGAGTTACCTCAGGTAACTGCAGTGCAGAACCGTTTGAGGTAGATTTCAGTAAAAGGAAAAGCACATAATGTCTGGACAGATGAAGGATTTCAATGACTGTTTGTTGGACTTGGAAGCAAGATTGTTTCCCAAACACTTCATGTTTGTGTTTATCAGCAGTACAAAGGTTCACTGGTGGAATGTTTTATAGAAACACCATTATTAAATAAGTATTCCAAATTATTCATAGAAAGCCATTTGGGAAAAAAAAAAAAAAAAAAAAAGGAAAGGGGAAAAAAAAACACCCAAACAAAAAAAAAACCATCAAAAAACAGAAACGTTTGTAACAGCTAAGGAACAGAAACCTCACTGTACCTCACAGTATTTTCCTAAACTGGTAGTAAGGAGAATTAAAATATATTTTCGTCATTTTATTAATTCATTGTTATTTCATAACAAATGCTATTTTCTTATAATTTTTACCTGGTAGAATAAATTGAGACTAGTGAGAATGCCCCGAATTCTATTCAATAAAAGAAATAAATAAGAACCAACAATAGGAGTCATTTTCATCCTAGTAAGAGTTACTCTAATGCGCTGTTTGCTTAATAACCAGAGAAGGTAGAGTTTTCCATTTTGCTGGAAGCATGCACAGTGCTTGGAAACATCCCTTATCTTTCTATGTCCAAAACACCAATGTGGAAACCAGGAAATGTTCCTTTCTATGACAACCATGTGGAAGATTGTCGGAAGTCTAAAGGAGGCATTTGGTTATGACATGCAGTTCCCATAACTCTTAAATCCTAAAGGGTTGTTTTCTGAAGTAAACTGGAGATGTGCAAACTCATGTCACACAGACTGGAGGTTTCAGAGTTTTTCACAGGATTAAATATTTATTGGGACTTTGCTTTGGCCTGGAGTACAATGAGGGAAATTGCATTTGTGTCTGATGACACAATATTCACCTCTCTGAAGTCTGAGCTCAGCCATCACTGTCTGCGCAAACTACATCAGCCAGCCATCAAACTGGAACAAAATTTGAAATATACTTAGGAGTGATTGCTGATGGTTTCCTGCCTAAAAGCAAGATAAAATGGATTATATCTACAGTTCCAAGGCACTCTTTTCATTCTGGAATGGCAATGTTTTCTAGACCAAAACACAGATAAACTGAGGGGTAGATAAAAATGGAGGGTAAATTATCCTAGTTTATCATATTGTCTTTTGATTGCATTTGTTAGAGATATATTTGTAGGACTGAAGTTATAAATCTAAAATTTTAATTATCAAATTCTGAAGGTAAGAATATTGAGTCTATGCTGTCAAATCTGAGTTGTTTCCTCCCTGTTCAATAGAATGATTTTGGAAATAAATGCCCTTGATTTTTTTTTCCATTTTGCAATTCAGTCAAAAGTATTTTCATTTTTCAGAAAAAAGCATATCTGCATCAACAAAATTTGTTTGAGAGTTGAACTTCTACTCTTATTTCTACTGCCACATCCTTCTTCATGATAAAGTTATTCCATAGGATTTGTTCTCTGTCTAATGACTTACTTTAAAAAAGATAATGAACAAAAAATCATGCGATTCTTAAAAACATCTGATAATGTAGAATGTTTTAATGCAATATAAATGGAAAGTTTCTATATAAGACTTGGGAAAAGTTATCTTGTTTAGTGTGCAACAGTTCATAGTATCACAAATTCATCTTCAGTGTGATGAAAAGTTTCTCAACACCATTGCTCTGATAGAAGTCTGTCTCAGTCTTTATCTCACATCACATTAACCTTTGGTAGTCAATATCCACTAGCCATTTTCCTTATGTTTTATTATAAATCTGAATTAAAATATCAAATCCTGTTCAAATAACCTGCTTTATTAGTTTTATTGAAGGCACGAAATTTAGTCAATAATGTTCTAATTCAGGGGAGCACTTAATGGTTGTATTTAAAAGTAATTTTGTTCTTTTAGATGCTTTACTGAGCAAGGTGCCTGAGGGCTAAAACTGCACATAATGTTACCAAAAGAATGTAAAACATATTTAAAAAGTTTTGTAAATAACTTAAAACTGTGCCAATTTCTTTTATCAAGCTAAAAAGTCACGGAGTAAATGCAAAGTGACAACACTGACTGTAGCATTAATTTTGAAGGTGCAATATATCCTCTGAACCAGCACAGTCACAGGCTTATCAGAGAAATGGTAACACATAAAACACATGATTGATCATCTTCCCAAACTGCTGATCACACTTTTAAGGCTTTGTAGTTTCCTTCACAGGTGTCAGGCTCTGCTCTTTGCCAGGGTGGATTATGGGGGCTCCACATATAAAATCAGTGCAATACCCTCTTTTACACTGCTCATGACTCTGGCATATGGTGTGTATGACTGTATGACATGGAATGGGCAGCTGTGGTTGAAAGCAACTTAGAAAAATTTTTAGAATATAAATTTATTTGTTAAAAACTGACAAAACAAGTCTTAACTACTGCAAGCAAGACAGCCTGATAGACAATGTGTCTAAGGTTTAGTGTAGTGAGACTAAATAAATAATTCAAAGGAAAAGTTACAAATTTCAATAAAATAATACATATATGGAAATGTATATTCTTTTTTATCCTTTTAGGATTTTATATATGCTTTAGTCTTTATACAAGTAACACTCTGAAGTCAGAAGACATGTGGCCCTCCCCGCATTGTTAATATCCCAGGATACAATACTGCTGCTCTTTATATGCTCTTTTCAGTTGCCTCACTGGAGTGACAACCCCAAGAAGTAAACGTTGTCTCACCATACAAACTACACTATTTAGAGGTAGGGTTTGTCTCTGTGGTTAGATTTATTTTACACCTAGTCTCCACATTAATATTCATGTTAGAAATCGTAATTAAAGCTAATTGCTGTCTTCTGTTGGGTCGAGTTTCCAAAGTGTATCCTTTGCTTGTAGCTTCACTATCTTTCCAGGACCACTTGAAAAATTATACCTTCAGCCATGAAAAGCTATTTTCCTCCAATCATATGATTAACAAAGATTCTAATGGTATTAGAGAATTACTGAACTTAGACATATCCCTTCTGCTGCTTTTGCAGTTGCAAACATTTGATTTTAGAGTGTGAAGTTAATAAATTGCATAAAAGTCATCAAATATGGCAACTGCCTTGTAGTTACTGAGTCTAATTGATGCTATTCTGTAATTCTTAATGAATTACCTATTGTTTGCAGGATCTACTTCATCTTTCAGCTCATTTGAAGTCTTTTGTTTTTTTTAAGTAGGGACCTCATGAATGTTAATAATCTCTTTTTTACTGTATTAAGCAAAAAGTCTATTTGAGGTCCTATTTTAATCATTAGTTTTGATCCTGTTACTTATAGTTTAAAATGAAATAATAATAATAAAAAAAGACATTTCATGTTGATACTCACACAAGACAAACATCATCTCAACAAGAAATTATTATCTTCTGTCTTTCCGTCACTAATCTGAATGGGCTGGACTAATTTTCTGGATTTTTTTTATGATACATGTACCACTTGTTTTGCGAAAACTTCTGCAGCTGTCAGGAGGTTTAACCCTTCTCTCTCTTCAGAATTTGAACATAACATGTGTAAGTCCCTTAGACAGTCTTGCTTCAAGCATTTTTTATTTTTGAATATAGCATGCATTGCAGATTATGGATCTTGAGTATGTGCAATGATCCAGTTGTAACCAATCCATGATCCATGCTGTAAAATCACATACACTAACCTAACAGGTTGTAATAGTAGCTGTCACAGTAACTCTAAATGTCATTAAGGAATGCCATAGTCAAATACAAAGGCTGTCAGGAAGTACCTTTACAAATTTTCTCATCCTCAGAATGTTTTCAACTTATTTGTCATCTCAACTATAAAAGCGAAATCGTTAAAAGAAAATAGTGAAAAGGCAGCTACACAAGCACGCTCTGCTTAATGCCTTCTTAGGCTGGTGGCAGCTCACACAGAAACAAAACCAGCCTTACCTACAGCTGGACCTGGGTCTCCATGTCCATCCTAGCCCCACCTATGTCAGCAGATGCAGTGTCCATGCGGCTGGAGGCTGTCCTCTGAGGTCCACCCAGCTGGAGATGTGCCCAGGAACTGTGATAGGGAGAGCACAGGCTCAGCAGAGTGGGCCAAGCCCTGTAAATCACAACACCTCTCTTGGCACCAGCTCTGATTCCCAGTTCATCTACCCAAATCAGGACAAATGAATCCCAAAGCAGCCCTGGCAGTGGACATTTCCAGCATTAGTGTGCACAGGCCCTCACAACAGGAAGTTCAGCATGCACAATGCAAGGGTAAAAGCAGGGATTGCCCTTGTAGCCGAGCTCTATCATGGGAAATCCACCACAGAACAAGGTGCTGGAGGTCCTGCGTCATGGTTCAAGCTCCCACTGCTGCACCAGACTAAAACACAGATATAGTCAGTATAGCAAAATGCAATTATAAGCCCCTAGTACTGCACATTTTCAAGGGTGGGGGGGGGGGGAAGGCAAGAGAAAAGTCAAAGATAATGGAATCTACAACTTGTAAATGTTTGTAAGATTTCAATCTGTAGGCTCATCCCAAACTCCTGAGGACCTGAATGCTTTTACCTCTCCTCCCCTCTCTATACATATCAAAGCTTACCTTCCACCTCTGAGGGCTGCGCACACTTCCCAACTCAGCTCTTGATGACACAAGCTTCCCTCTGCTTCCACAAACCAGATGCACAAGAAGACAAAAATGGGGGAGCTGCCATGCTGTGCTTTGAGTATGAGTCCTTAGCATTGCAGTGGGGCAGTAAGAAGCAGGGACTTATAGGGGATATGCCAAATAAATATGCCAAATAAGTATTCATCTGTCTTTAACCATGAGGCACCTGTTCGTTCAGAGGATTAAGGCATATGTTTGTAACCCCCTGCATTGCTAGACTTCTTCTGTGAGTGTTGGCACAGAAATGTGGGCTAGGATTTTCACCTTCAGATTGGAGCTATTTTTGTTGTATCAGTGAAAAAGCCCAGATTACAAACAAACAGCTAGGAGTACAGAGTCACAATTTCCACTGTCACATTAAACAGGGTTTATTCAGACAAGACAAAAAGAATTTTCTCTGGGCTTCATAAATATGTTCAGAAGAAAGGATGGATTTTCAACAAACTGAAAAGGGACACATTAAAAGCAAATGTAATAAAGCTTTGCTGCTTTGGTACTGTATAGCATCCTGAGGGGATTTTTCATGTCACTGGGGTAGAGAGCACCGCTTCTCTTGAAGCATTTCCACAGACAGCCCCAAGAAATCAAGCTGTGACACACATCTGGATAGCTCTGTACACAAATGGCATCGCATTTAGAGATGAGGAGTTGGCAAGAAAAAAGCAGTAGTCCATGCACTGCTATGCATTTCTGCAAATTCTCAGTTCAACAAAGAACCATGAGTAGACTGAACAGCCTTGTCAGAAGGTGATTTTTTTTCATGACACAGATCCTCAGACATGAAACCTTACCTGGAGAACCATCTAAAGGACAATTGTCTAATACATTGCCATTTTGAAAAAAGCTGACAAATCACAAATCTTCAAAAAAAAACATAGAAGGAAATATGAAACACTAGTGGCAAGACATGATTTAGTTTGCACTAAAATAACAGGTGTGGAAGATTAATACATTCAGAGAAATAAGAAGAGCTTGAAAATTCATCAGGCTGGAAGTATTTAAGCATCTGAAAGAGTTGTTCATATAAATTAGATGTTGCTTTACTGTTTATCCCTAAAGGAAGAAAGGTTTCATAACTGTGGAAGAAGCTGTATTGCTCCAAGGCAGCAATACACATCTTTTTCAAACTGTTTTGTGAGAGGAGTTCTAATTGATAGTGGGATGGGACTCTAGCCTGCTTTATGGGAGACTGATTTAAGCGCTGTAGGTTATATGGTGTTGCAGTAAGATAAGGCTGCTCCTTGCAGGAAGCCAAAGTTCACAGAGTTCTATGGTTGCTTCAGGTCAAAATTGTTTTCAGGAGCCAGGTAAAATCTGTTTGTTAAAATATAAATATTTCTGTCCACTGACTCACAGAAGGATCAGTCAGTTAGAAGCTGTCTTCATGCTTGTGAGATCTTTTTCCGGACTTGTCAGGGTTGGAAAGGAAAAAAAAGCCATTTATTCTTGGTGACCTTTCTGGGGCCACACACACACTCTGCCTGTCCGGTTGCCTGCTTGCTTTGTGTTTGTTTTCATTCACAAGCTAATGCAGAGCTTCAACAAAACCAAGGCCCCATTTCCTGGTTTTGCAATCAATTTCTAGTGAAACCCCTCTAGCCACATGGCCAAGCTTCCAATCCAGCCTTCGGATATTGTGTTGCACCTTGGGCGGTGGCTTGTCTTGTTTCAATTACAACTAAATATATGAGACTTTAATTCTTCCTTCATTTCATTTGGAAAAAAAAAAAAAAAAGGACGCTCAGCATGCCCTTCCACTTCAGTGTGGTCTGTGACTGTCCAGACTTCACACTTTCAGGAAGCCACCAGTCCTGTCCAACAACAAAATATGCCTCTTGCATATTCACGTCAACCAGACTAAGGACAGATGTTTCTCTGGTTTTACTGCACTTTTGGCTTGGACTGATGAGCCATTATGGGGCAGAATGTTCAGTTTGAGATACTGTCATCTCCTTTGCCTTGACATAGCTTTCAGATTCAAAATCGTCTAATTTGTTTTAATTTGAAACACAGGAGGGTACACATTCCATCCCAAATTTTGAAATATTTTCCTTTCAAACTAAGAATACATGTACCTGGCATCACTTACTAGGAGATTAATGTGGTTTTATTTCATTTTTCAGATTAATGTAGAAATAAATTTGATGGCAATGGATGAAAAAATATTCTTTATTTTACAAGCATAATATGGTTTTAATATGCTGGTATGTTGTTAATGACGTGTAACATATTTTTGTTCATCAAAGTCAGAAAGTGGAATTGCAGTGGAGTAATTTGCTGTTTTCTCATTGAGAACTAGGAAAGAGTGCACTCTGTGGAGTACCTGAATTACTCACAGAATCAGAGAATAGCTGAGGTTGGAAAGGACCTCTGGAGGTCACCTTGTCCAACCCCCCTGCTCAAGCAGGGACCTACAGCAGATTGCCCAGAGCCATGTCCAGATGGCTTTTAAGTATCTTCAAGGAGGGAGACTCCACAACCTCTCTGGGCAACCTGTGCCAGTGTTCGACTGCCATCAATGTAAAAATTGCAGGATATTTTTGTGTACAGATGGAATTTCTTCTGATTTAATTTGTACCAGCTGCCTCTTGTCCTGGCACTGGGCACCACTGAAAAGAGCCTAGCTACTTCATCTTTGTTCCTTTCCACTGGGTAATGACATACCAGTGTAGATATAAGTACCAATAAGATCCCTCTTCTATTCTCCAGACAAAGCAGTCTCAGCTCTCTGAGCCTTTCCTCATACCTCAAAAGCTCCGGTCTCTGAACGATCTTTAGGGTAATTAGCTGGATCGCTCTCCAGGAAGTCCATGCCTTTCTGTACAGGGGAGCCCAGAACTGGACCCAGCACTCCAGTGCTGAGCAGAAGGTCACCTCCCTCGACCTGCTGGCAGCCTCTTAATGCAGCCCAGGATACCACTGGCCTTTTTTGCAGCAAGGCCACAGTGCTGGCTGGTGATAAGCTGCTCATACATCAGAACCTCCAGGTCTTTCTCTGCAGAATTGTTTGCCAGCAGATCAGCCGCCAGCCTTTACTGGTGCCTGGTATTGTTCCTGTCCAGTTGCAAAACTCTGCACTTCTCTTTATTGAACTGCAAAATATGCTTATCTGCCAACACATCAACGTCCCTGTGGATGGCTGCACAACCTTCTGGTGTATCTACCAATCCTCCCAGTTTTGTTTCATCTGCAAGTTTACATTCTGTCCCACCATCCAGAACATTAACAAAGAGGTTACACGATATTGACCTCAACACTGAGCTCTTGTGCACATCTCTAGTGACTTGTCCCCTTGAACCTACTGCCTTTCATCACAACACTCTGAACCTGGCCATTCAGTTTTCAGTCTACCTCACTGTCCACTTACCTAACCTGTACATCATCAACTTATTCATGAGGGTCTTATAAGAAACAATGCTAAATGCCTTTCTAAAATCAAGGCAAACAGTGTCAACTGCTCTCCCTTCACCTCCCAAGCAAGTCACCTCATTGACGAAACCTGTCAGTACACTTAAAATGTCCAATAGTGTATTTCTTGCTATTCTTTTTAGGGGCCAAGCTATGGAGGCTGAAAAAGCAGCATTTCATATGACATGATCATAATTCAGAATAATTTATTGAAATTGTTTTCAGTACAATTTGATAGATATGCTCTACAGATTGTTACTATTATAAAATTCATTGAAATTACTCACTAAATAAGGAGACAATCAATAAATAACAAAAGCTCAGGAGCCATAGCAATGGCTTTGTCATTTGCAATTTTTAAACAAAAAATGACATTTTCTTATCAACAGTGAAAAATTGCTCTTGTGATGTGGGAAAAGAACGAGGCTAAAGTAAATTCCTTTCACTAAATGAAAATATGGTGTGAGATGAATTCAAAATTTTGAACAGCACAATGTGGACATGCAATTACAGTCATAACTGGTTATAAATGACCAGTTAGATCATCTGGTCTAGCCCCCTGCCAATGCCAAATCGAATTCTGCATGCATTTTGTATATTTTTAGGCAGGTTTCAGTAACTGTGATAAACATATTTTTAAATAAAAGTTATTCTGTTGTATCTCAGAAGTCTAGAGAGGGAAAGAGAGAGAGAGGGAGAGGTATTACCTCAAACTCCTCAGTGTTACTACATCAGGTTAGTCTCATTTCAGCTTTACAAGAAAAAGCTGACAAGCTCTAAAGGAGTCCTCACTGCACAAAGAAATCAATGGTAAAGTGCACATTGATTTCAATAAATCTGTTTCAGTCCCCAAACCGTGTATTCCTTGGTGCAGAGATGCTGTGTCTTTCTGTATTTTTGTCTTTTAAACTTCATGTGTGCTGATGATAGTATAAAAACGAAGCTCGGGATAGCTCTATTCTCAGATAATAATGGTCTGCAATTTGAAAGCCATTCTCAGGGGTTGGTAAATTATAACACTGTCCTGGTTCCTCTAACAGAAGCCAACAATTTAAAATGACCACACAGGGGCAAAGATGTTTCTGTGCTGTAGTTTCATTTACTGGAATCACAGCATTTAAACAATTAATTGTAATTTAAAAAATTACAATTTTTTTGTAAGCAACTAAGTTGTCAGACCAGAAAACTTTTCACGAACAGATTTCCACAGCAAAGGAGTGAGGAACAGTGCCACAGTGAAAGGTCTGCAGGATGCCCTTGAGATCAGAGGATGCCAATAGTCCGTGTTGCCAGTTGACGTGCCAGCAATGGTAGGGATGCAGAGATCATTGAAAAAGGTCTGTCTGCAAAGACCATCTGCACAGTGTATTACTGTAGTATTTATTACCCCTTTTATGTGAACCCAAACCTTATTGCAAATCTGCACTTTTGGCCTCATCCTCAGAACTCAGGAAGGGTTGGACTTCTCCTTCAGAATATGGAGTGACCACCAGTCACTCCTCTCCCACCAACTGATCTCCTGGAAGTGTGTTAATAAGCAGTGACAGATGAAAGATGTGCTGGTTTAAAGGTAATTTACTAAATTAAAAATTTAAAGGTAATTTACTAAAAAGATTACAATAAATACAATGATACAGAGGAAATACTGGGTTTAACCCTCAAAAGCACATGCATAAACACAGCACCCTGGGGCATGAACAGAACAGTGTTTGCTACCCCTTATTCCAAGTGCCATGTGGTCCCCCTGAGCACAAAGTAAGAGGAAAAGAAACCTGTTGTGCGAATGATGGTCACAGTCCTGTCAAGAGTGGCAGTTGCAGTCCTGTTGAGGTTCTGGTCCTCCTCTGGATCCGACAAGTCTACAAGAAGTCACAAACCCCAAAGTTATATATTCTCAGGTTCAGGTGGGAATACCCAGTACCTCTCCCAGGGCAGGGAGTTTCACAATGGATGATTTAACTCTGTGAGTCATGGAATATTTCTGGAATCTTTGATAGTCTAGGTCATTGCAGCTGCCTATTATGCCAGTCCCTAAAGGCTCATTAGAAGACATGATCCCTCAAGCTGAGTGTGAAGGGGTTAATGCCTCCTCAGAGGGGAGTTATCACAGCTGAGCCATTGGTGTGAAGACAGAAAACACTCCTCTGTCTCACATGGTTCTTTAACACCCAACTTGTAGACCGAGGTGTCAGGTGTGCCCTGAGCAGCTGCTGCAAACTATTATTAACAGTCCATCAGAAATGACACAGAGGGTGCAGAATACACAGTTTGGGTTATATCCACATAGTGATAAACTGGTCCCAGTCCCTGTAACTAGGACAAAGCATTATTAACTATGTTCATTTAAAGTAAAAAACCCACTACTGCCACACAAATAATTCAGAAGGCACATAAAATTTTGGATATATAGGGCCACTCCGCACTATGGAAATGTGTGGAAATAATGATTCTCTCTGTTGTAAATGGCTCTTTAGAGTGATGCTGCAAATACTTCCCCTCATTCATCACCCTGTGTGCATAAGCTCTGTGTTGAGCCAGTCCCCTGGGACTTCCCCTGATGACATCACGGTCAGTGACAAATGTCCTCTCTGTCACAAGGTTTCACCTTTTTATCACCTATCACCACAAATTGTCACATCAGGTTACAGTAAATCAGATTAACATTCTTGTAATGCAGTCTTTGCAAGGGATACTTAGCAGGGGAGTTTCAGAGAGGACTGCTTAGGATGGTAGTTTTAGTAGAGACTCCTATACAATGTGCTAAAAGTATTAATCGCAACATAAGCAAAAAAAAAAAAAGAAAATAGGCTAAGAGCTGTTACATTCTACTAAGTAGCAACTTAACAAACACAAATGGAGAGCAGCCAGGCAGAAAGGGACCTGGGAGTTTGGATTGACAGGAAGGTGAACATGAACCAGAAGTTGGTCCAGATGGCAAAAAGGGCCAGTGGTGTCCTGGCCTGTATCAAGAATAGTGTGGCCAGCAGATCAAGGGATGTGATTCTTCCCCTGTACTCAGCACTGGTGAGGCCACACCTTGAGTATTGTGTTCAGTGCTGGGCCCCTCAGATGAGGAAAGGTATTGAGGTGCTGGAACAGGTCCAGAGAAGAGCAATGAGGCTGGTGAAGGGACTCAAGTACAAGTGCTATGAGGAGAGGCTGAGGGAGTTGGGGTTGTTTAGTCTGGAGAAGAGGAGGCTCGGGGGTGACCTTGTCCCTCTCTGCAACTACCTAAAAGGAGATTGTAACCAGGTGGTGGTTTGTCTCTTCTCCCAGGCAACCAGCAATAGGACAAGAGGGCTTAAACTCTGCCAGGGGAGGTTAGGTCAGATGAGGAAGAAATTCTTTACAGAGAGAGTAATCAGGCATTGGAATGGCCTGCCCAGAGAGGCGGTGGATTCACCGTCCCTGGAGGTTTTTAAGATAAGACTGGATGTGGCACTTAGTGCCATGATCTAGTAATCACAGTGGTGTTGGATCAAGGGTTAGACTTGATGATCTCGGAGGTCTCTTCCAACCTGGCTGATTCTATGATTCTAAGAAAGCCACCTCTCAAAATGTGGCTTTGGAAATATGAGCAGAAAGTACCACAGAAGGGTCAGTGTGATTTATTTCCATTTTACCTGCCCCAGAACACCCTCATTTCCTGATGAACACAATGACTTGGCACAACTTGAAGCCCAGCAAGTCAGATTTCTCTGAGCAGACATCCTGATCACTCTGACAGATATTTTAGGAACTCGGCATTAGTTTCTTTAATTAATGCCTCCCCGACAGGGACTGGCGTGGCCTTTTCCCACATCAGCGGAACAAAATACACTTCAGCCATTTTGTCCAATAAAGCAGGGTTGGGCAATTGCTTATGAATTACCTGAAGCCAGTTCACCTAAAGCCCGTTACCTGCTGCCACTCATGGCAGAGCACCAGCTTCCCCCAGAAGCCTACCCATCCCTACCATTCATTTCACAGCTCTTTTGTTACACCCTTGGCTCCTTCCCAGAGCCCACCTTGACCTTAGCTGAGGTAAGAGGTAAAAACCCCTTATTCTACGGAATGCACTGTCAGTCCATCCTGTGATAGCAAGTGGAAACCTGTGTGGCATGACCAAAGCACTTTCCTGCTCACAGCTTCACTTCTTGACTTGCAGCTCTGCTCCTGCTGGGAAGCCTGGCCTCACCGTTCCCAGCTGGAGCCATGTCCCTGCTGTAATGTCACCAGTTCCTGGCCAGTGGATGCCTGTTGATGCATTGACCTAGGTCATGTTCCAGCTACCTCACCTTATCATGTGCATCCTGGAACTGGCACAGGACTTTAGTTTCTGTGAATGCTTTGAAAAACAGAAAAAAATGAAGTCAGAGTCTTCGAGCCTATCTTGTCTCGCATATCAATTTGCAAAGCTGTAAAAGTAAATAACTGTACACAGATCCCCAGTTAACACACACACACACAAAAAATATGCAGGCACCCAGGAAATTTGCTTGCCACACAACTCCCTTCAATAGCAGGATGTTCTTGCTGAGCGAACCTAAGCATAACTTATCATAGAGAATTATCTTGTGTGCTGAACAAAAATTTCCCCATTGGAACTTTAACCTTTGCCACCGGCAGCTGGCAAACCGTGCCCCCCCTCACAAGGAGCTCTCCCCCACGGGTATCCTTTGAACTCTTAAGACTACATGTGGTGGATCTCAGCAATTATTTGTACTGCGGGCAAACTTCAGGCAGAGGTGCCAGCAGGCGCTGCTGGCCGCACGCCAAGGGACGCCGCAGCCCTTCCTACCGCAGCCCTTCCTACCGCAGCCTGCCCCGTGGCCTTTGGGACACAGCCCGTTTGTCCCCGTAGTTTGGCTCCGGGAAGGGAAACGGCCTTCCCTGCTGCCGAGCAGAGGGATTTGCTGGGCGTTAAGCGCCGGCGCTGCATAGCCAGCAGGCTTTCTAAATGCGGCGATTCTGGCCGCCTCCCACGGGGGATAAATCAGCCTAGGCGTGACTCACAACCTCGGCAGGGTCAGGTATAATCTTGGTGTTAATGACTTAGGCATGGCACTCAAAGCGGCTGATGTGGAAACAGTCTTCCTCTCGTCTGGGGGGACATCTCACAGTCACTTTGGTCAAGACAAGTCAGCCGTGAGTTGTTTTGGTTCTTCCCCGGTGTTCCTTGTCTCAGGAAATTCTCGCTTCTCTGTGGGTATCCCCATCACCTCCAATTGTGGTGAGGGTTTCCCACCCTGGGACTGCTGGGTTGCCAGCGCTGCAAATTCCCTTCTCCGGAATTTCAGGGTGGTTTCTCCCAAATCCAAGAGGAGATTCCCACAACCTGGAAACTGTCTTTTCAAACCCCAACAGTGCAGCTATATTCTTGCTTCTGCCCCCCAATTTCCATACACTATCCTTCTCTGAGTCTAGAGCACATAGAGCAAGTGTAGCTATAACCTGAACACGAAAAAAAAGGCAGAAATTGCAACGGGCTGGTGAGGGAAGGAGACTGAAAGGACGAGGTTCTCAGGTTTTTTTGCGGGTAGCATTGCTCAGGAAGTCCTAAGGCTGCCCGGCCCTATCCTCTAGCTGTTGCACAGAAGTTTGTGCTTCCCCTGGATCTGTCACGGAGCGTTCACCCTGTGGACATCCTGCCTGGGCTGCCGCTGCCGCTGCCTTCTCGGGGTGATAGTTCAGACGGTTCGGACAGGTGGCAGCGTCTGCATCGGAGCCTCTTAGCGACTGCTCCCTGTAACCCCAACAGTACCAAGCGATGGCATAAAGTAACGTCGCGGACCCGCTTTCAGCGTTTTTCTTTTTCCCCAGAAAAGGCGGGGGGAGGGGGGGGGGGGGGAG
>JAWWMO010000083.1:101102307-101181339 GCA_035047845.1 Dendrocincla fuliginosa
CGCGGCGCTGCGGGGCCCCGGCAGGCGCGGCGGAGAGAACGGCTTGGCGGCCCCGGCGGAGCAGGCTCCGGGCGGCAGGGCGGGCGGGCGGCTTCCCCCGGGCTCTGCGGGCACAGAGAGCGGCGTCAGCGGGGCCGAAGGGGCGCTGCGGGCGGCCCGGCACGGGGCGCGACAGCCCCGGCGCTCGGCACCGACCCCGGCAGCGTCGGGGAGCCGCTCCAGTAGCGGGATACATCCCGACACTGCTTAGGAGGGACGACTTAAGTGTCTGCAAAGGAACACAAGTGATGCAGCAATGACACAGGGCAGAAGTGGTGAAGAACAAGGATTGGATACCACCGACCTGAGAGGAAAGAAATGTTAGCTTTTAAATGATACTTAACAACAACCTGGCAAAAGGCCCATTTTAGCCCCTTCTAGTAGCTGTTATCTAAGGATGTAGTTGTGCACATGAGGAAGATGGCAGCAGGCCCTGCAGTTGAAGAAGTACTGTTCTGTGATGCCAGGAACTTTTGTGCTAATGCAAGTTCCCAAAATAGACTGTGACACAATAGAAAATACCAGCTCCGAGAGACTGTTTTGTACACATGTGCTGAAAAATTACGCTAGGCTATAAAATATGTAATGTTCGTAACACCCTACAACCCCCATTGCACAGTCCTCCTTCAACAAGCATGAAGTCCTCTGTCCTTAAACTTACAAAACTCACTGGCCCCAGATGTCCTTCTCTTCAAGGGTCATGAGGCTCTGGGCAGCTGTTTTGTCAGCCAGAAGTACAGTGCCTGCCCCAGCCAAGCCTCCAACTGCAGAGTGTGTACCAGCCAGCTGGGATGCCTCGTGCACTCCCTAAGCGGCAAATCATGCCGTTGTGGAGCTGACGCAGATGTACTTTCCATTTGGAAAATAGATCCTTTTTCCTGGTGCACAAGCAAGAATTAGCCTGGATCCTCCTGTGTTCCCTTCTGGTCCTGCACACCAACAGCTAAGGAAGGACCTAGTCTGCCTGACTGTACTTTGCAGGTAGCAATTCAACACTGCCAAGATCTTTAGTTTTCATCAATAACTAGGAGGATGGCTGGAAAGTGAGTCTCACTTCTCCCTCATAAAACCTTATAGCAAGAATAAAACAAAATTCAAGCTGAAAATTACATTTCCTAAGAGTCTAAGATATTTGATGGCTTTTTCAATCCCAGCAGGTGATATATTGCAGTGCTATGAAGGTTTTCAGCAGTCATTTATTTTTTCACACTGGAAATGCAAGGTCTTTCTTACCGGCATCTCGACTTGCAGCAGATCTGAGCTTTGGCATTCCTGCTTGAAAAAGGCCTCCAAGGCCAGGTGGTCCACCACCACTGAAGCCGCCACCGCTGCCACCACCGAAACCCCCACTGCTGCCACCGCCACCTCCTCCAAAGCCACCGCTGCCACCTCCAACAGGTCCTTTGGGTTCTATTGGGAAAAAAAAAAATCCTCCGTGTTAGTGAAGCAAGACTGGTTCTGCAAAGTCATTTCTTTCATTAGAGCAATGCTTCTAGCTGGGGAAAAATGGATGAGCGTTCAAAACACACAGAGTTTGGATCATTGCAGCTACCCCCACCACCACTACTGTACTGCGGAAGAGGTGATGCAGTAACTCCTGTGTTTTACTAAGCCATCACTTTCCTTTAGTCTGCTCTGGACTAGGAAGCAGAGAAAATCGCTGTGCAGAATTTGGAATTGAGCACGGGTGGGACTTCTGAGAATATCATGTTGTCTTTGTTATCATCCTAGTAGCTTTTTTCTGTTTCTTTGTACCTTTACTCTCTTATCCTTGCCCTCCACTTCTCCATAAGCAGAGACAGGGCAATCTCATGGGAAATAAGGAAGGAGGAAAATTGAGGGTCCTTCCTCTTGAAGGTGATCCTCTTGATCTGGTGATCACTTCTAGGAACGCATCTCTCATTATTGATGATGTAGCAACATACCTACATATCTAAACAAAGCCCAGTAGGGAAAGAGATCCCATTTCTGATTACTTTTCTGTAGATTCAGAAATGCAGTGACAGGATCATTAGCTTTTAATGTTTCCAATAGGCAGGAATTATTTTATCAGCTCCCCCCCTTTCTCTCCCGTTTCCCTCTAATGTCAATATTTCTGCTGTGACAACACTGAGTTGCCAAAAGTAAAATTAAAGTATTTCCACAGCTATAAATACAGAGAAGAGCCCTATTTGGAGCATCACTGTCAAATGATCAGGCCCATGGGCTGGGATATCTGCGGAGATCAGCTTTCAGATGATAAGCTACATGGGTGAGGATCAACTGCCTGATCTCCTGGGGTCTTGATTTCTGCGACTCTGGGTCCGTAATAATTTCACTGACTTTAAATTAATTAAAACTTGTAGATGGAAAGCACTTCTAAAAATTCTCCCAAGCAAAAGGGAGGAAGAGTGTGTCCATGGGCGCATGTTTCACCTCATCCTTCTCCTTCTTAAGCATGTCAGCTCAGTTCAGCTCTGACTCACACAGGGTGTGAACCTCTGGAGAAATGCTGCTACTATGATTTAGTCTTTCATCATGATTTGTTAATTCATGTAAACAAGATAATAGGCTGCATCATTTTTATCTTACTGTTTACCCCCTTCAGCTCATTACAATAGCTAGAATGTGTAACTTTGCATTCAGAGATAATAAGTAAAAATTGTACCTCGCTGAGTGCTGGACTGTATCTACCTTTTTTTTTTTTAAAATTATTTTTATTTGGTCACACTCCTCTGGGCATTTCCTGCTTTCCTCATCATCTTCCTAGCACAGTCCAGCCTTTAATTGCATGGCCGAACACAGACTGAGGTGTACCACATTTGCTAATCAGTCTGTAGAAGTGTCTTATCTCCTAAGGCAATAAATCCTGTTCCTCTGTCAAGAGTGCAACCGTGTTCCTCACTCTTCTCCTGTTTCTGTTCTGTCTTCCCAATACTTTTGCTACATGGGCTTTTCCAGCCTCCTCTCAGCACCTATCAAAATGTTTCGTGAGACACAGCAGCAGCACAGCTGGATGGTGACCTTGTTTCCATTTAGCTCAGTGGAGCCACTGCCTTGTGCCAGAGTAGTGCTGGGCAGGCTGGGCAACAAGGCTCAGCCAAAAAGATAACACCCCTGAGTCATTCTAGGAATGGCAAAACTGTGTGCGGTAGTGACACACAGGTAGAGCTGAGGCTTCTGGCTCTGCTTTTGCTTTAAGTGGTGCTGGGGCCACTAACAAGCCAATGGTGTCACGCCAGGCGTGCATGTATTCTTATATTGTTTATGCAAAAGTAGAGTCTGAAATGTTACTTTATTCTGCATGCTCTCCTCAGCCCTGATGGGCTTTTCACCCCCCTGATCTGCTGCAGCTCCTCAGCAGAATTCCTAGTAGGGCTTACACAGTTTTCTCGTATAAGCAAATGAGAAAAAAACCCTGCTTTCTGAGAATAAGCAAACAAATTAACATTCACATTTCATAAGCAGTACTTGATTTCTCAGCTGGCTGTTCATCCATGACGAACAGAATTTATTTTTATGCATGCCAACTTCTGGCACTTTATTTTACCTACTTCTCTCATGGCAGTTCATCTGATGATAATTTTCAGCATTCAGATATGTAGAACCATTCACACCTACAGAAACTCCAACATGTAGAGTCATACTTACTGTCTAGAATTGGGGCACTTCTGTCATTAGTAACAGTCTTCTTGAGTTTTTTTCCTTTGGTAATATCAGATAATAGAGCATTTCGCCCTGCTTGTTCAGATCTGCTTAGGGATGGCTTTTCAGTATTTGCCTGCAAAATAACATGAAAAATGAGGAGGCAAAATAAACCTCAACTTCTAGATAAAAGTTCAGCTCAAATATGGTAGTTACTTGAGATTTTAGCTTCTCTTTTAACAGCACTGGAATGGGTAGCATGCCATGTCTGGTTTTGTGAATGATGTTAAAGGTAGCCTTGTTACTGACTCAAGGCCCCAAACACTGCTGCTATGCTCACTGAATAATTCCATGTGAATTCACATTTTTTAAACTCAAGATTTAGAGTCTCTAATTTTTTAAAGCCAAGGCATATCTATGGCAAATTGCCACTTTGGAGACTGAACAAGAACAGACTACAGAGATAATGTTATTACCTAAGAAGGTGGGCATTCTTAAAAGTTGTAGTAAAATACAAATTCTAGATAAATTGGAAGAGAGATGGACCTTTATATACTATTTTAGCTTCAACAGAAATACTTCAAAATGACAATTACCACTGCAACAATACAGACCTCTTAATCTAGACCAAATAAAACTTTTAGATGTATAAGGTTTGTCTCAATGGTCTTCTCTTTTAAGTTTATGTTTTCTTGACACAGTTTTTCAAGGAAAAAACAAAAGAACCCAAACGATACACATATATGCACATACACATTCATAAATATATACATGCCTCTTTCTTATAGGAAATCATGGTTCCTGAAAAGCTTTCTAACTTATCAGATCAGTGTTATGGAGATTTCCAGAAAGGTGGAGAGAGTTGCCATGGAGGGACCAAGCAGAGAGTCTGTATATTGCTTGCGGTGGAAAATGAGGGAAAGACTCTTCAGAGGCACAGCCCATTCTATCTGTGTAACCAGCTAGGGTTTTGCTCTGAAAATATCTGAGTACTTTAAAATGGCATTCAAGAAGCCTTTTCCCTGTTGTCAGTGAGGTGACTGACTGTTGGGAGGGCAAACAGAGCACAGTGTCTATTTCAGTTTAGGCTTAAACTTAAGTCAGGTCCAATGTAGTTTCACCCACTGTGTCAGCAGTGATCCAATGCTCTGTCATCACAGGCTGAGGGACCTGTGCTAGCTAAGAGCTATCCTTACCAAATTTAAACAATAGGATTGATTTTTTTTTCCAGCTCAGGTCACATAAATACTAGAATAAAACAAGGGAGAAGGTGGGAGTACATATCTGAAGAAAGGCAAGAGGATACAAAGACTTCAATTCTGCTGACTTAGACAAGAAGTTGTCTCTCCACCAAATGAAACCAACAGTATGGGAGTTAGAGAAGGATGGAGAGTCAGGGTAGACAGTGATATCCATATGAGCACTGGAAGGGAGTGGAAGTGATGGTCCTTCTTGTAGGATCAGTAATCAACCAAAACTATAATGCTGGAGAGCTTTCCCCAAGTAACAATGCATACCCTCATCCACACCTCTGCACCTCTGGACATCCTATTCAATGTGACAAGCAGCAGTAGGGAACAGTGCATACAGTACATTTACCTCCTGTAAAACTTACCAAGGCCAGTGTTGGGGGTGGAGGGGGAGCTGGAGGGGGAGGCACAGGCATGGTGGAAGGCTGAGCTCTGTCTGCTCTTGCTAAGAAAGCTGCACAGCAAAACACAAGAACACAAGGCCCAGAGATTAACATATCTTAATAAATAAATTCCTGCTCAGCTAAAAAAGATCTTTGCAGCTAAGAGATTTATCTTCTACATTTTCTAAATCTAAATAATCTGTAAAAAGCACTTCATATTTAATTATATGAAAACCAACTGCATCTTTAGAGAGGGGCTCCCTATATAATCTCTATTGCTATGCAAACTCATAGACAAACACATCCAGTTTTGCACACTTACACAATCCATGCATTGCTATGGCAATTCACAAATGCAATAATGAAATTCAACTCCATCAAATCCAACAATCTTGTTCCCATGGAAGTGCCTCATGATAGTCCCACCATCAACCCTTGCTTCAAGAAGGCATCATGCTTTAAGATCATACTCAGAAAGAGAGCTGACCTGCTAAATCCCTTCAGTTGCTAAAAGATTCCCACACATACACTGTTATGGATAGGGTGGAACAGGGACAGACTCATGCTTCTTCCTTTCTCCCTGCTTGTTCTGAAGATTCCAAGCTCTATCATCACGTCTGAATGTACCTTCATCCTCCTCAGAAGCAGCACACACAGGCTGTAATACACTCTGTGTATTTCCTCTGAGGAGCAAGCAGGCAGCCCAGCTTCTCGGCTGCAGACTGCTGAAGGGGGAAAAGCCTGGCTGCTAAAGCCGAGCCTTTCACAAGATTCCCTGCTGGAGACCGGGCTCCTGCTCTTCCAGACCCCAAACCGAACTTTCAACCTAAGGCAATCCTAAGAATGTGACCTAAGGATGGTCACACCTGAGATGTAGAACTTAATTGCAACAAAAATATGAAACAACAAAAAAAAGAAAGGCCAAGTGCCAAGAATTATGTTTTTCAAGTCACAAGGACTTTTTGCGGTATTTTGGCACACAGCCCACTGGAACGGCGCCTACTGGGGGCTTCGGGGCTTTTCTAATGGTATTGTGGCATTTCAGCACGGGCTTTACTCTTTCACCTGAGCTTTCACCTTCTGCTGGCTGATTCACCTGAGCCAGCTTTAGAAACAATGATTTGCCACCATTTACATAATGTTTGCACAAAGCAGGTAAAACACAGTGGGAATAGGAATAAGGATTATTCTCCAGACAACCCCAGGCTGACAGCTGAGCTCCCCAGGGCAGTGATTTACAAGAATACACAGCTTTTACATTTTTAAGTAAATTATTTGTTTTTTTTGGTGAAACCAAGGGGAAGTGTAATAGCACAATATCTGTCAAATCAACAACATACTAGGTACAGTACCCTTTATAGTCTAAATGAACATTAGGAAAAAGTGCTGAATTAAACAAAATTGCATTTGCAGTGAGAACTTGAAGTGAGTCACCACCTAAAACGTCTGTAAAGGCTCTGAAATGATCATGATGTGTGTCACAGAAAAAAGTGTTTAGAAGTACAGATTTATCTCATCAGATGTTCATGCTTCAAAAGAATTAGAATCCAACTATAAATCCCCCACCAAAAAAAAAAAAAAATTGCTGACCTACCTTCCTCAGAAGAAAGCTTTTCTGAAAATAAAGCTTTAATAAATTTTGTGTAAAATCTTTAGGGAGGAAAGGTCTTGGAAAGGAGTCAAACACATCACCCATAGCTCTGGCTGAATATCTAGAAAAACCATGGAGTTCAAAGTGGCATGAGGCACTATTACTGTCTTTCGTGTTTGCAGGTTTCTTTCTCCCATGCTGCAGAAACTGTTTCTCTTTCTGGTTACTGCAAAAGAGCGAGCAGAGCAGAGGGGAAGCTGGCGGATGGACAGACTGACTGACAAAGAGGAAACTGTGTGAAGCCAAGCCTACGCACTGCTGTGCAAACGCACGCGTTCGCAGTCCTTTGAATAGGCCAGCCTGCTCTCATCAGTCCTCCGGTGCATTACTGAGCATCCTAGGGCTTTCCCAGAGAATCAACAGTTTCACATTCCAAGGATCTGCTTGAATTCAGTTATATTCCTGTCTTCCATATTTCTAGCTCTCAGTCATTACATAAAACTCTGCACAAAGCCCTATCCTTTCCCAATCTGCATATTCTAAAAGCAATATTTGAAATCTGAAGCCTATTAAAAGCACCAAAACTAATGCTGCTTTGTTCTTCAGCTTCCTGTTTAAAAAAATAGTCAACAGGAAAATTATTTCTTACAGCAGACCACAACCATCCTGTTTCTTAACACAGTCTTTTCACAGCTGCTGTTGTCTGTAGCTTAACTGTGCCATGAGGGTATTTCACCAAGCCTTTAACTGCTTCAACTGATTAAAAAGAGAAAGTCTGCTCTCTGCACTGCTTTGCTAAGAGGCCAAAGCAGTCTGGATAATGTACTGTGAGTCTCCTTGGCACTTCATGTGTCACAGGAAGGTTTCTGGAACAGGCAGAATGCAGTCTGGTTTGATATCAGACTTTCAAATGAATCCCTTAAGGCAGCTCAGACCTGAATGCAGCAAGTGAGCCAGGTGGTCTATGAAGTGCTTTCTGTAAAATACTGTAACTTGTCTACCTCCCTGTCAGTTTCCTGCATGCTTGTGCTGCTCTGCTCTACTTTTTTTTTTTTTTTTCCTTTTAACTTGTTGTTTTAGATCAGCTTCTTAAGGAATTGGCAGGGATAGAAGGGAAATAAGGCGATGCTTGAAGCCCGAGTTCTCTAAGGGGACACCACTACCCACGGATACATCCAGCTTCTCCAAAGCCCTCCCTCTGCAGACTATTTGCAAGCAGAGAAAGGCACTAGGTGTCCCCTCCTTCCCTATCCCATCTTGAATGTACCTGTAGTCACTAGCTGCACAGTAGCTAGTATTTCTGAGACTGAAGGGCTTTCTCAGCAGAACTAGAGTGGAAATTAGGTACACACAGCTGCACAATGGAGAGCTTAGCATTTAGCTGCTGCTGAACAAACCCAGAGGTAGGCTGGAAAATGGCATTTTGGAAGCACAGGTCAAGCTTCTATAATATGCCAAACTCACGCCGAACTGGATCGAAGTTTAATGCAAGCATCCTGCAGGGCTGTTTACTCATGATGTTTTAGAGCACACACTTCCTTGAGGAGCCATCAGAAAAGGGTACACATGGTATGATGCAGAAATCTGCATGCCCACACAAAAATGTATACTGCATACACTTACACAGCCAGTGAAAACCCCCATATTATCAAATTTTAGTTTAAAACCAAAGTTACGACACTGCTTCACTCTTCCTTTTGTTACTCTGACTCTGCTTCTGCTGATGAAAAAGAGGATTTCAGAAAATCAAGCTGAAACTCCTCAAGAAGAAATGGTACCTCTGCCTTTGAAGCTCCAACTCACCCTTATTGTTCAGTTGTTAGATTTTGTACAATCTATTTCTTTTTCTGACTTATTGTATGCAAAAAAAAAATAAAAGCACTCTGGATTTTAAAATTTGATCACTATAAGTCTGTAGGAAGAATAATAATGTTTTGAAGAGATGTAGCGACCTGGTGACTTGCCCCCACAGCACAGAGGGATGAGCAGCACCTCCTGGGTTGCAGAAGCACACTAGCTGAGTCAGCACAATGCTGAACTTGAATTCTGCAGCTGCTTTGTTCATTTGTTTTTAATTCACAGGAGCATAAAGATGTCCTAAGTGTTAAGTGTAACTGCAATTAAGGAAAACTTTGGTTACTGTTCTACATTTCAGCAATGGATTCAGGTCATTATTTGCTCTTGGTCAGTGGGAAAGAGCTGAATTTCAGAAATGTTCAATTATGTTCAATTGTTAACAGCTGACACTATAAAAATACCTGAAATACTATCCCATCCACCCACTGTAAAACTCTACCCACCAAATCTGCTAACAACCGAGTTGATTATAACACTCGGTGTTGCAGGGTGTTAAAAAGGAACCAGTTTCAAAAGACTGAGGCCGAAGGTGTATTGGTACTTGAAAACCCAGGACACATGTCCTAGCATATTTCCTAGGCAGCAATGTGAGCCATCACAGCTTTTAAGAAGGTGAATGCTAATGTTATAACTCTATGAGCATCCGTGGTGCAGCAGAAAGGATTCCAGTAACTACCCCGCATAGGTACACTGCAGCATGGGCCACTGAGCCCCAAACACAAAGGTCTGTATTGTCAGCAAGAGAGGGAGTGCAGGATTTCCACAGCTGGCAGCAGCTGCTCTCCTGCAGCGCAGCAGGCACCGGCAGCACCACAGGTGCTCATAGAGTTATAACATTAACATTCAGCTTCCTAAAAGTGCCAGGGCAGCCTCCCCGCACACCTCGGGCAGGTGTGCATTCTGCAAAGTGCCCCTTGCTCCAGTAATCCATGAAGAGCGATGAGCAAAAATGTCACTACAGGGAATTTCATGAAACAAAAATTCTGGACATTTCAGAAGTAATTTGGTATTTCAGAAATCATTTTAGAAGCATTACAAATGTTAAAAAGAAACGTGACCTTTAACGTGGAGTGGACAGTGCAAACAACTAGACTGCAAGTGCACAGTTTGCATCTGGTCAGCCAGGAGGTGCTTGAAGGCCCTCCCTCTCAAATATATTGAGTCAGAGGCAGACAGACAGCTCACTGTGGTTAATCATTTCCTGCATGATTAGTTTCCAAGCACAAAAAAGAGGAAGGAACAAACAACTGTAGAAATAAAATAGAATTGATAAATTTAAGGGGAAAAAACCCTAAAGTTGCAAATTAAAATGCTGATTGCTCCCCTATGCAAAAGGACCCAACTTCCAAGCCAGTGTTGATTTGGTTCTTTCAAAATGCATTACTTTCTGCTAATGAAAGAAGGGAAAATTTCTTTTAAAAATCTGAATTTGAGGAAATTGGGCTATGTTACCAAGTACTTTAGTAAGACAGCTCTCAAAACAAAAAGGACAACTAACTGTAAACACGTTACAAAGTAGTTGGAAAACCACTTAAAATCAGTTTTATACAGACCACAATATTTTTCCATGAGTCACTTTAAACAGAGTACAGAGCTATTAAAGCTTTTTGATAAAAAATGTTACAGTGATGTCATAAAATTAGAGCCACCCCTGCTCCCACCTTCCTTAGCAGACCCAAGTCATTAGTAAGTCTACATGGCCCACATTCTACCACCGTATTCTCCCAAGGCCAGAGGGGCTGCCTGCACTAAGAGTCAGTGCAGGAGCGTGGCATGGTGTGAATGAGAACCTCAGAGGATGCTGAAGATGCTCCTTCCATGCAACACCACACCAGTAAATCCCACCTGAAAAAAACAGGTATTTTTCTTCTCTATTTATTAAAGTTTCTAAATATACAGCAACCCATAGATAAATGTACAGATAGATGATTTTAAGCCCCTAAAGATTTCAACAAGGATACTAAACTGAATTCAGTAGAGCATGAAGCTACTGGAATACACTGAAAAGGAATTCCCTTACAAAGTGGAAAGAAAGAATATTTAGGAGTCTCTGGCCTCAATCACTCAGAGGAGTCAGGCACTCAAGTAACCTGATACAAGTTTTAATTGAGACACAGGGAACTGCTGTATAACAACCCTATACTCACCAGAAGAGCATGGATTTTCACTCTTCTAACTGGGATAAACATTTTTGAAGCTAAGGAGTTCTGGAGGAACACCTAAAACATTACTATTAGTATTTTTGGGGTTTTTAACATCAGTGACTGGTCTTTTAAGGATGGTTTCTGGGTGAAACAACAGTCCTGGTGCAGGGTATAACAAGACTTTGTGGCCTGAGAAAGGACATTAAAAGGGTGTGAGAATGCAGATTGTCCTACCCTGTCTGAAGGAAGCTGTGGTAGCAAAACTTTTCACCCTTAAAACCACTTGCAGAGAACTGGACAGCCAAAAGAGAGACCAAGAGAGGAGAAGTTACTTTGGATGTGTGAGAACCAGGGAAATTCTGGGGAGGTGCCACTGCCAGAGAGAGGAAGCCTACTTTACTGAGGACTTTCTGCATTTCAAAAAAACTCTCTGCAGTACCTGAAATGAGTGGTTTGAGTATGACTTTCCACCAGGCTGAAATTGCCACCCCTTACACAAAATGCCAGGGCACAGTAGATGTACCAGTGATGGAGGGGTCTTGCCTAAACCCCGAGCCAGAGCTTCCTGTCTCTTTCCACAAACTGCCATCGGACGGATGATAGGCTTTATTCACAGGCATATGTATAAAGTGGATGAGGTCTCTGTGGCCCCAAAATAGGATTTGGCCCAAGCTGAATGATGCACAGGAGGATCTCCCATGGAGAACTGCACCTTTACAAACTGGGCAGTGATCGATGTGGGGGATGCAACACCATCCTGCTGTAGGGAGGGACCAAAAAGGAGAGAAGAGGAAATCAAAAGCCTGGAGGTCTTTGGCAGAAGTGCATGGGGTAGTTCTTGGGGAAGAAACAGATGTTAAACCAGTACTATAGTGAGCATTTTTTTCAGCTTTACTGAGGCTGCAGAGAGATGATACAATTTTTGTTTTGGTTTGGACATATCCTTTCTAATAAATTGCAGAGTTTTTTTTACTATGGGGAGCTAGTAATGAGCAGTAAAGATAAATAACAACAATAGCAAAAAAAGGCCATGACTCGTTAGAAGAAAAAAAGTGAGGATGCTGTGAGGTGCTTTCACATCTCTGTGCACCTTATCCCAGGCACCTGTGCTCTGTCAGCAATATAGCATCTTCATCTTCCTCCACACCCCTCATGCTTACCTCCCTCATCCCAGAGCACCCAGCAAAGTGCAGTGATCTTCCAGGCAGCACTGTCTGCAGCTCACACTGGGCTATTCCCCAGAGACCAAAAACTCCTCAAACACTTTTGATCTACTTCTTGCCATCACAGCAATACAGTAACAAAGCAGGTTACTGTGAGGTGTCAGTGACAAGTGAGCCAACAGACCACTGAGCAAGCACATGGCTGCCGGGTGCCAAGCAGTAATAGCCAGATGCACCCATGGGCCACGGCAAGCTGCATCCAGCAAACTTCATCTGTCAAAAGCAATCAAGAATTATATGGTGAAAATCCAGTGTTGCTGCATCCAGGAAAATTACAGCTAAGAAAAAGGCTGCTGTGGTGTCAGAATGTTGTTTTAATCCAAGTATTTAAAAAATATTTTTCTTTTCAGTGACATATTTTTCAAGATATGCAGTGGCTCATAGACAATCACTAGCTTTGGAGGACTGCTCCTAGTCGCCAATACAGTACCTATTTAGAAGGTATAGCAAAGCTTTTGGTCAGTTTATGTATTTGGATGTTGACCTGAGAAAAGCTGATAATGTAAGAGTAAATACATGATAGCAGAAAGTATCTGACTCACTGAAAACAGAAATTGCTTCCATCCAATCCATACTCCTATAATTTCTTTCAGCCAGTGCTTTCATAGGAGATGTGAAAAAAATACTCCTGTCTGCTCAGAGTCCAAGAGTCAGCTCACATGCCCTGCCACAGTGCCCTGGCCCTGGGGGGCAGGACTTCAGCCCTACTTGGAGTAAAGTGCCTGCACTGGGCTCTGCGGGAGGGAATCTCCACGGTGTTTTAAAACAGGCACATGTGTGTTGTTCCTCAGCAGGAGGCCAGGGCCAAATCCAGCAGAAAAATCTACACTTACTGTCCTTGAGACAGGAGGACACATCTTGAGACACTGCAACTTCCTACAGCTCCCTTGCTCCTCCTGCCTCCATGTCAAAAAATGAAGAGTCCTTGTAGGGGTAAATAACTCTTTTCTGGAAGATATCGCTACCGAGGAGGCAGTTATTTTTGCTCAAGGAAGGTTTCCTGCCTGGAATGAGCCATCTTTCCCAGGGGCAGTTTTAGCTGTTCCTCCACATGCATTCCACAGAAGTTGACTCCTGGGTACCACTCACAGACATGCTACAGTGCCTCAGCAGCCAACAAGGATTCCTGAGGCTGGAGGCAACTTCAGCATGCAGACCTAAGGAAAGGGACACTTGACTTCTGGGCAATAAGGACCCGATGTCTCTCTTCAGCTTATTCCTTTGTCTGCTCCTCCTTCTGAACATTTTGTGTTCACAAAATACTGTTCCTAACACATAGCCCAAGAGCTTTTCTCCAGTGGGTCTGCTTTTTCCAGTGTCTCATTACTGTAGTAGTGATCACTCAGTGTCATGTGGCTGTTCAGCACTGCACAGCCTTGTCCCCAAAACCTGAGCCACCTTAAGCTCTAGAAGCTGTTGGTAAGGGTGAACAGGCTAGTTCAGAAATTAAGGATTTCTGAGTATTGCCTCCAGCTTATTGCATCCTAAATCAGAACAAAAATAGTTTCATTAAGTTAGAAGAAGTCCTTCCACCAACACAGCTCATCTCTCTGACCAGACAGTGTCATTCATGTCCTGGTGGTGGCAGGCAGCCCACAGAGAGAGGCAGGAAGGGATGTTTCCCACAGCCCGCACCTGGTGACCCAGAGGTGGAAAGGCGTGGCCTGGACCTTGGAATCCCCAGATTGTTACCATAGGAAAAGAACTTTTGTTCACAGTAGCATACCAGCCTTCTGCCTTTCCACCTATTAATCCACTTCTATTTTTAGGATGGTACAGCTCTGACCACTTGTTTGCTTTGAGTAACATGAAAGCAGTTCTGCTATTTGAATCAAATTGACAGAAAACGGGAGGATTTTTTCCTTTCTCTCCACTGTTTTGTGGCATAACAGGCCAAAAGCACCAGATATTAGGCTGAATTTTTTTTTCCTTTTTATTTTTTTTTTTTGACACTTGAGCTGCTGCAACTCCAAGTCACCAGAGAAAAAAGTCAAAAAAAGGAATCAAATATGGAGAGTGAGCTCTGGAATTTTGCTGGTGGATTTCTGCTGCCCACAGTGGGTCTGCTGTGGTTCCCTTCGCAGCAGTAGTTATAAGGAGAGGGGCTCCTCTCTGAAGTCCTGAGGCTGGGATGAAAAGAGCCTGTTTGGAGGTACAGGTTACATCATGGGAGCTGTGGGACACCCCACACCACATCTTCTCCATGCCCAGGGCACTACATTAATAATGCTGTGACCTGCATAACACCATTGCTGAAGCTGTGTCTTTGTTTACCTTTGTCTTATCAACAGGACGACACAAAGCTGTAGTTGAAAATATTTTGTTATAATGAATACTTACAGAAAAGGATCAAGGATCTCCCACACTGTCAGATCATTTTACTTCTCAGTAGGTGTAGGTTTAGAATTCAATTGGCTCTGGCATTCAAACAGGCTTTTTTAATATAAAGCATTTTCTTCATCACAATCAACTACGTCTTACTAAATGTGCAGTGAACTGTGACTGGTCTACTAAAGACAGCATCTATAAAATAATATTAAAATAGCAACTGCCTCTAAAGGGGAAATCTGAGGCATATAAAGGCCAGACATGTGGAATTAATTTAAAGCACTGTTTTCCAATGCCTGTCTCATATAAATATTGTGATATTCCTATAAGAATGTTGAAAAACTACAGTGTACAGAGATTAGTTCAGATTTCACATCAAAGGCCCAAACAAAAAGTTAAGTGGCCTGAGCAGTCAGCAGGGAAAGAGCAACTACACAAGCAAGAGTGCATTAGTTTTTACAGCCCAGGTGTTGACATAAATTAGAGTAACTTGAATACCTGCTATTAGAAGAGCAATCAAAGACTAATCTGCCCAGAGTGTGGGAAAAACAAAACAAAATCCAGCCCCCGATCTGCATAATGTAAGGCAGTTTGCTCTGCCAAAGACAGTGGAGAAAAATGACCACCACCCCAGAGCCAGGTTACTGTCAATAAAAGCATCAGTTCAGTGCAGCAAGCACTATAAATAAGTTTTGTGAGAAACAGGCAACTGGGTCTGATAAAGGCTTTAATTAAAAAGAAAAAAAATTCTAATTTTCCATTCTGAAAGTTAATTTTGAATGATTTGAGACTGCAAAGTGCTGATACTACAAACCTCCAGCAAACGGGGTGGAGTTGGAGAGTCTGATTTTACTGTCATTAGAGTTCATGGAAACTCTCAGGCCACTTTTCAGAGGAGGCTGGCTAAGACCCACTGTACCTTCTGACTTTGCTTGAAGCATTTAAATTGTTTGAGATCAGACTTAGAGATTAAGAAGAGTGCATCCCATGAGATCCCTTGATGATCTCTGCTGTACAGGGATTTGCACTGTAGCTCGAGGTTAGTCATTAAACCAGATCATTTGCGAGGCACTGAATCATATTTGCACATAAGTCATGAATTTGAGAAGTGTCACAGTCAGCAAGCAAGGCTGGCCTTGGCTCCCACAACACAGTCTTTGGATGCTGGTGGAACAAGCAACACAGCCATAGCCCTCACAGAGATGCCATCACTTGTGTTCAGCACTGGCATCTTGCTTCAGGAACTTGGGGAGAGCAACAAGCAATGTATCCTGTCATCTGTCTCAAAGGAACATCCCCGTAAATTACCCTCTGTGCCCTGCTCACAGACCACAAACCGAACAGAAACTGACGTCACATCTTACAAACTGACTAGATACTAAGTGAGGACTCATTCTGCATATGACTTGTATCCTCTGTGTTCACAAAGCTTCTCTGATCTCCAGTCCAAAATGCTGAAAAATAGCATTTGATCTGCCGTTTGAATGCTTATTTCAGTAACACTGCTAGGAAAAGTTCTTTGTAGACTCTACTGGGCTGCTACAAACAGTTCCTTTTTTATAATTCACACTCCCAAAGGAATTAATGCAAGTTTGCAAACAAAGCAGTTGAAAATTTTCAGTTTACTGAGGTATAAATGAATATACACAAAATATAACTTTGCATACTTCAGAATTTTTTAGTATTTACTATGATTAGTATTTTATCTTAGATCCCATCTTTTGAGAGCAGCTACAAAATAAAACTCTCTTACAAATTTTATATGCCTAGCTTACAGTAATTAAACATTAGTATCACTTTCAGCCCCCCAAAATGCTGATGTATGTGGAGCTGGGCAATGCATGCTGGGCACTCGCAGGGAGTTGGACGACAAAGCGACCATTTGCACAATCATTCAAAGAAACTCACAGCATCTGTTCTTGCTTGCTTGGAAGAGAGCCTCTGCCCTCTGAGGTTTGGCCTGCTCTGTAGTTCATACTGTGTCTCAGAAAGCTTTCACATGGGCTGCTATGGTTTCAGTAATTACTTTTAAGGGTTCTCGGCAATGTAAAAACAAATCTGTGGAAGAGACTTTAAATTCAGGATGGAAATAATAAGTGGGAGGGAAGAGAGGAAGCAAAAAGTAATCTGAAACAAGAAGAGGGTTTGCTTGAGCAAACAACGCCTCCCCAAACTCTGGGACTTCAATCTTCCCTTCTTCACATTGGAGTCAACCTTAGCTCACCCCAGACTACTCAGATAGTGTGGCCAAAAGATGATCATCTGTTCTAAAAGGTCTACAAAACTTTAGAAACTGCATCTAAAGCAATTAAAAAACCCAACCAAAACCCAAGGTAAGTTAAGGATATGAGATTAATTTTAATCTTAAATATTTTACCATACATATTTTGGTTTGAAATGTATTTAAAACCAGCAAAGACAAACAATATTGTTACTGAAAATACATTACTGCACATGTGAAATTGCATGATCATCTAACATCCTGAACTGGCAAACGATGGCTTGTTCTAATCCATACAAAAATCCGTATTAAAACCAAATCCAAAATGTTATGTTCCTGTACCACCAGATTATTTGCTTGGTTGGAATCCAGTAGTAAACTTCTCCTGCAACTTACTTCAAAGATATAGAGGAAGCAATATGTTATTTCTATTACAAATTATCCAATAAGACAACTCAAAAACTATCTTTAGATGGCTTGTACAAAACTAACAGACCAGATAACAATTAAGTTATCACGGAGTAGACTAAAGGTTGCCATTATCTCTATATTGTTTGTTTCTTTGTATCATAAAAAAAATCTACAAAATCTAACCATCTTTTTCTCTATTTTAAAAGAACCCACAGATTTTATAACATACCTATATTAACTGTGTTGGAGCCACCACTTTTATTACTACAGCAAAAAAAGTTTATTTTAAAAGTCTAATTTTTTAATAAAGGTAAAAAAAAAATGTATCAGCTGTCCTTAGCTGATAGGAACTGCTCTGGTTTCACTCCAGACCTAAGAAGTCTTCTACCAGAGGAAAATATGATCCAAAAGTTGTCATGGGAATCTATATGATAAATGCTGAGGGCTGCCAGTGGAAGCTCTAGGGCTAAAGCAGACTGCCAGCAGGGAAGAGAAAGAGTTGTCTTTTCCTCCTGCAATACTGAACTGCTGAATCAATCAGTGCCTTATTCTGAGCTGACCAGCACTTCCCTGCCTCCAATAGCACTTAGTGGACAAAACAAAATGCTAGTTAATGGAAATGTGTACAGAAACCCTGCAGAGGATCTCCTGCTCTAGACTCACTTCTTGGGAAGAGCAGCTTCAGAGCAAATTAGTGGTTTGGTGCCTGCCCTGCAGAAAGCCACCTCCAAGGCAGAGGCTTGTGGAACCAGGGGACTGGTGTTTAGAGAGATCCCCAGGCAAGGAGCCTGACGCCCTGGTGGCTGCTATCTGACTCCCATTTACAGCTGGAGCAGTGGAAGGACAAACCTGAAATTCTTCTTCCTCTGTTTAGATTGTTAGCCTCTTTGCAAAGTAGTCAAAATCTAGCCCACAGAGCACTGAATACCTCTCCAAGTGTAATAGGAGAGACCTTGGCCTTCAGCATCTGAGTTTGCATGTGTGCAAATCACCGGCAATACTCATGTGCTGTTCCTATCACTGGCAATTTCCATTTGGTCCAATCTGGAAAACATCCTGAGTAATACAAGGATGAATTTTTCTGTTAAGTATTTCCAACATTGCCTTTTGGCAAGAAAAAATGTCAAAAGTCACTTGGAAAAGAAAGGTACAGCTAAGAGATGTTTCAATCATTTCATAAACAAGCTGCCAAAATGCAAAGAGCAAAATCCAGGCAATACTAATATACCTCATATTTATACCATTATAAGCCAAATGGAGATGAGACTGTTGACCAATCACAATTACACCTTGTTTGATTTACTAGAGTAGAGCTACAATAAAAATTCAACTCAAAATAGCTTTATAAAGCCATTTTCACATAAACCATTCCATCTACTTTTGCAGCAGGACTTGATATTTATGTAACACTGACATTCATGAAATATAGTTAAGATAAAATTGAATCAGAGGACTCAGATTATACACATGGTCCTTTAGCTGAGGACTCAAGCATTGATACTGGGACCACGAAACTTGCACATACACCTGCAGCAGGTGATGCCAATTGAAACACCTACAGTAAAGGCCCACAGTTAAGTTGTCCATACTTATTCTAAGGTTTTCATTGCCACCTGGAAGTCCTATAGGTGAAGATAGCTTTTGAAGATTTCATTTAAGAAATACACTTATCTACTTGTTTTGGCAGTTATCTAATAGAAGGCAAGGTCCAAGTCCTGTTTTGCATTAGGCCGTGGTTCTTTCAAACTCAATGCAATTCTAATGTTACATGAAACACAGGGTAGGAATTTAGATTCCCTGATCCACCTGGAGGAGCAGTAAAATCTGTGTGGGTTTAATAATGTGGGGTTTGGGGGAAAAAAAGGATAGAGTGGGAAATTAATTTTATGTCCTGTCAAAGTTTGAGACATAAGGAATTTCTGTCTTAATCAGGAATTGAAAAACAACCCAAATGTTCTATTGTTAGAAGTGCAAATTTCAGCAGATCCTATACTTCACTTCAGGTTTTCTAAATTTTCTTTTAGAATCTCATTTTAGAATTTTATGTCAAATTCACTTTTGATCTCAGGAGTAAAAAAGGGTTTTGATAAACTGATGGTTTTCATTAAAAAATATTTTCAGTAAAAATGTCCCAAAAAACTATATCCACAATCACTAACTTTGATATCCAAACCAAACTTTACAACTTAAGCATCTAAATCCAATTGCTAGATGCTTGTTTTCTTAGCTTCCTTAATGCATTGACATGGCACTGTCAACCTAGCACAGGGCTCTTTTACTGACTACTGATGCCTTGATTGTCCCTGGCCCCAGGAGGAACACGGGGCACGTCAGTGCTAATAGAGCTAAGACTAGGAGGACACAGATGCAGACAAACAAGGGGGCCCGCAGTCCTGTAAAGGGCTCTAGTTTAAAGCATGGCACAAACCAAACAAAAAGCAAACAAGGACACCAAACTGAAAACGCCCTTCTGCTTTCCTCCGCATCTCCAATTACAGAAATTTTTGCTCCAATTTATTTCTCTTTGGAAACAACATTTTACAGCTGCACATGGCAAGTATTTAGCCAGCGAGCAAAGAAGAGAAGATGGAAAGAATGATTATTAATGGATTCTGCCAAAAAAATAGGCAGGGCAAAGTCTCTCCCGGCTTAGGACAAGAACTTGTCAACCTTCCCCTAAGCAAAGAGGAGGCAGGTCCTCTGCTGCCTTCCCGAGCAGGAAAGCAGCGCAGCCACACTGCAGATGGAAACACACAGCACCCTCCACCTTCTACTTGTGAAGCTGGTTGAGTCAACACACACTAAAAGACAGCGTTTGCCCAAGTCATGGTGAGTAAAAACCAAGCAGTTCCATTCAGTTTTAAATATTTATATCTCTAATTTCTATGACCTTTGACAACCAAAGGTTTCCATGCAGCAAGTGTAGTCAAAGGCAGTGTGCCACATGGGTGCCAGCCCTGGAGGGCATGGGTTTACCAGGGGGCCCAGGCTGCTGTAGTGACATTCCCCATGAGGTCATATCTAGATGGGTCAGAGCCAGGAGGATGTACTAGGCAGGTGAATACGTCAAGAGTGACAAATCCACATCTTGCCTGAACTCGGCAGGATCTGCAAACCATCACTTGATAAGAGACAAGATGCCCCAGCCAGCTGCCCTGGGGTCAGCAGCACCTCCTGTTCTTGCCAGATTTTTGGAAGCGGTGCCCAGCCAGCATCACACCTTTGTGTTACCTGGAAGCTCTGAGGCATCCTGCACAGGCTGTACAGGACCTCACTGTGAGCCCAGGAAGCAGCTGGGTTTGGAGGTTATTTGCCTCCATTCAAGACAGCAGGTCTAGCTGAGCTCCTGCTGGTATTCCAAATGCAGCTTTTTGCATAGAAAGTAATAGTGTGGTGTAGTTTCAGCTAAAAAAAAAAAGTACGTATGACATACCACTGCCATGAAAACACATACCCACAAAACCAAAAGCAGCCACATACCATCATTCAACACTTGCATTTCTTCTTTAGAATGTTCAACAAGTCCTCCTACTCCACAGGACTGCTCAAATTTGTCTTTGCTAATGCCAGTCTACCAGAAACTCAGAGGAGAAAACAAATTGGTCACAGCAGGCTGGAGTGCTCAGTGCAGGTGCCCTGAAACAGCAGGTATTGGAGGGTGGCAACCAATTTCCCCTTTAATTTATTTGTAATAGGAGTGGCTGTCACAGTTGTTAAGCCCTAGCTAAAGTTAGCATCACATCTGCAAAATCCTGTAAATACAGCCAAAACCCCAATCCGACTGCCTGAACAACTTGGTAAGCTTGCATGGGCAAAACCAGACTGGGTTTATTTTACGAAAATTTGAAGGCTAAGTTTAGCATATGGCAGACTGAAATATGAGTCCCAACATCTCTGCTTTCAAAACCAGAATTTGTAACTAAATGGAGAGTTAAGAGCCACTTCAAATCTGAGGCCACAAGCTTCCAGTTAAAAAGAAAATTTTTTCCAAATTCAGAGCGCAGTAATATCTGGATCAAGTGCACAGCTGCAAGGAAGCTTTGTATTGATTTATTGGGTCATAAGACATTATTACTCTCATGAAGTCTACTTTCTCTCTTAAACTGCAGTCCTGATGACTGGCAAAGCATCATTGTTTTCTTCTCTATCTGCCAAGGCCCTTGTGAGCAGGCAGACTCACAGGAGACTGGGTTGCAGGGAATACCAGTCCAGGCACCACCACACAGGGATAAAGCCCTTCTTCTGTACAGAAGGGGTATGAAGCACCAGGGCTGCTGTTTGAACAAAGCATGAATTCTTCAGCCATATGCTTCTTCAGGTGAGTCCTGATCCACCAAAACCTGCTAATAGGAAACGCTGTTCAATGCAGACCAAGCTGGTTTTGTGCAGCCAGAGTGAATTTGAAGTTTGCCATTAGTACCAGAGATTTGAGGTCTGTGCTAAAAATGAGCCGTTTCCCACAACTGTTCACCTGAGAAAGCAGCAGGACGTGCCTTTTTAGGTTTCCCTCTTACGCCAGGAATAGTCCTGGTTGTTACATGCCAGCTGCTAACAAGAACTCAATACTTTCCCACAGTGCTGAGTATAATGCACTCGTTTTACCTATTCACTTCCAAATTACAAGAACAAAATCTCAGGAAACTCAGGGACAGAATTTTACCTCCCCATCCCTGAAAAGTGGAGTATGGGATACACTGTATATATGGAAATGTTAATTCTAAATAACTATTCAGCTTTCATCAATAACCAGAAAAATTCAGAGTCGCTGTCAACAAGGAGACTGAAATACTGAACAGAAGACAGCAGGGCTGGAGGAAGGCATCTACTCTTCCACTGAGTCACTATGGATTATATCATTCCTGGCAGATATTTATCTCTTTTTTCTCTAAAAATCTCCACTGATGGAAATTCTGCAATATCCCTTAGTCATCTACTTCATTGTCCTAACAGCTAATGAAGATTTTCCCAGTACTTAATTTAGACCTCTTTTGCTGTGATTTCATTTACTGCTTCTCATCCTATTTACAATTGATGAGTAGAAGAATTTATTCCTTTCCTCTTCATGGCAATTTAAAAACTGTTTACATGTCTCTTTGATCTTCTCCTCTTTAGGCTAAGCAATCATATTTCCTCCAGTCTTTCTTCACAGACTATATTTGTGCTGTCTGTCATCATTACTGCTGTTCCCAGGATGTCCCATAATCCCATATCATATATAAAATGGGAGAGGGTGACATGATTCACCATCTTTATCTCAGTATTGCATATGAGCTTTTTTTGCAGCATCCAGTTTACTAATTTGAAATAAAATATAAATGTCAATTTAAAAATACTCATATATTCCCTATCTGTATGTGTCCATCCTCCAAACAGGCCAGCCTTTCCTACCAGCAATGTCCAAACAAGCTATGTTTGACTACTGATCACACAATAATACCCTCTTTTTCAGTCCTGTGGAAATAATTCTCCAAATAGTCTTTGCACCAATCCTTATCCAGTAGCAGTCCATCATGCCTGATGAGAGTTGTGGATCCACAAATGAAGTTCTTTCTTTCTTTCTTATTAACTATATGTCTCAGTGAACCTTTTCGTACTACTGCTGTTCATTAGCATCACACTATAAACATTGCAGGCTTCACTGTACAGTTTTCAAATATAATGTCATCTGCTCTAACTCAGAACAACTACAAATTAACAGTGCCTGGTCATATAATAAGTACCTTAGGTGTCCTGACCTACTTGCCAAGTGTTAAATCCCTTCACTGTTGGCCTTGTGGTACTGGAATGAAAAAAAAACCAACAAAACAACCCTCTGCAACTGTTAAAAACTTGTGGATTTGGCATAAAATTTGATGTAACCTAAGGCACTTAAATCTGTCATTAGGAAAGGTGTGCCACATCAGAGCATGCCAGTAAACTGGTACTGCCATTAATCCTGCCCTGAAGAAAAATGATTCCTATATTGTCACACAGCAATCTAAGACAGAGATGGCTCTATGCCTTCCAACTCTTACAGGCCAGGAATGACACACACCAGAGATGTTTTCCTGTGCTGCTGCACACACCATGACTTCTACCCACTCCCATCCCCCAGTGCAAACCCCACAGGTTCTGTACCTGGTCACCAGCAGGAGAGATGCTTTCATAGAACAGGAGGCCTGGTCAATTCAGTCCAGAATACACTTTCTGAAGTTAATTAAAATGCAATAACATTTCCCAGGTTACACACTCCTGCAAGGAAGAAAAAAACTATTAATTGTGAACCATTTGGGATCACAGAGCCTGGGTACATATCTAGTATGTATTTCCTTGCACAAGCTGAAGTTCTGCATAAGAAACTGAGAGCATGTGAAGAAGAGTCCCCCCTTCTTCTAAAGAGGAATCAGAACAGGAAAACACACTGGCTGTGCTCTCCATAACAGTCCCTGAGGCAAAAGGACCCAATTTGTTCTCAAAGAAATTTAAGATAATTCCCCCAACTTCAGCATAGCATAGTAAAAGCCAATATAAATGGTGGAGGGAAAACAGAAAAAGCATAAAACCACCAGAGATGGATGTGATGGTAAGACTGAACAGAGTTATCCACAACTACAGTTGCTCCTCATGAGACGTGGTTCAATGACTAACTCTGTAATAAGGAGGTTTCTATAGTTTACGCGAGAGAAAAATTCGTGCAAAAGCTGAAATGAATCAAACAAAAGTAAAATTAACCTCCTTCAAGGTCTAGATGCTTTTAACAGATAATTACAGAGCTTGCATTCATGGGGGGGGTGGGGGGAAAGGCAGAGGGAACAACCAGAAAGATGTGACAGAGATGGGCAGCAAATAATGTTCCAGCAAAAGATACACTTGTCCATTTGATGTATTTAGTATTAGAACAACCAAATGACTTTAACAATCCAGTAATTTTAAAGTAAAGTATAAGAACAATAGCCATTCAGCATTTTACAGATTTACTTCTATTTAGAAATCAGTCCCAAGACTCCATCCAGTCCCTCACTGCCATGAAACCTTTGTATATACTATGTGGTGAAATGAAACCCACAAGGGCATCCTGTTATAAACACTCTGAAGCTGGCCTATGCAGTTCAGGTTTGCATTCGTTGCTGTTGCACATCTTAACTCCTACTTTTCCCCCTTGCAGAGAGTAGAATACTGTGGATGTGGATCTAAGTGCACAGTGGACACAAGGTCAACAGAGTAGTGCAGCTGAGTAGTTTTTGGGGAGCACAACTAAGTGACTAAGGTGGCATTGAGTGGTTTATTCTCTTAATTTGCAGAATTAAGCATTCTTCAATGTTACTTTAACTTTGAAGTTCTCTCAAACCTACAAACTTCTATACTAATGCTGTCCAAGGGAAACAAACAATTTAAAAAAATCATACAGAAAAATGTATTTTTCTTCCATAGATGCTCTGAATACACAAAACCACACGTTCACAGTCTCTCTTCCTTCTGAAGTTCAACAGAAGAGTATAATTCTTTTCCTGAGCACAGAATTTATCCCCATCTGGTTCCATTTTTTACTATTTTCTTTTTTGGTTTCCTTCTCTCTCATTCCAATGCATATTTATTTCATTTGTTTAGTCTGTACTCTTTATTCCCTTTCCTCTTTTTGCAGATTTCCTTTTTAATTTGTTAGAGGAAGAAACATTCTTTCCCTGGTTTTCATAATACAAGTTGGTGGAAAGGGCCCATTCAGCCCCTCTTCAACTCCTGCTCTTTGAACCTTGGTTGCCTCTGTTCACTCCTGGTAGCAGAGTAGAAGTGTTAGGGTTGATTTATTTAGGAAAGTGTATTAGTTTATGTTTAAATTCAATTTCAAATGCCTGGCACAAGCCACTGAGTGGAGGCTCAAATATATTATTTACAAGCCATTATATTTAGCTTAAAACAACTCCTAATCTATTTGAGATGAGCCACTGTAAGACAGGATTAGGCTGAAATGAAAATGTCTGCAGTGGGATTTTACTAAATTGTTTTTAAATCACATTCCTATTAAACAGTGCTCTGGTGAGGGCTATAAACCCTAATACATCAGAAAGGCTGATGTGGGGCAGAACTTTGGCTCTCTGAAAACTTGCTGGTTTTATAGAAGCAGAGGACCCCAGCTAAGGCCAAAGCCTCCTCTGCGTGTAAAACCCCAAAGCTTGAAACATGAGAGCAAGCTGTGCCAGGCTGAGCCACAGAGCTGTTAAGTGCCCAGAAACAGAGCTCTGCTATTCCCAGCTCCCCAAGACCTCTGGTGCCCTGCAGCAGGGCCAGGCACAGCATCCACCTCCACGTGCAGGAAGAGCCAGGTACTTCCCTGCTCGAGCAGCCTGGTCCGTGAGGTGGTACGAGGAGGGCGAGAGCTGTGGAGCTTAGTCCGGTTTTCTACATCACTGGCAAGAAGTATGGGCAGTTTTAGGAATGCTTTCCTGACACTCAAAACTTTAATGTCTGTCATGCCCTTGTTACGACACTGTCATCCCCAGCAGCTCATTTTGTGCTAGATCCCTGCCACTGTCCGAGCCCCTCTGCCTCCCAGGCTGTGACCTTGCCTGGTGACCCAGGGGGCCTCTGCACCTTCATCTCCAGCCACCACCACCTGAGCCCTGTGTGGCCACCACCTCTGCTTCCCCCCATGCCCTCCCAGCACTGCCACACGTGGGCCCCACGCTGGGATTTAGTTTTAGTTCAGATTCTGTGCAGGATTACTACTACATTTTATCATCACAAAGGTTTTCTTTGTAACTTTCATTCCAGCTCTGCATTTAAGATTTTGAATTAAACAAAATCACCAAGTAATTTAAAAGTAAGAATTATATTTTTACACAGTAGTACAAAACTTACATCCCATTAAACAGTCTGTCTCTGAGAGCTCCCAAGTTCTCCAGAACCAACCTACTGCCATTTTATGCCTGATATAGTGTGTTCCCAAGTCAAAAACTGCCAGCACAGAAAAGCTGTGATGGAATTCCTCAACAGAAATCACTAGGAACGAGAGAAAACCTTAACAAGAGACTACACCAGTAAAATCAAAGAGAACAGCTACTTGGTACAGCCAAAACAAACAAAGTGAAGTTTTCAGTATAGTCAATGGTTTAAATTTGTACTTGGAAAAGCACTTTCTGGTATTCATTAACAGTGGACACTTCTATTAAAAATTCAGACCTTTCACTTATTATTTGAAAGTTCTTAACAAGATAGAGAGGATTTCATTCACATTTCTAACATGACTCAGGTCCACATTGCTGTTGTACTGCAAGGCTGGCTCCAAGCTTCTCACAAACCAAGTTAACTCACAGATGAGCTTCCTATTTTTGCCCTGTGCAGTTCTGCTCTGAAAGCCCATGTTGCTTACTACCTGCTAACAACTGACATATGGACCACTCCTTATCCACTGCTGCCAAAAGTCAGTGAAAATCCACGTGGAGAACCCCTGTAGGACAGTTAAAGAGAGGTTTTAAGAGAACTAACCTGTGCTATTTGAATCCGTTGGAGGTCACCCAGTTCTGAACTTCCCCAGCAGCTTCGGTCTCATTTCCTGTAGAGTGGCATGTGACACCACACTTCCTCACTGCACCTTGCTAGACTCACTTTGCTTATGTTTTAAAATCAGATTAAACAACTAAAAGTCTCTCACACCATGTTTAAGAAATTCATGATCTAATGTTGAACCACTGACATTTTTGCATAGCCAAAGAGCCCTCCTCTACTGCCCTCTGAATCACTCCGTGATTCAATAGACCTTGTGGTGCTATTTCTTTGTTAGCACCAAATGCTGAATGTGATTCTGTTACAGTATGCTCAGTGTCCCCCTTCCTTCTTTTAAGGAGAAAACAAATGCAGTAGTGGAGAATGGAATTAGACTGCAGGCATGGGAAATTTCAGTTAAGGGATATTTGTTTATCAAATTTTCATACTGGTAATGACTCGATGAATTGAAACAGCTGCAATTTTATCAGCAATTTTTTTTTATAGGGCAAAGATATTTTCCTTTGAATATGGCAAAAAAAGTTTGAGTCCTATGAAAAGTAGTTTATGTCTTCAAAAAAGTAGGAGTTTTTTCTGTTGTAGCAGCGTGTATCCATATACTGTTATCTAGTGCTGGGATGAACAGGCCTGAATATATGTCACAGAAGGAAGGACAGTAAAGTCCTGTATTAGAGTAGTATGTTTACAGGACTAGTCAATAGGTGTTGCTTTAGCATAATTTTTTTTTTTTTAAGTCACATGAATTTTGGAAAGGTGATCTAAACCTAAGTGGTACCAGCACCAGAAATACTGACACAGCCTGGAGATAAATGTCAGAGGAGAGGCAGAATGGTCTTACCAGGGTCAGCAAGGAGATACAGCTCTGCTGGAAGATGCTCCTTGTGGAACATGTTAAACACTCTTCAGTTAGGCTAATGGCAGGGGTGGAGATAAATTAAACATCCCTTTATTTAGAGAGAGCTGAAATAACAACAGCCAGTGGCTGGGGCACTGATCAGCCTAGCAAGGGACTGTGTGAAGGCAGGGTTACAAAGCCAGAGGGGTTCCCTTACAAACTGCAAATATTTGTGCTGGGGCACAGATAGGGTTTAGCTGAACCTAAGTGTGAACGGGAAGACCCTGAAGGTAGGAAGAGAGTGAACAGTGTTGCTGCACATTTGGGATACAAGTCTTTTGGCAGCAATACTCACTCATGGTTCTCCTGCAACCACCGCTCAGTTCTGCCACCTCACTTCACAGCTGTCTCAGGTGTGTTGGCACAGTGGTTCCACAGCCCGTGCCATGGACCACTTTGAGGAACTGTTCTCATCCTCAAAGGGTGATTTTTTTTCTTTTTCTCACTCTCAGGCATGAGGGGACAAGTGTCAGCAGGAAGCCACTGCCCAGGCTGTAAGACCAAACCACAGCTACAGCGACAGTCCCAGAGAAAGCCAACGGGAGCTGCTTCTTTGCCCACAAATTGATGCATTCTATGTCATTTCTACATAAATTAAGAGGTTTCCACTAACATGTCATCTTTTAAATTAAACTGTGCCAGATGAAGACATCAGTGTTATGAGCAGCCTCCTGGTGACCACCAGCCAGGGATTACATTCCCATCTGCTGCCACAGGGCTTCCTAGTACCACTTGCTAGTTTACTACTACCAAACAAGCCAAACCAGCTCCAACAATTTTTATCAGTGGGTTAAAATAATCTGGCTAATCCTACTGGAAATGGAGTGGCAATGGTTTCGAGGATCCACAGAGACGTGGGAGCAGTGACCTTTGGCAAGGAGGCAGCAACAACAGGATTTCAAGGAGCAGCAGCTAAGTATTGAACAAATCACACCCAGCTAATAAAAGATGTAAGTATTTTATGTGTAAACATGCAAAGGATATCTGCACAAAAGAAAATATGTGCATGACTGAAAAAAACTAATCCACAAAATGGATGCTTTTGCATGAGACACTTTTGGAGCACACACGTACCCCCCTACTTGTGCACACACATCTGAGCTCCTGCAGCTGTAGTAAGGGTGCATGTGCAAACACATGTCTGCAGATGCACCTGCTCTACCCCCACTGAAGGTTTTGGGCCAAATGGCCAAGGTATTATTTACACTGGAAGACACTTGAGAAGACTGTGGGGCTCACGCAGCTTAAGCATTTTCCCCTCGGTAAGTGTGCAGAGACACGATACGCCGGGCCCGGAGCTTCAGAGGCTTCAGAGGGGAAGTTGAAGAGTTCAGGAAGTGGCCATGTTTGCTCTCAGCACACACTGCCTCTTTGTCCTCCCCCAGCTGCTCCCCCAGCGGCTTTCAGACAGCCGGGATCCCTCACAAGAGAAGGGTTATTTCACTCTGTTTTAAGAAGGGGCTACGTTTACAAAGTCACTTTTAATGTGTCAACCTCTGTGTGAGGATCTAGTGACATATACTGGACTGTGCCAAAGCTATGCTTGGAGTTGCTGGTGGGGCAAATGTACTTTTATATCCTCCCCCAGACACTCGGGGTTGTTCAAGATGGGGGGAATTCGGCGGCCCAGCAGGTAACTCGCAGCAGTCTCCCAGTCACTTCTAATCTGTGCCCAAGGAAAACAGCCTCCCAGGGTGTTGCTTCAGCCAATTTCAGAGTGCAGCAGCACCTCGCCATGCCTTTCAGTGGGGCCATGGAGAAGACACTACCGGGACAGCAGAGGCAGCTGCGTGACACCGCGGGGGACACACCGGGGGGACTCACCGTGTCCACAGAGGTCTCACGGCAGGGTTTGCTGAGTCACCACAGGCGCCAGAGCATTTGTCAGCTCTGACTGTGGACCATTAAGACATGAAGAGAAACATCTGAAGCCTGATAAATTCTATCTTCTGTGAACAAACCACTTATTTCTCCATCCTTGTCATACCAGAGGAATCTGTTGGCTAGCATCTTCCAGAGGAGCTATGCTTTAACGGGGATTTTTGGCAGTAATCTTGTGTAAGCCAACAACTTGGAACTAATGCTGTGTCTCACCTTATATATACACAAGACAAAACCCTCTCTTTGGTTTCTAGGTGGAAAGCATACCTGACGCCCTCCTTTTTGTACATCTGGGTACTTAACGGAGGCATGTGCTAGTAAGCCTGCAGATGGCACAAGTTGTTTTTAAAACAGTAAAGTGACCTCCCCTCACTTGCCATGAGATCAAATAGTGTTTGATTTATGAATAGAGGACCACCCCAGCAGCAATAACAAGTTGCACTGTGGCCTAACAGATAAGCTACACAGGGATGTTAATAGACACTGCTGTAAAGCTATTTACACAAATGATAAGCTTGTCCAGTGCTACGGGGATAAAAAGGCAATCACAAGCTCTGAGGTTTTTGGTTTAGATTAGGAACTTGCACCACCCTACATTAACACATCTGAGTATACTGGACATGGTGATCCAGGTTAACAGAATATGCTGAAACCCAGCATTCAATATACCTCTTGCCTTACAAAAAAAAAAAAAAAGCCCTATTTATTCGTTATATGGAAATTCACCCCTTTCACTGATATGGCTATGGCTACACACACACAATAATGGCTATGGTGGGGGATTTTTTTCTACCTGGAACCCATAACCAGCAAATATGAAAAATTAACATGCCAGTGCTCAGGCAAAACAGTCTGTACTGCTCCTGACTTCGAGCGGGTACAGGTGAGTGCAAGAGTAAGCCATCATGTGGAACTGCTAATGTGCAACTACAAATAAACCAACCAACCCCAAATCTGTTGGCCAAATCACCAGAGCCAAGCATTAATACAGAGGTGCTCAAACTTCAAAGCAGGAGCACAGTCGGCAAGTTTGTTGAAAGAATTACAACCAGGCATGGAAACTGGGACTTCTCAGTAGCATATAATCCCTGCTGTTTCCATTTCCTCTTTCTCATTATCAGCACAGACGGGGGCTGAAGATTAGTAAACAGTGGGTGTTTGGGGTGAATTAGAGCATGTGTGATGTAGAGCTAGGTATCCTGGTGGCATCTGTGTGATTTTGGAGTGATGTAAATATTTAATGTTGCCCACTACATTTCTTCAAAATGATGAAATATTAACACATTCCTCAGGGATGGGAGAATCACACCAGATAAAAGAGAGAATCTATTTTGTCCTTCATCCAGGACGTGAACAATCCGATGGACAAAAAATTTCTAGCAGATTCTGCCTCTATATTCATGTATATGTGGAAAATAGAGTTTTCATACTGTTCTGGTCCTGTCTGAAACCAGGGGAAAACAACTCAAAATCCAAAAAATTCTGGGACAAAACCCTTTATACAGCTACATGCATGTAAGACATTACAGTTTCAGCTATCACCCTTGGTTTTGGCCACAGATTATCCTTTAAGAGCACAGCCACACAAATAAAAGCCATTCTTAAGAAAATGTACTATGCCTAGAAATGTCTATTTCTTGACTTGAGTGAAAACCACTGAACTGACAAACCTTGCTCTCAAAGTTACTTGTCCTCCGTGCTCCTATAATACAGACATTAACAGACTCCTGAGGAAGAGTTCTGCACTGCATACATATTACATATAAGTGTATATAGTAAGATATATTTCTTACTTCTCTTACAGGAGAACTCTGCCTTTGTTGAAGTCCCTTTATATCATTATAGATATTTCTAATAAAATTAATATGTTCTCAGGAACCAAAAAGGAAGTTTTAATAAAAGGAACAGCACTGATTGTTGTTTCCAATACTTATTTTCACATAAAGCCTAATCCCTTAGTCTGTAGCTTTTTTTATACAATGAGCTTGAGACACAGTTTCTCTTTGACCCTATCAAAGAATATGGGATTACTCAGCAGGTCCACCAACATAAGAAACAGTGTGTGCTATCTTTCCAAAGTGTATTTTCAATATTCTTTGGCCAGTAAAATCTACCTAGCTGTTTTGCTAGAGCAGTGTTTGTTATACTCTACTAATGGCAATGCCTAGGTTTCAAGTACCTCTTTTTCAACACATGAGCATGCTATGATGGCAAAATTAAAAGATATCAATTGGCAAGGGCAATTTTTCATCTGACACAGGCCACACAATTTCAAGCTCTTACTGCTGCCTAATTTATTTCCCCTTTACATTCTCAATCTCCTATCCAAAGCTCATGCCCCTTCAAACTTTTTTCAAAGCGAAACTAAGTCCCAATCTTTGGGAACTTTAGTGCATTTCTTGCATTCTTCCCATGAGCGGTATAATTCACATCAGGAATACCTGGATGCCAAATATAGCCATGGATGGCAGTGTGTGCATACTTGCTGGATGATTATAAAACATAATCAGCTTCTCTGTTGTATAATGGATGAGATCTTTTATTCTTTGCCTAGGTACAAGTGTCAGCAATCCTATACTGACTTGAGCTATGCCCAAGTAAGGTGAGCAAGATCAGGTCATGTGCAAGATCAGATCATGTGTTTTTGTTTCATTAATATTTATTGACAATTATATTCTCCCAAGAATATGCAGGAGTAAGGGAGGCTTAGTATATGAATATGTATATACACTGCATACCATATTCTCACTTAATTATCTATGCAATTATTAGGAATTAGGAGAGCAGTAGTTAAAGTGACAGCGAATTGCAGAGACCATGAAAAGCACCTGGATCAGCCTTGGAGACTAATGTTATCCATTTCCACAGAGAGTGAAGAAATTTCATCCCTGTAGTGAAATCCTACATCTCTCTCACACAAGGGGTAGCTGCCCATGCAGATGGGACACATCCAAGCAGACTGCTCACACCACTATGCCAAGTGTTGACCCTGGTCTGCATGGATCACTCACTATCCATCAGGGAACAGTTTCCAACCTTGTTGACAATCTGACTACCTCATGATGGCTTTCAGCATGGATGTCCTTCAATGCCATTTTGAGAAGAAACTTCTGTCTTGCAGACCTGGCATTACCAATTCACTGCACTTAGACTATGCTAAGCCTGAGAGAAAGTAATGTTTAGTAACAGCTCACCGAGGTTAAACTGCTGGTTTAGAAATAAAATCCCCTATGTTGCCATGCATCAAAACCTGGTTTCATCAACTACTGAAACTGAGTCAGTTATCAGGAGACTGCACTCAAGACATAAAGCAACACCTCTACCTCAAAAGGCTATGGGAATATCCTGCTGTTCCCATGGCTAGACAAACAAAAGGAGCTGGGCTTCTCATGCCTTGGGTATGCATATTCCCATAACATGCTTGGTCAATCAGGATAACCCAAATGTGCAGGTTGAGTTTGGAAGTGGAGGCAGTAGTATGTTATTTGGGCTCAAAACAGCTTGGTAACAGGTCTCCCTCATTAACAGAAGTTTGACACCTGACTGAACTTGGAATCATCTGTCTGCATCCTACTCTACATGTTGTGTTTCTTTCCTCTCCCACTAGCAAAAGGCCAAGTACCCAGTAGAGAACAAAAAAATTAAAGTACATGGCTTATGGCTCCAAGGGTGTTACCTACGCATAACAAACTCCCAACTGTGTAGTTTGAAGCAAGTGCTACTAACAGCAGAAATGCCTTGCAGTCCAATTTCTAAACTTTTCAGCAAAGCTGGCTGGCTCTCCTGAGAGGCTGCACCACAGCAGCGACCTAAGAGAATAGCACAGAGGACCTCTGAAAACCCTCCTGGCTTGGCCTGAAAAATTACAGATGCCCCAGAGTAAGGGGGAGACTACAAGCACAGGCTACTCGGCGTAGAAGATTAGTCACAGGCATTTTGGTAGAGCCCAACAGTTCCAGTTGGTCTGTGGGCCAAGTCCCAGCAGACCCAGCACAGTTCCTTACGGAGGATGAATTGCAGTTGATACTCCCCAGCTCTCATCAGCAATGCCTCAAAGCATCCCCACACACTGCGGGTGTCTAAAGGTGTTTCTTTACCTGCTTCCCTGTTGCTACAGGGTACCAGCAGGTGCTCGGCTGCACCAGCTGTGAGACAGGCTGTGTATACCTACCTGAGCTTTCATGATGTTTCTAGATTGGATTTAAGTAAACTTGGTGATATTTAACTTTGGGCTTTTTGGTGCTAAATGGGACAAGGACTGTTCTCTCAACTTCTAATGCCAAAGCCAGCACCTCGTATCACTTTAGGAAATTCTGGTTTTGAAGACCCTTGATTGTCCATGAGGCTATTCCCCTTAAGAACTATTTAAAAATTCCCTCATTTCATATTTGCCCTATACCACACAAAATTCCTTAATGACAGGGTCTGAGATCCTGAACCAATGCACAGTACAAAAAATTATAGTGATACCTGGGGTCATATGCTCCATTCAGGAATTAAGAAACCAGGACCTGGACATGCCAGAGTTAAATACAGAAACTGAGACTAATTTGTGACATCACTGGACAAAACAGAGTTTATCCACCAAACATACCTGCAGATATGAGTTTTTTCCTCCCCAATACAATCACATCACAGTGACCCTGCAAATCTTTAAAAGAAAGATGTCATGGGCACTGGAGCTTTAGAGCAGAAAAAAGAGTGATCTTGCCTTCAGTATGCTGATTTTCAAAAATAACTAGTGGTGTCTGCCAGAGAACAGAGGGAGCACCTCCACAAGCCTGACAGAAAATAGCCCAGGGGAAAGCCCTAGGAAATGCTGTCCTGACCTTACCACGAGCAATCCTACCCCACTGGTCTCATCTCAGCACGGATCCTTCACAGCAACCTTACATCAAGGGCAGGACTGGAGCCAGGGTTGCACCTACCAGACCTTTTGCTAGTCCAGAGTATATCTCTGTTCTCACTTCCTAGGGCATAAAGTGTCAGTATGAAATAGCAGTGGGACATCTTTATCTCTATATAAAAGCAAGAAAATGAAAATACACTTTTTTTATACTTTCCCTTCTTGGAGGTTTTTTGATTCTATTTTCCTTTGATTCTATCCATGTCTCACAGTGGATGGCCTGGAGCAGAGGCCTTGGGATCTGTAAATGCTGTGGTATTATATATCATGTGGTATAATTACCATGGTTTCCTTAATGCGTCCTCAGTCTTGGCCATTAGTGAGAACACAGTGAACAAACATACTTTTGAGAAGAAAAAAAGCTTTCAGTCTAAACAAAAAAAGAGAAGTCATATACCACTCTTACTATAAACAACTATAAACTCCATTATTCTTCCTAAGAGAAAACTTTCTTGGGGAACTTCTAAAGTAACACAAACCAGAAAACAACAATGACAATTCTTTCCCTTGGAAGCACAAAATCCCTCAGTGTTCTCGTTTAAGTACTGCACATGATGACATCCAACTGGGTTTTACCCTGCAATTCACTCGCGTTATTGGGGATGTTCTGCTAAACAACTGGCACATTTTAGATGAATAAAGAGGGAACTTGTCCAGTCATCTCAAGCTGTTTGTCAGTTATGGAACACTTCATTTTCTAGTTCCCTACAGCAGCTCAAGTTAATTTGTCTTCCTCTTGACACCAGTCAGCATGCACACTTTTTTAAGGATGCACAAATGAAAAAAGAAAATGCTATAATAAAACTTGGAGACACGGATCCTGTGGAGAGCTGCTAGGAAAAGGATAACCAATAAATGAGGAAATAAAATATTGCTCTAGTTCCACCTAAGGGTACAAGCAAGTATAAGTAAGCAGCAACTCCTCAGAGCAAGATGCTTCACTTTGAAAAGCATCATGTTTAGTTTTCATTTCAAATGAGATAAGAACATGAGCTGTTCATTTACACCCAAGGGACACTAACCAATTAAATTACAAATAATCTATTTAAAGTAAATTGGGCCATGAAATATTTCTTCTGTCCCTCCCTAAGCCACATATTGAGATCAAATGCAGAACTTTTATTTGAAAATACAGGAGGAAGTTCCAAGGGAGAATGATTTCTTTACAGTTTCCTTCTGCATATTATTAAAAAAAAAAGTTTTGGGGCTGTCTGCTGCCATTTGAGAGTTTCAGGTTCCATGATGCCATCAGAACTACTGATAAGAAAACTGGACTTTTATGGATTATCTTTCTTGCTGTTTCAAAGTAGTATTAGCCTGGAGTGGTTTAAAACTGCAACCTGTAGACAGAAATTATGACAGACTAGTAGGTGTTGCTTTTGTGGCCTCAGTTGAATAGCATTCTCCCCAAAACTGAAGCAGTCATATATGCATACCTTCCTTACCAAAATATTGCTATCATTTGATTTTTCATTTCATCTCACTGGAATAGAAAACACGTTCTACTGGGCATTGCTCAAATGCATTCCCTATCCCAGTGGACTTAAAATCAAAGACAAGACATATGACCATATGAAAAACATAAAGGAGCACCTGACCAGAGATACATTTAAAGAGACGATTACACTGCATCAAGCAAACTCACTAATGGTGAGCAAGTGGTCTCTTTACTTACAACATATACAACACAGCACCTTTTATGGCTTACCTTTAATCCTTCTTTTAAAAACTGTTTTCAGTAGCTTCAAATATGAAAGTAAGAGTGAAAATTCTCTGTTTTGCATTTCCATGCCAGAAAAACAGTTTAGGAAATATGCTACACAAAGTAGGTCAGTCAATGTTGGGTAAATCAGGACATGAGAAGAGCAGTGATTGATGTGATGGTCATGGGAGGATTGATGAGTTGGGGTAAACTGAAAAGAGGAATGTAGAGCTTAGTACTGCATGGCTGATGCTGTCCATGTTTGCCAAACTGCAAGTCAAATTGATCCAAAAGAGCATCACCAAAGTATCCTTTTCTCAGGTCGAAAGTGAATGGAAGCAATCTTTCCTTCTCCCCCACCAAATACTTTTTGTCCTCCATGTGTTTCTGTTAAACAGCTACCAAGTTGATGCTAGTTACACAGTTACCATCCTGTTGAGACGACCCATAAAAGAAGGGTTCCTGATTAATGCCACACTTAAAGCTCTGCAGTGCTACTTCAACTGGACCTGCAAAGCTGCCTCCAAGCACCTACAGCTTTCCTCAGGGACCAGGGTAATTTGAGGGCAGCTGAAGGTCTCACCATTTTCAGAGCCTGCCAGTGAAGTGAGCTAATGAGGCAGTGTCTTTCAGTTCAAAAAGAGCCAGAGCACAGCTCAGAGCCACTGGGTGCATGGAGTGGTCTAGAGGGACACTGCTGAAACTCATTTTACCTTCTTGATTCTTGCGAACAAATACTTTAAGGATCATATTTTGCACATTTGATAATACTGCACTCACCCTTTCACAGTCTCTTTTGCCTATGGAGATCTTAAGCCAGCAAAAGAGAAGATAAGCTGAAAAAAAATAACCTTAAAACAAAACCAGAGAACCAGGGTCTGGATCAGAAAATTCATTACATATTCTATAATTTAAAAGTCAGAATCACAGGAGATTAAGTTCTCTATACCCTCAGGTTCAGTGGGAAGAAACTCACACTGCTAACCCAATCTTCTGGTGTGCTGAGCCAGCATCACAAACCTGGGGGCTGAGGCTGGACCTGCCAGCACTCTCACATGTGCACTGCAAGTACTTCCCTTCCCAAGAAATTCCAAGTTCTCGGCTCTACACGTGTTCCCATTGTAAAGAGGCCTTTTTTAATGCTTAAAAGAGACTGTTGTATTCAGCCACATCACTGAGCATGGCTAATTTGGGATACATTTGTGAGCACTCACACTTGTCTTGCTTCCACTACAGATGGGCATAGCATCCATACCTGTCTTCCAAGCAAAGCTGCCCAGACAAATCAGCTTTATGTAACTGGCAGGCTCAGCTGTTACAGGGCATTATTCTGACACACAGCTTTCTTCACAGAACAGCAATGCACATGTATAATTGGACAACAGGTTGTGGCAACAATAAAATAACACATTACCTTATCTGGTTTCTATGACTTAAAGGATTTCCCAACTTGCCATACCTGCTGATACCCTCTTAGCATTTAGGGAGTCATGTCAAGTGAGGTATAAAACTGATCTGTTATTGTGGAGAATAAGCAATGGATATATCTGCCCAATGACGCAAGGCTCCACTGACTTTTAGTTATGCTTATGCAACTCCATAGTTCCACAGCTGCTAATAATTAGCAGATGACCCTGCATAAGTGCTAGACAAAAAATAAAAAAAAAAAAAGATTCCTTCTTCATCACTTAAAAAACAAGCTACCAAAACAAGAATAATGGGGTTTTTTATCTGATATGATTTTCTTTTTCTCCTCTCAACAGAATTCGGACAAACACAGCATAACGAATTCAGCATAACTTATAACTGAAGATCTGAATGGTGCCTTGTTCATAGCATTTGGATTTGAAACACAGATGCAGTTAACTAACAGCTTAACTCCTTCCATGATACTCTATAAAATGTTGGTCTGTGTTCTTCTCAGCTTACAGATTTTTAAAAGTTTTCAAGTGATTTTTCTTTTTTAAACAAAGAGAGAGTCAAACTGGGATTCAGTGTACAACTTTCTCTGCTCTTTTCCTCTCTTAAAAAATAAGAGATTAATTGTTGTGCAACTAACTGGGAATAACATCACTTTCTAAAAATTTCCTTTACAGCCCTTGTCTTTATTTCACCAAATTCTTTTTCTACTAAAACTGCCTATGAGTATGATAGGAAAAGCAAGACAAGAAAAAAAGGAATATAATATGTCAGCGGGTAAGAGTAGTCTCTATGGCCAAGTGATCTGAAAATAGTTGAGTAGGGAAAGGAGGTAGTTTTATGTTTAAAGACAAAATCTTTTAGCTACTAAGGCACTAGTCTGCCAGTCAGGAGATTTATGATCCTCTCCCAGCACTATTACTGACCTGCTGCTATGGGACTTGGGGCAAAATTGCTTCCTTACACTATGCTTTTCTATATATTCCAATTTTTGAAGTCTTTATTCAGGCTTCTCAAGGCCATTTTCAGATGTTTTTGAGACTACTTTTATTCCCACATGTTCTGGGGACAGACAAAAGCAGCCATGCTTTTCCAGTAATGCAAAAACATAGCATACAGCCAGCTGGAAGGAACTGCTGGATCTCATCTAGTTCAGAGCAAGGCTAACCTGGCTTAAAGTAGATTGCTCAAGCCTTATCCAGACCAGTTTTCAGACCATCTCCAACAACAGAGACTTGACAATCTCTCTGGATAACAAGCCTTAGTGGTTAGCCACCTTCACTACCAAGGACCTTACTGATAATTTTTGTAGGAAGCAGGACAACGTGCTGAGGAATGCAATTTCTTCTTAGGGCTCACTTTTTGTCCTGTTAAGTCAGAGTCCAAGAAAATACAGAGAAGCCTGCTCTACACTGCCTACTCTTCATGGCAAGAGGATTTCAGCACTTAAGCACAGCATTCACCAAAATTATTAAAGAAAGGGAGGAAGAGGGAATCACCCCACTTCCTGAAGTTATCACAAGAGAAACATGCACAAGCTATTTCAGGCTTACTGAACTGCTAAGAGCATTTATTGTAACCTCTGTATTACTTCCCGTTAAAGAATATCCTGTAGTTTCTTCAGCAGGAGATATATTCTCAAGTTTAGCTCAAGTGAGAAAGAGTTCTCTCCCATGAAAGCATTCACTGGTGGATAGGAGAGCACTTCTCATGGACTTTGTCCTGAGAAGGAAACGGCAGGAGCTACACACACATACACACTCAGAAGATTAAAGATGAGGGGTGCCACAAACAGATTAAATCTTAGAAACTTTTGCTTCTACTACATTGGTGGTTTAAGGAGTTACAAAACTATGCATCTTAACTCCAGAGAATACTATGTGCAATTGGATCCAAATGAAGAACACTAATGAGGTTATGGCTGACTTAAGTGTTACGAAACAGACTCTCAAACTACTCCTTGTGCTTTCCGTTTATCTCCTTCCTGAAATTAGGAAAAACTTTCTACTCTGAACTCCTTTGATCTCTCAGATTTAGACGAAACTGCTCCCCCACCACTTGTGTCTCCAGCCTGAGACACACTCCTGACTGATCTTTGTGAACTGTGTTGGATGAGGCCCAAGGACAGTTGCTCTTGCAGACTTGTGTACTTGCAAGGCTGAAGAGTGACTCCAGTATCTTTCAGGGCCTTGATGTTCAGGGTTACTTCCACTAAAAAAAAAAAAAGCAATCTTTTTGCTATTCAGATTTAGATCTCAGCTCAGCAGCAGTGACACAGTCCTCACAGAGAGTACTAGCATAGTAAACTTTCTTCTTCCTCCTCTTCAGATAGCCAGACACATGCACACATGTAGCTAGTGCTATGTGAGAGCACTACATTATCATACTGGTCTGCACAAGCACACAAAATATATAAATGAAGCCTTCTACTAAAGCATGATTCTAGATATCTTTATTAAATTTAGTTTTTAATAATGCCTTTTCTGGGTTATTTGCCAACACTTGAGCAGTTATTTTTCAATAGCAGATTTTTACATAAATCTTTGAAGTAATACTTCCAGTATCCTCTTCCTTGGTACTACCAAAATCTCTTTTATTATCTCAGACCTTAACTATCTCCCCATACAAAGACTGGTCTCCCCAGCCCTACTCAAACACAGCTAGCACCAACAATTTTGAACCTAGACAGTCAACCGTCCCTTTCTATAAGGGATCCCACAGACCAAGTGTTAGAGTGCACCACAAGAAGAAAAGGAGAAAGTGTTCACATTGGAGGCAAGAATAAGAGAAATCAGTAGAATGAACATAAAAGCATTTAATTAGATTCAAATTTTGATAACACTTCATTGTTGTGAAGAGGCCACAATTAACATATGTTTACCTTGACACAAGCACAAACTTTAAAGAATTCTTCCCCTCTGTTGCATCACTATTTCTTATGGTTTCTATATGTAAGTCCATTAACCAGATAGAGATTCAATGTAGTTAAAAGCACAGAACATTTCTCAAGGCTGCTGCATAAGGACATTTTACTAAATTGCACATGTATACTAAGAACAATATATGTGCCTCCAAAGAAAGTCTGTATTCCTGTCCTCATGCCACAATTGTCAGACAAGACAACACCAACATATATCTTCCTCTCCCTCCAAAGCAGCTTGGTGTTTATACAAACAGGGCAGAAAACAAAATAACTTTTAGAACTTCATGCGCTGTAGATGATAAGAGAGCAATACTGCAGCATGCTCCCTTCATGAAGGAATTAGCATTGCTTGTCCTCCTCAGTGGCCTTGTCAGAGTCTGGAGGTCATCAGATGTAAAAATCCTACCTGTTGCCACAAGTGGGAAATTGCTCCTTCTATAACCAATAGATTTTTCTAGGTGCACACCTTCAGTTCTGACTGTACTACACAAGTAAAAGCCCTGCTGCAGTTTTGTGATAACCCTGGGGTTTTCTTAAGAAAAAGGCCCCCAAGAATAAAAAAAGAGAAAGGTTTAGTAGTCTTGTAGTTTAGTAGTCTTGCAGTCCTCAAACACAGTCCCTTGCTACCTGATGCCATTCAGAGAGTAAACTAATCCTTGAGAAAGTTAAACATGTAATTTCAGTAGAAATAGCAAGGCAGTGACACTAGTTAGGACTCAGCTGGAGAGCTTCAACTGTTTTAACTCCCATTAGCTGGGGTGAGGGATCTCAAAGCAGGAGGTAGGGGAGACTCAGCACAGGGCTGAGAGGGGAATTCTATACAGACAGAGCAGTAGTGGCTCTCTTCTTTTCTTCTTGCTCAGATTTCTGAACTTTCCAGTAATTCAGTTTACAGCACAACCCCACAGCTATCTGGGAAAGGCTGAAGCAGCTGCAGCACAGTGGAAGGAACAAGTGAGCAGCAGTAAGACCTAACAAAAGGGTGGGAGGGACAGGGGCAGGGGAAGGAATCCCTAAGCTGCCCAGGGTAACACACAGAGTAACCACCGCCTCCAAGGCACAGTTCCCTGCCCCAAAAAGCTCACACTTCAGTCAAGGCTAGCCAGAGGAACTGGCATGCCTCTTGTTTCACATTCCTCGGAAACTTGCCTTAACCAACTATGGAAATAATCATTTCATGTACAACACAGAGAACTACACATTTGACAGGCAGATGCTAAGGGCAACGTCCTGCTCAGCCTGAGGTCAGAGGATGCTGAAGAGCCTAGAAGAGTGAGGCAGAAAGACACACATAATACTTGTGGAATGAAAAACAGTGCTTTCTGGGGGAACAATAATGGGGATTCAAGAGATACAATCTCAGTTTTAGAATATTTGCTCTTGCCCTAACTAAGCAGATCTTTAAATAACATTTGTACACATAAAAAACCTTTTCCTCTTCGTTTGTAGCTTTCCCCTACTCCCCGCCCACCCCCCTCCCCCCTGATTCTCTCTCATACTCTCTTCCTGAATCTCCCTTTCTGCGTCTGTCCTTCTCTCACGTGCTCCGGCTGCACATGGGGCAGAAGTGCTCTGGAACAGCTGTATTTCCTCCTGGTATGCTCCTTCCCCTCGCAGCAGAGGGGAAAGTACATGCCAGCTCAGCTTGCCTCGTGCTTCACAGCACTTGAAAAGGTACACTGCCAGAACAAGTCCCTCCAGGGCAGCACTGCCATCCCTCCTGCCTTCACTGAAGGCAAGGATTCAAAGCAGGGCACACTGTGGGTAACATACAGAGGCTAAACAGACTCTGAGAGGACCTCTTCTTTTTCAGATGGCCTCTTGGGTCTCTGCACTGTCCTCCCAAACTGGGCTTGGAAGAGCTAACAGACAGAAGAAACAGAGCAGAAAGTAGAAATAGAGAGTTAAAAAGGGAGCAAACAAGGAGCAAGACACACTGACCACTCTCTGGAGGTCAAGACAACTGAGAACAGCTGCTTATTACAACCCTTTCTTTGAGAAAGCACTTCAAGAATAAAGGAGCAATTCAGAAGTACCTCATAGTGGGTTCCTGAGCAAGTACACCTTAGTGCCAGATACAAGGGCTGCATCACTTTTGTTTTAAAAAGGGGGCTCAAAGAGGGCTCTTGGTAGCTGCTGAGGAACACCTATTCTCTGAGAAGGCACATAGTCCTGCTCTCCAGGAGGTGTTTATTAGAAGATGAAACACAGCCCTTTGAGCAGCAGAAGCAAACAAAGGGGAAGACAAACTAAAACTTGAAGACTGTTTACCTGAGGTTCTCAAAATTGCTTCCTTCCACAAAGCACCCAAGCGCCAGCTCGGAGGGCAGAGACCTGCTTTGGTGACTACACCAAAACGCCCAGCTACAAGGTCCACCTGGGCACTCGCTGCAGAGGGAAGGCCGGCACACAAACACCTGCGGGTGTGGCCAGCCCTGCCGCTGCCCTGCGTGGGTGCCGCGGTGCGGTGTGTGCGGTGTGCGCGGTGTGTGCCGCGGGGCGCCCCCGCCCTGCCGTGCCACTGCACAGCCATCCCACCGCAGCAGGGGCAGGGATGCCGCGGGACCCCCGGGCAGGGCTCGGTCCGACCGGCCCACAGAGGGCCCGGGGCCGTGCCCGCACCCCCGCCCCAGCCCCGCGGGCAGGCAGGCACCCACCGGGGGCCGCGGGGAGCGACCCCCGCCCGCCAGCGCGGCTGCGGGAGGAGGAGGGGCGCGTCCAGCCCGGGACAGAGCAGTCTGGAAGAAAGAGAGGAAGAGCAGACAGGCGCGAAGCGAGACTCGGCTCCCGACCCTTGTACCCGGAGAGCGCTCGTCCCTCCCGCGGGGCCCTGCCCGCCCCACAGACCCCCGTGCTGCGGAGCCCCGTGGGGACCCCCTTTCCCCTTCCCTTCCCGCGCCCCTTACCGCGCTCCGGGCGGGCAGGCGGGCGGAGGCGGGGCGCCGGCGGCTCCAATGGGGAGGAGCGGGGCGGGCCAAGCCGTGCGGTGCCGAACCGAGCCGAGCTGTGCCGGCTGCCGGAGTCTGACGGGCGCTGCAGGTGGGAGCCCGGCTCCACGACGGCGCGTAACTTCGGCGGGCTGGGGCTGTCCGCGCCAGCCTTCTCGGCAGACAGCGGAAGGAGCCGCGTCCCTCCCGCAGCGGCGGCGGAGAGCACCTCCCGGAGCACTCTCAGGTGAGGAGCCGCTGGTCTCCGCTCCCCTCGCTGGCCCTGGCCGCCCTCGCTGCTTCCTGGCCCGGCGCGGTTCCCTGGGGCCCTCGGGTCGCGATGCGCTGCGGGACCGACGAGCTGTCCTTGGCTTGAGGTCAGCGGGGAGGGCCGAGGGGCGTGCGCTGCCCCCGCGGGGCGCGCTGCTGCTGCGCATCGTTCCGCGCCGCTGCGCGGGGAGGAAGGGCTGGGGGCGGTGGGGCTGCGGCGCGGGGGCGCCTCCTCGCTTCTTTGCATTCACCTCTCCGCGTTTTTGCTTCTGGCCGTGTGGGCTGTCCTGTACCCCCGCTCGTCCCCGCCGGGGGTCGTTTCAGGGGTTCCTCGGCCAGGTCTTGCCGCTGCTCCGGGCGGCGGGGCGGGCTTGCTGCCCGCGGCACGGGATGCGCGGGGCCGGGCGGCGCGGTGCGGGAGTGCTGCAGGCGGGCTACAGCTCTTGCGGGAGCCTGTCCCTCAGCTGCCCTTCCCGCCTTTCTGCTCTCCGCGGAGCGCGGCTTTTCCCGCAGAAATTCCGTGTGGGCGGTGGGATGCGGCGGCGTCTGCGAAGTTAGGGGCAGTGCGCGGCGGGGCCGCGGAGGGGCCGCGCAGGCTGGAGCGCGGCCGGGGGAGTATCTGCGGGTAAGCTCAGCCCGTGCTGATGGGTCGCCGAAGCCAATTTCTGGGAAGGTTTAGCGTAGGTTTGGGGCCAGTCTTGATGAAGCCGCAAGGTTTTGCGGTCGGGCGGCGGGGTCAGTGCGGTTTTAGCGTTAAAAATGTTTAATAGTGGTTATTTATGAGGTGTTCCCCAGCGCCCCCCACCCGTCCCCCCCAGCCCCCCTTTTCTCTACGTTTTCGGGTGTTTAAAAAAACCCCCGAACTACTCCGCTGGCGATTGCTGTAGTAATAGCAGCTTATTAGAAAAGTGATACTAGCAGGAAAATTAAAAGTAGTAGTGCTGGAGGTGGTTGCAGACAGCGCCAAGGGACCTGTAGCCCCCCGCTCCCCCGCAGCGGGCAGCGGCGTGGGGGGGTCGCGGGTGTCTGGGAGCCTCTGGGCATGCGGGGGTCTGGGAGAGCAGGGTGCAATGCAGAACTGGAAGCGCCGAAACTCTGCATTTTGTGCATAGTTCAGTGCTGGGTGGCCATTTTTCTAATTTTTTTCCTCACAGGCTGTTAGACCCCCAAAATACTCATTTAGGACTTGAGAAAAACACACTTTCAAACTCCACTATTCCTTTGCTAAGGCTGTTCTGATGCCAAATACTTGCATTTTTATATTCCAAATGGGTGACCCTTTTTCAAGCTTTAAACCTCATTAAGATGTAGCTAACCATTTGTGAGGAGGATTTTTTCCCCCCATTCTCTCTGTCTCTCTGGAGTTTGCATGTTCGTTTCCCTGTTCTTTCCAAGGAAGGATTTAGTCCCTGGTGTGATGGCTGAAATGGTGGCACGCAATTCAGTGTGCTGCCAGATGCTTACCTTCTTTCAGAGTTTGGGATAGGCTCAGGGAGTATTAAAAGCTTGCTAAGAGGATACTGTTACATTGCATGGTTTCCTCCATTTTTGGGTTCTGTTTGAAGCAGTCTAAAAATACTGAATCATCATTTCTCACACTTGTAACTACATGACTTTTTCAAAGAAACATTCTTAGATATGCGCCTTTCCCCACTTCCCTCCCTGCCCCTCTTCCTTTTTGACCTTGCAAATTATTAGTCTTGGGACCTAATAGGGAGCTACTGTGCTATTCTTGTAACTTGGAGGCATCACTATTGATTCTGAATTGAACAGTTTTTAATATCAAATTCTCATGATTACACAGGGCTGAGTATTTTAACTTGCTGAAGAGATACCCCTTAACGTTCCTAGAAGCACCCAATTGTTGCCAAGTGCCATAGACACGTGTAGTTAGTACAATTTGTCAAGAAAATGGCCTTTTCTTTGGACCTTTTTTTTTCAATTGAGAAACAGATTGTCAGTATCTCAGTACTACTCCTGTCCTTTCTGCAGCAGCATTTATTTCAGCATATGATATTTTTTTCAGAGGTAAATGTTATAGAAGTCCCTTGCTCAAATACTGGTTGCACATTACTGCCCAGAACTAGCTTAGGAAGGCACTTTACTATCTCGCGCAACCTTATCTGCTATTCCACAACTCCATAACAAACCCATTGGAACATGAAATGACCTTGGAAAGGTATCTTTCAATCTGACATGAAGCATTCTCTTATGGGGAACAGCACTGCTCCACACAAAGCTGATGTTTTCAAATTGATGCTTCTAAACTGACTTATTTTTTTTTAAGAAGGGAGGAATGTTGAATTTGAAAAGAAAATATTTTTTTAAAAACAAACCCGCTCAGCTGAAGTTGAAGCACCACTCAGCTGAAGAAGGTGGTGTATTAAGAATGTACATATGATAGTGATACTTAAGTCATGGGTGAAAACAAGACTTTAATTTTAATCAAAGGAAAACATCATTTGCTTTGCCAGTTCTGATTTGCTCATTCATGAGATCTACAAAAGGCCAAATTATTAGTGGGACTAATTGAAAGTTAGTTGGGTGTGTTAAATGAAAAAAAGAAGTGATGAAGTCTGAAGGAAGCTTTACATTTAATTGTATTGTTCTTAACATCATAATGTGTGCTTCTACATAGAAAATATTCCAGGGCTCTTTCAGTCTCCAAAATGCTGCTCCCCTGGAAAAGCTGCAAGAGCACTTGAGAATCAGCAGCAGTGAAGAGGGAGTCTTGCAGCTGTCGGGGGAATTAATGGAGAGGATGCCTGGCCAGCAAGCTAAATGGGATTTTGGCCCAGATGATGGACTTGACACATTAGGGCTTGCAAAAGTGTGGTGAATACTTTTGTGCCCATGGTGTTTCACCTCTCATAAAGATGGTGCCTCCTGTTGAGCAGTGCCTGCTCCCAACCTCCCACTGTACTCCAGCTTCAGGAGCTCGGGGTATGAGTGCCACCTGCTGGGTGATGAGCCTCTTTATATCAATTTTAGATAGCTTATATTTATGTATGTGTGTATTTGTGTGTGTTTACATACATATACTATGTTTATGTATATATTTATTTACATACAGGTGTATGACTTTCTCAGAGATGTTCTTGGGTGAACCTATGAAACCTTGCTAAGACATGAAGTTCCTCACCCTCTGAGAACTTATCACAGCTTGTGTTTGGCAGCACGCAGCGCTTGGGCTTTATGTTTCAGGGATGAAGGGGAGATTTTGATACTGCTGATGATTAATACTGCCTTTGCTTTACTAAAGGCAACTGGGAATTTTCAGCTGTATAGCGGAAAATTGCTCGTGATGTGGTAAGCTTTCACAGGTGCCCCAATGGTTAGATAGCAGGCTGTTGAGGTAGGGCTGTAGAATGAAACTCAACTTTGTTATGCATCACTTAAACAGAAAATCTTCCTAGAACTGCTGATTTAATAATTTTTTGTGTTAACTACCATATTTCCTAAAGTGTTATGAGCATCCCATCTTGATACAAAATATCACTTCTCACTTAGATTAACTGAAGATGCACAGGATTTGAAGAATATTGCTGGATGGGTTTTTTCCATTTTAAAGAATCCGGTTTTCATATTCATTCTTTAACACTTGCATAGAAGAGTAAAATACAAAAGCTTGATCCTGGCCTAGAACTGGTACTGGAGATGACATAATAAATCCAAATCTGGCATTCACACTTTCCAATTTCCAGTAGTTTCCATCTCTCCTAGCATGGTGGAGCACTGGCTGGAATGCTGTTTAAATACCAGTTTGATTCAGCTGGGTCCAGAGTGAAATCAGTTGCAGCACCAAGGGTTGTAGTTATTCTGTATTGTACTGACAGTATTAGGGAAAGATGCATAACCCTGTTTTGGGGGGTTTTGTTGGACAGCTAATCTCATTATTGCTTTATTACTTATTTGTTTCATGGTGTGCTGGTGTCAGATGAGCCTTTTACCCTGTCTGTGGATTAGGAATGGGTCTAAGCTGAACTATAAAAGTTTTGAGGAAACTTTCAAATGCTTTCAGCTGGAAAGCCTATATTGATGTACTCTTGTGATAAATGGATAAAAATGCTTCATGTGGTTTTGAAAGCATATTCCACCACTTGAGATCTGTACTGGGAGAGTGCATAACAGTCAGGAATGAGTTGATGGAGCAAAAAGCAAGTAATATAATTGCAGACTTCATTTTAAAGTGTGATTAAAGCAAAAAAAAAAAACAACAAACCAAAACCACCTCCCATATCAAGCGGGATTGCAAGATAGGCTTTTGAGGAGGGGGACCCAGTAATAATATATAACTCAAGTTCACTGTCCCCTAAAACATTCACAGTTAATTTGATGCTTGACAAATTGTGATTTCAGTGTCTGATGAAGAAGCAATTGACCCTAAAATTGCTGCCTGCAGCTGAACCAATGTTTTCATTTTCATAACCAGTGTCATGCAAAAACCGTATGTGAAGAGGAACAGGGGGAATGCAAAATGTCTCTCTGGTCTTGCTCTTATGTATCTCTTCTCACCCTGACCCAAGCAACTGGCATGTAGTGTAGCCAGTGGATACTGCTGCAATGCTCAAGGCATTTTAAATCCCTTCCATCCCATCGTAGCATATCATGACTTCTTTTTCCCCCACAAATCTTCTGAGCTGGTAATGGAAAGCAGCCCCTTCTAATGTGTCAAACTTTAACAGTCACCCCTTGTTCTCAGTTGGAAATGTGTATGCAGTATTTTCAATGGGTGTGCTGCTCTGTTGTCCCCTCCCCATTCTAAATAAACTAGTTCAGCAGCTCTCTTGCTTGAATTCTGCCAGTTCTGAGTCATCCATATATTGTTTTGTTCCTTCCTCATCTTTTTGCACACCATGTTTACTGCCATTCCCACCTACTCAGCATCTGCTTTCCTGTGACCTGCCATATCCTGATAAATTCAACATTAAGCTTGCTCTGTGCCACCATCAAAATCTCACTTGACTTAATATGAAGCTCTGTGTTTAGTCAGGTCATTCAATGGCCTTTACAGTCCTTGGGAGTGTCTTGGAGTCATGTCTGCTCCAGTAAAAATGTCCTCGCAGTAATCTCAGCTTCCCTTGCAGAGGTAAAAGACAGGTAATATCTTGAGGGCAATCTGTAACTACAGTCACATTGACAGTAGTGGTGCATGGTTGCTGCTCTGGGGAAGGACTGTGGTTCACAAGACTGACAAGAGAAATCAGAAATGAAGGCAAATCCTTTGCAATCTCTTTTCTCTTTCCTCTTCAATATCCTTTGTATGAAGGCGTTGGAAAGGGTTCTACTGTAAAAGCATTTATACAAAAACAGCAACAAAAAAAAAAGTTGTTTGCTAGCAAAGTGATAAATACATGAGCAATCATCATCCTTTTTCTGCAGTCTTTTGTGTTGTCTTATTAATGGGCCGTGGAGGCAGAGGAGGAGGTAACTCATCAGCTGTTATCCATCAGGGGGGTTGCAAATTAGTTTATTGTGCCAGTTCTGTTTTCTTTTTTGACACCAACAGATAAATTTGCCTTCATATGCCATGATTTCCATGGGGATCAAGTAGAAACCGCATCAGGGGCTGTGCTGGTGGCTCACTGCCCTTCTAAGCTTCCTTGGGATTTCTGGAGGCCAGAATGCTACTTTGGCCTCAGGCCCCTTTCCTGGAACCAAGCAGAAGAGCATTGAGTTGTGAGGATACCTGTTCCTCAGAACAGTTGGTTTGGAGAATTTGGGTGGTTAAAACATGTGAACTGCATGTTCACAGTCCATTGCAAGGGACTTTTCAATGACCTTTGGCTTATTGACATCTCATCTGCCTTGGCATGGTGATCACTGTGGTGGTCATAACGCTGCTGGGAGAAGAGGCAGCATTTCCTTCACCTCCTCCTTTCCTTGCACTGCAGGCTTTGGCACTCTTCTCACTTGCTGTCTCTGTGCTTGGGACCTTGTGCACATCCTGGACTTGCACATGTAATTGGTTCCTCTGGTCAAAAGAAGAGCACGCGTTTCCCTGCCCTTACATATACATAGATGCAGTTTGTTTAGGCTAACCCATGGCAATTTTGTCCTAATGTCTTTGAAGCATTTCCTCTCCAAATGAATAATAATGAAAAAACCCAACCAAACAGAAAAGCAAAAAAACCCAAATGCTAAATTGGTCGAGTGTTTAGGAGCAGTTGCCAAAAGAAATCAATGCTGAGCCTAGGAAAGCTGTAAAATTCTTTCTTGGGTTTTTATTAGTACAAGAGAAGTGACACACACTGGGTTTGGTCACTCAGACACTGTTCAAGGTCCAAATTTTTTAAAAAAAATGTTATTTCAGCTTGGGTGTTCTTGACAGTTTGCAGATGTGTAACACTGCATAGACTGTCAGCTGTGAGGTAGATTGCAGGTCCCCTTGATTGCAAAGAATAAATTATCAATTCCCCATCCTTGACTGAGGATTCTGACAATGAGCAGTCACTGTGGACTGTGGCACTTTTGCCTTACTTCCCTGCCAAATGTTACATCTCCTCATCAAGGATTTAGAAATGTCAGCAGTATGAGAAAATAATATACTTTTCCATGTGTGATGTTGCCCACCTGTTACTCCCTGATGGGGGAGGTACAGGAGAAGGTTTGTTTTTTCTTAAAAATAACTTTTTTCCCCCTCACAAAATGTTCCTTATGAGGTCAGCCTTGACAGATCTTTACTAGACTGTAATTATTACTATTTTATTAGTATGGCATTGCTATTGTGTTTATTTTATTTCTTTTATGAGTAAGTTTGGGAAGTGGGTTTATGTTCAGACCATTTAATGAGTTACCTGAAACTGTTCTGGAATGCAGCCTTTACGGAAAGCAGTAGTTTTGTTTTGTTTGTCGAATCTCAAGATTTTCTTTTTTTTCTTCTTTTTCCCTTCGTTTTTCTGCTGATTGCTCTGACCGTGCTGCAACCGTGGACTTCACAAACTGGATGAACGGCTGCCTCCTGGAATATGGATAATTTTGGTGAGTCTGAAAAATGAGTTTCACTTACTTCTGCCTGCTTTGGAGAAAGAGGAAGAATGTTACGTGTTGGAAGTTGGGCTTGATGAAAGCTAAGGCTGTTTTTACAGTATTGGGTTTGTCAAAGCAACAGGCAAAGCTTACTGAATTTCAGTTTATTTTTGATGGAGTGTTTTTTTTTTCTTCTTGCTCTGTTTTATCATTGGCAAAGGTGAAGGAATGAACATGCATTGGATTAATTTGGAATAGTGTCATTTCATGAGATTGAGTGTTATTGCCTTAGTAATAATTTTTAAATTACTTTTCTGTAAGATACACTGTGAAGCAATGGCTCAGAACATTTTAATTTTTCTTTTCTGGCTTATTCAGTTGTTTTGCAAGTAGTTCAGAAAGAAAATGATTAATTCATTGGATGACTTCTTAGAAAAGCATGGTGTCATTCTCCTTACTGTTCCTAATGCTGGTGTTGCCTGCAGTGTGAACTTCAAGAGATGATGTGTTGCTGGTGTGTTTGCATTATGTATTGTATCAGATTTTTTTCATGAAAAGGGCTTCTATCCTAAGTAGTCTCTGGTGAGGTAGCTTTCTTTTTTTTTTTTTTTTTTTTTAAATAAAATAAAAAAGCAGAAGGTTCTGTCAGGGTCATACCCTTTTCTCATGTGCAGATGGTTGACCTGCAGAATATCCATCTGGGGTATCCACTGTTGCTCCCTGAGGATGAGGTTTTGGAACTTTGGTGTTTCAGTAAAGATGACAGGACAGCTCCGAGGAAAACATTTGCTTTGAGCATATCAGCCTGGAGAGCTGCTCCAGAAGCATGGTTGAAGGTGGTAGTATTTACCCAGTGTTGTCTGTAGGAGTAAAGCTGCCTATGAGCTCTGAGGGGATGTGGTTGGCAGCTTAGCAGCCTTGGGATTTATCTCTGAGCTATTTAGACCTAGCAGGAGTGACTGTTACTACTAATAGGCTCAATTAAGGCAAACAACTTGCTTCACCTCTCGCTTGTGTGATGACAACCTCACTTATGCACAGCCTTAAGTTTTGAGGGAGAAGGTAAATAAGATTTGGACATGGGTTTGGCTGCTTGTCCTGTTCCAGGGAGATGCAAGTGTTCCTGGTGGTGGTAATGGCCCTTTCCTGGATAAGGCATGGGAGTGAGTGTAGGGCTGGCACTGGCCACTTGCTGACAGATTGTCTCTGGGCTTAGCTGGTGCACACCCCTTCGGGGTGGGGGTTAGCACTGGCTCTCTTCCTCTCCTTCCTCTTCCATCTCTTGAGTGTGCATAGTCTGCGTCACCTGCATTCTTGCACTGATGCAAAAAGCCTGAGAGTAAAAGGTGGATCTTCAAATTAGGAGTTTCTTCTCAGGCACAGCTTTAGGCAAAATTTAAGATAAAGCCTGATATTTTAGTACTGAGCAATTCTGAAATATTGTTGCTTAATCCTTTTTATTGATCCATAGTTTATGCTAGAAAGCTGTTGTCTCAGGACAATTTCCACAGTCCTGGAGGATAATGGCACTGATCAGGTTTCATATGACCTTTCAGAACGGTTGTTGCACTGCTGCATTTACCTTTTCTTAGTTCTGGTTATATGTCTTTTATTCCTCAGTTGCATGGCTTAGGAGTGCAGTTAAGTTACTGCTTGACTGGTACAGAGTAATTTGGTGACTGAGTAGCAGTAAGGTCTGTAAGTGGGGATTGCTGCCCTTTGATGTGCTAAGAAGCCTTGATCAGCCTGAGAACGCAATAGCTTCTGGGCCCAGGAAGTAATGCATATTTACTGTGATGGACACACTACTCAAACTCTGAGTCTGAAAACTAGCAGAGTGCCTTCCTCATGGCTTTGCTTCAGCATATATATTGCTTTTTTTGGCTTATTTTGTGATCTACATGAATAATTGGCTCTGGTGTTCCACCTATATAAAGAGATGCTACTTTGATATCTGGAAATGCAGTAATGAATGATGAAGTGCTGCTATCACCATGGCACATCAGGGGAAGTTTGTGATCACATGGATGAACATTTCCACACAAGTTTTATTCTTAGATTTGTTTTTCACTTTCACTCTGATTTGGTTATATTTGAATTTTTGGCAAAAGCTGCTAGCAAAGTTAAAATCTGAAACAGCAATCTAAATCGAAAGCAAAGCATACTTTGCAAAAACAGATAAATAGCAGAGCTGAAAGTGTAAGGAATTATTTCCTTTCTTTTCACTAAAAGAGTTATGGCATTCCAGGCTCTTCCCAGTGGTGGAGGGCCAAGAGACAGTGGACACCCGTTGAAATAAGAGAAGTTCATGTGAAATGTTTTCACCCTGGGGACAGACAGCTGGCTGGGGGCACGGGTTGCCCAGGTAGGTTGTGCAATCTTCATCTTTGGGAGTTTTCAGGACCTGACTGGACAAAGCCCTGAGCAAGCAGTTGGATCTTGCAGCTGGCCCTACTTGGAACTGACACCTGGACCAGAGACCTCTTGATGTCCTTTCTAGCCTGACTTATCTTGTGATCCATTAAAAATCACTTGAATTTAGAGAGGCATGTGTGCTGGGAAAATGAATAAAGCAGGAAGGGTAAAGTGGGAATGTCATGAGGGCATTGTAATAACAGCAAGGCTGGTGGTGGCTGCTGTAAGACAGAGAGGGATGCAGGATCTGGTAAAGCTCATTCTGGAGTGCTGTCTGTGAATGTTTGTTGCTTTTGGATTTTATCTGAACAAAGTAATTAAATCCTGACACTTGCTGCTTCTGAAGAAGCTGTATGCTGTTTGTTTTATGGTAACAGTAGGTGTATAACTAGTTTCCAAAACTTTGGAAATAACCCATATACACAAAAGTAACTGATTAACACACCTCACTTACCTTGTAGGAAGGAAAAATAGATTCTTTCTTCAAAAGGCTTGCAGTCTTTGGGGATTTTTTATCTAAGGCTTTTTTTTTTTTTTTTTTTTAAAGATTGATGTATGGCTATTTCCAGTCCTTTAAAAATTGTGTAGGAGTTCAAGTAGGAGGCAGATTAAAATCTCTGGTTGAGGGACTGAACGTGAGTCAGCTCTCCAGTGTGAGGTAGTGCTTATGTGTGGTGGTGGGAAGCTAAACAGAGCTTCTGTAGAGAAAAAGAGAGAAGTGGTCAAAGTACCGAGACAGCCTTGCAGGATGAAATAGGTGAGCCTGTAAAGAGAAATGTGCATGGGTCAGAGATGACAACAGCACCTTTGGAGGATCAAAGCAATGCTAATGGTTTAGACAACCCTCCAACTGTGTTTTCCTGTGTTTTCAGGAAGATAGCCTTCAGAATTGGAGTTAGTCCAGCAACCGCTAGAAAACAAACATAAAATGTACAAAATGCACTATTAGTAGACTATGCCTTGTGAATGTGCAAGTGAATTAATTTGAGTTTTTAACCCAATCTCAGTTTTTCTGTTGTATTTCTGGTTTTGATTTTTGTTTCTCCTGGAAGGGCATCAGTTTAATTTACAGATTGACTTCTTTGTGTTTGCAGGCAATACAGGTGAATATGGAAAGCAACATCTAGTAAGTCCAAATAGGATTTAAAAGGTTTTCACTTATTTTTGCACTTTTTTTACTGCCATTCTATCTACTTCCACCCACATAGCAAGTGAACTGTCGTTCTTGCCAGTCATGCTCCAGCTGTGATGGGCTGGGTGAGCTCCCAGCAAGGACACAGTCTTGTCCATTCCATGTTGAGAGTGAAAGCCATCAGGATTATAGCTGTGAGAAACTGAAAGCTTTAGATTCTAGCGTTACCTGTACCTTGTCTGTAACCAAGCTGCTCAGTATGTCTGCAGAGTGTCTGTCTGCAGAGTTACGCTGGTGTAACTGTTGTAACTTTGTGTCCACTTTTCCTCCAGCATTAGATACTTCACTGGGTAATTTGTCTTTTGATTTCTTTCGTACATATGCAAAGCCTTTGTATTTGTTCTTTTCTGTGTTTTTTCCCTTAGAGGGTTATTTTCAGCTGTTGCATGGATAATAGTGCTGATGAACAAGTATTTAGTCTGACACATTAAAGCATAGCTGTAAAGAAAATGAAGCAGAGAAAATTACAGTGGCAAAGGTTCCTAAATTATAGTTGTACAGGAAGATGGTGATAAGGAAGTAGTTAAACATTACTATTTAGTCAAACCTGCAACTGTGGTACTTCGATTGTCTCCTCCTTTTGCTGACACTTAATTTGTGCAGTTGATCAGATACTCTTCCTGCTAATAAAGTTCATGTTTTATTGAACTGAAAGCTTGTGGAAGTACATGGGCGTGTTCTTCCAGATGGTTTTAGGTCAAGTATCAAACAAATGCTGATTATATTCAGATTTACTTTTTAAAGAAATGTTAGGTGCTTGCTATAACCACTGTTGGAAAAAAAAAAAAATAAGCAAAGCCAAAACACAAATCAATCTTCCCATCTGGGAGCAGATACGCATTCAGTTTAGATATACTGGATAGCAAACATAATGTAACAGGACTGAACCAGGATATTTGCAGACAGAAGAATTAACGTTTGAGTTCGCTGTGTGCTTGCCACAGTTGGAAAGCCCATTGCTTTTATGGCTGCCGTATGTTTGCTTGCGAGCCCCAGCTCTGACAAACACATGTGATCATTGTTCTGTATGTGCTCTTCAGTGGGGTCGAGCGGTCACTTGTCAGCATGATGATGAGTACAAGCCACAATCTCCTAGCAGCAGGTCTTATGTTTGAAGAGCTTTTCTTGGTTTCAGAGCATCACAGCAGCAATCTGCAAGACTCCAAAGACTAGCTTTTATCCACAAGGATGTTGGACCAAGAAAACGTGTTGCGTAGGTCTTTCACGGAATAAGGAATGAATAGGGCCATTTAGGGAAAAAATGCACTGATTACCACAGACACTGTAGTTTTCCTTCTGGAAATAGCCATTAGGTTCCATGTTGGTTCTAGGTAATAACTTCCTTTGTCTCTCCTCCCAGCCAATTCAGAAAATGCCCAAAGGCAAGCTGAGTTAATTTTGTTTTAGCAGGATGAGAGCAAAAGGTAGTTTTCTGTGGTAAGGCTAACTGCCTTTGTGCTTATCTTAACCTTGATGAAGCTATTACCATAGGTTTGTTAGGGAAAGAGTGAGGTGAAGGCAGTGGCCCGGACTGAGCAAAGGTTAAAGCAATCAGCAATAGCTTGTCTGTCAGCAGAATTGCATTGCTGAGAATCACGTCTGAGGCTTTGCACAACTTTATTGTCTGCTCGGCTCTTAGCTGTTCCTGCAAGCATGTCCTTCACCAAGCTAGGGAAGGGCCAAGGGTTGTCTGCTTGCAATTTCTAACTGCCCTTTGCATTGTGAGGACAGTCCAGAGTGTGGCCAAAATACTGCAGAAGTGGCAGTTGTTTGTGGTGGAGCCTAAGATAAATGGATTTATCCAATAATCATAAGGCTGTTCAATCTGACTTGACTTTTTTTTGTTGTTGTTAGGTTTTGTTTGTTTGTTGTTACACCCTCCCCTTTCCCACCAGAGTACTTATACTGAGGTTTGGTATTATTGCATCCGATTTTTAACACCAAAGCTCACTTATCTCTAGTTGATCATGTGGTATGTTTCATTGGAGAGAGAGGTGGCATTTTATCATATGTCATAACAGACCCTTCATGCTGGAATTAATTCAAAACAACAACTGAAAAAAGATTCTTCCTGTTTAATACAAATTTATATGTGTAAAATTCTCATAGTGTTGGAATCAGTAGAGTTTATTGTCAAAATAGAGATATCAGACTCAGTCATAGTTCTCTCAACCCACCATTATATTTATAATATTGTATTACAAAAATCTGTATGTACCTAGTTTATCCCGAGTATTGTGGGCCTTTTATACCAAACTAATATATCCGTAGAGGAACATAAATTCTTTTGCAGTTGCCCAGTACTAAAGGCAACTCTTTATATCTCTTTATGCAGAGATATAATTGCTGGCCAGTATATCTTTTTGCATTAAGGACAGTCACTGCAGCTGTTTGCGTCCTGTCATGTTTATGCATGACCAGATATTGCAATAGGCTGTAAGAGGTTGCTGCAAGGAAAGCTTTCATTTTTCAGTCTTGGGAAGTGGGCTCCATCTAGTGTTTAAATTAAAGATTAGACTCCAGTTCCTTTTCTTGAACGCCCTTGCAGCAGGGATAAAGGACATTGAGGAGGAATTGCGATAGACATCTCTTTCTCTGATGAGTATCTAGAATGAGACATTTCTTGATACAGCCAATACAGAGAATGGCACCCTGAAACACTTCTCTGCTTACATATACACTTGAAGCTAAAATAATCCCTTTATGAAATAGCATGCAGATAAAAGGAAATTAAACCAGCATGGCAATGATGTGATCATGAAATATTTTGTGGCTAATTCCTATATATACCCTCACAGTATTTGATGTGGCATGTTGGAAACCAGCCTGTTCATCTATAAAATCAAAATCAGAAGACTAATTGCGGAGCTCTTTTAAGAAGTAATGAATTTTGAAATGTGTATTGGATATTTATATCCAGTCAACAGAATAGTTTCCAACATGTAATTCTTCTCTAAAGAAGCTTGAGGGATTTCATCCTTTATTATTACTGGTTTCTTAATAATTCAGTTTTTGTAATATTTAACCCTTTGGCAAAGGCTACTTGATTACGTTTTTATTAAAAGGGATATCACATTTTCAACTATTTTATACTAAAATAGAAAAGTATTTGATAGTTAATATCTCATGTCTCCAATGCCCTGATGATAATAGTGCTGTGAAACAGAGACAAGAAGCATCAAGAAGAAAAATGGTTTTTTTATGTAATCAAGGTGGTGTGAATTCATCCAAGCAGTTTTTTTGGGTTTTTTTGACTGAAACAGACCGAGAAAGTTTAAATACTTAAGACTGAATACAGATTTACCTTCTACACTCCAAACTGAAGTAGGAACTCAAAATACTTAGTCAGGAGGGCATGACAGCAAACATGCGGAGAGGAAAACCTGGGATGTCTGAGAGCTGTTTAATTATTAGTACAGTGGGGTTTTGTCCAGTTGTTTTTTTTCCTCCAGTTAGGGGGGGATTTGAGGCCACTTAAACAAGCTTTTGCCCTCAGCAATCTGGCACCTTGCAGCACTTTGAGACTGATGAGGGAAGAGGCAGGTGGGCACCCTGCCTGGACTGAGTGTGACTGCATGCCTGAGCTACCAGACATGCAGTAGCCACTGATGCCTGAGTCCTCCCTGCCTGCATCGGTGTGTTGCAGCCCTTTGCCACAACTCAAAGGCATGGTGAAGTTGTGTGACTTACCCCTACGGTCACTTGCATTGAGGGCTGGGGGTCAGAAAGCTGCAGAGCTGCCTGCCCTTGTGACGTAGATGAGATACCGCCCCCACACACAAATCCCAAGACAGCTCTTGGCTTATTTTCTACCAGTTGCTGGAGCAGTGTGGAACAGGGGCTGGGATCCAGGCCCGAGTCATTGGCAAAGAGTCTGTTGTTGTTTCATCTGTAAAATATTTGGGGTCTGGGCTTTCCAGTTGACACTTGCAAGCTGAGTGTGGACAAAGTTAATGGGAAACATCTGGTGCCAGGAGGGATGGCGATATTTGCCACATGAAAATGGGGAGCTCTTGTGGTGTGCTGGGTTGCTCACCATCTTCAGTGTGAGGGAAAGGACCAGGAGCAATGGCTGAAGAGGGCAGCCATGGAAGTTGGATGTGGGTGGTGAAACGCCCCTGGGCATGGGGCACCACTGCCAAGCTCTGGGCATCAACAGCCCGAGAGCCTCCCAGTGTTGAGCTGTGCTTGTTTCACTTGGCTAAGGAAGGCAGCCAGCAGTTGTGGGGGGGTGCTTAAGTATGTATACATGCACACACTTTTTGAACAGCTCGTAATTTTTATTTTTTAATTTTTTTTGGTCATTGCTTTTGAGGCACTGGTGTAGTTGACAATCTCTCATCTTCCAGTCCCATATAGGTGTAAATTTGGTCTCTCAATCCCAGAAGATTGAGCATTGGCTGGACACCTGGACTTCTTTTACTATTAAATACTGTCTTCTGTAGGGAAAGGAAAAAAAAAAAACATTCCTTTATCTGTTGAATTTTTGAAAAATTTAAAATAGCATATTGTTAAATCCAGTTTACTTTTTCCATGTTACTTAATTTCATGTTTTTCCTAGAGGGGACAATGAAAGCAAGCATATTTGTGTCACTTGATCCTCCTGGGTCTTACAGTGATCCAGTAAATTACTTGATATTTTCTGTTGTTTTCATTAGTTACTTAGAATCAGTGGTTACATTTCAATTTCTAAAAAAAAAAAAAAAAAAAAAAAAAAAAAAAAAAAAAAAAGTGAAAATTTCTCTTTCAAATCCCGTAAAAACCCTTCAAACAAAATTAAATTTGGTCCAAATCTAAACTGCCACTGTACTTGTAAGATGTATTTGTAAAATTGCTGATCAAAAAGGCAAGGCAGTATTTTTCTTTTTTGGTGACTGACAACACAGTGTCATCTACTCAAACACTGAACCACACACAAAGCCCTTTTGCATGGTAACCAACATTACACTTCTAGCTGAGGTTAAAAGTGACCACAAAAGTCTTACATCTTTTGTTGTCACCCACCAGGTAACAGGATGGGGCGCCTCACTCACATTGTTGCTTTGAATCTGTGAGAGATGAACTTTGAACTTGCCACATGCTTGCCACATCCAACACCGCTGGTGTTCATGCTGGTGGTGTCTCACAGCCAAGAGAGATGGTTTGGTGCTGGCAAGGAAAGAAAGGTCTCAAAATAGTTGTTCCTGTTCCCCAGCATGGCCTCCTGGCACAATTGTACCAGTAATTCTTGACTGGGTACAAGATAGCATATAGTAAATTTCAATGGAGGAGGGAAAAACCTCCAAAAGGCTGGATTTGATCACGTTGCCAAACTGCAGGAAAGGAGGTGGGAGCACCAGAGGAAACTTTTAAGTACCGTGTGCTGCTCCCGGTGCATCCCCTGGGTCCCTCTGCTGAGCACAGGAGAGTCTAAAGGGATGAAGCAAATGCCAAATAGTCCCTCTGCACCTCAAAATGGTAAAATGGAGAATAATCTAGAAGAGAAATGCTTTACTGTGCTTGGGAGAGCTGTTGCAGAGTTTGACAGCAATTCAAAAAGAAAGCAAAGCGTTGAGAATGTAAGATTGGAAACATGGTTCTGGTACATGAAAACTGGGTTTAGAGCTTTCTAATCATTCCTGTTGCCATGTTAGAGGAGGAAAGTGCTAAAATAGAGACAGGGAGTGGAAAAGAGCAGAAATAATTCATGATTTCAAGTAGTGCAGGCCATGAAGAAGATTTAATTACTCCTAACCTATTTAATCTGAAAGAAAAAGAAATCTATAAATAAAAGGGGGAGGCAGGAGGATGGAAAAGAGACCAGCTATTAGGAAGACTTGACTTTTTTGGACTTGGTATCTCCAAGTAAAATTATGATATAAAATACTTTACCATCAACTTGTTCTCTGTTATGGTAGAGGCAGATAGTACACTGTGGAAGTAAATAGTAAGGGCAGGCAGTTGTCATCAGCTAATTGGTCAGTTGGGCCATGTATTTTGAGAGAAAGAGAATGCACTAATATATCAATTAACTAGATTAAGGCTGCTAAGATGAGAGGATCCTTTGGACTGGAGGTATTTGTAAGGTATGCGGATGTGATACTTAGGGGCATGGTTTAGTGGTGGGCTTGGCAGTACTGGGTTAACAGTAGGCCTTGATGGTCTTGGAGGCCTTTTCTAACCTGAACCATTCTATGATCAGTATTTCAGACTGTGGTATGGTCAGCTCCTGACTGTTAATGTTCCTCGGTGTGATGGGCACAGCACTCGTGTCACAGTAGATGTATGTTCACCTTTCCCATACTTTCACCCTTTTCCCCACACAAACTTGAACCTGCTGGTTTGGGAGCTGGACCTAGCTGGCACCTATGGTTTTTCATTCATTCTGATTACCTGACATGAACTGTTTATTTGCTCTCATGGGTATTGATGTCTTTGGTAGCTGCATGACCTGTTGGGTCTGTGCCACGGTACTATGTGACATTGGAAGTTTGAGCCAGAAATGCGCCAAAAGGACATCCATTTAAACTGGAGGAAGAGAAATTGGGAAGGTAACTTTACTGTCCTAGGATTAAGAGGATTGGTTTCATGGCCTAAACTCTTGCTTTTATCAATATATTTTCTTTTTAGTTGGAGAAGAGATGCTATCATCCATCCTTTTTAATGTGCCTCTAAGAAATAATCAGAAACATCATTTTATTGTAGCTCTGTTCTCATGAGTTTGATGTTATGAAGTCATTTGCTTTTGGTTCTTCTATGCTTATAGAGACATTTCTGAAGGAAAGCTTTGATTTGTAGACATGAAATTGGTAAGAATTTGCCTATTGTCGCTGATGTAATTTCTTTTTTGTCTGACCTCATTCACCTGGCATTAAAATCATATTACTGAATCTAAGTTTAAAAATTGCTACAGCTAATAAGGAAAACCTTTGCTTTAAGTGTTTTGTTGGCTTGATCTAATCTATGTCCTTAATGTCCACTGTGGAACTGGATCCAGTTCTTCAGTCCTGACAAGGGCCTTTTAACGTCATTTATTTATTATGGGGAAAACAATATAAAAGCTTAATTATTAAAGCCAGTTTTTATAGGGTAAAGTAATGAAATTGCCCAGTCTGAAGACAGAAGTCATACAACTGATCTTAAATAGCTTTATTAAAGCCAAATACACATCGTTGAAATCAATTGAGGTTTACTTTGTTACAAAAACCAACCAGAATGCCTTCTGACATAATACTTTGTAATGCAATGGACAAAAGTTACTGCTCTGTACACAGTGCAGTTTACAAGTTACATGTAATCCAGGTTTTATTAGCTTGCTGTGCCAGAGTGTCTGCCCTTGCAGTGAGTGTCCCTTGTGCTTGAAGCTCGAGCATGTTTGCAGCTATTCTCCTTACAAAAGGAGGCATGAGATTAGTTAGAGTTATTTTGGATCCAAATGCTTTGTAAATAGCAATATAAAACTAGGTTGAACTGGAATATGAAATAGCGCTTGTAATGGTTTTTTTCCTTCTCAAATTTCTGCTTTGCTCTGAAGTTACAAAGGGGCAACACATACCTAAAAGTTTTTGATTCCAGAAAAACTGGAATGTGATCTAAATTTGTCAGTTAAAATATACATGTTCCCACATACCCAAAAAAGTTTTATAACTTTATTTTTTTTTTCTTTAGAATGCACAATACAATGTTGAGTTCTCAAAGGTTTGGTTCTCTTGATAATTCTGGTTAAGAGAAAAGTTGACACCTAGTCAGTAATGTGGAAAAGAAAGTGTTGAATGAATATTGTAAGAGGAGAAGAAGAGTTTCATTAATTTGAGAGACGATTTTACTTTTTGATTTGATTGCTTTCATGCTTTGATTTGTATTAGCATGCAAATATGTCTTCCTTGCTGTGCTCAGTGTTGAAAGAGGAAAAATGAAGCAAAATACAAAAAGAAGCGATGAAGAAAAATCTTTTTCTTCCAAAGGAAAATGTAAATGTTATCAGTACTAGGAGAAATAATAATAAAAAAGCATGCTTCTCAGAAAAGTGCATTAATCAGAGTTTTGAATATTTAAAGAACGATTTTGTCATTACATCAAAATAGCTCAATCAGAGCAGGAAAAATGCAGTATTGATAAATGATAATGCCTCCAAGGAAGATATTTCAGGTAGTATTGTCACCAAAGTGTATTTATAGAGCTCCCAGGAGCTAATCAATACTGTGCAGAAGTGGTATCTCTTTGCCTCCTGCTTAGGCTTATTTTACCTGCTGTATTTCAGTGTGTTTATTTTTGAATTGAAAATAAACCATCACTTCTGGGATTTTTGGAAATGAGAATTTAACATACATTCTGAAACAGACTGCTACCTTTTTTTTTTTTTTTTGAAGAAAATGGGGAAAAAAAGCATAAGTAAACTATGATTATTTTAGGTCATCTGATGATGATCTAAAAAAAAGGCTTCTTGTGTGGGGGAATTCCTTCATTTCTTCTTCACCTGTATTGAGTCCTAATATCTGTCATTTTATTGTTGAGAGAAAATAATCTTTTTACTATTTTAAAAAAGAAATGTTCCTTGAAAAATCTGACTGCACTAAATCTCACATCAGCTTGTTCAATAACTTTATAGATAGGTTGTAGAACAAATTTGATGGCTTTGTGTATAAAATTTAGTGTTGCTGATGTCACATTGGTAGTACTCTGTATATTAGTAAAATGGCTTGCTGCAACATTTCCAGTTTAAAAAAAAGGCAAAGGGAAAAAAAACCCTGTTTCTTGAACTCTGCTGGTAAGGTGTGTGCATAAAGAGGGGCCACAGTCTGGAGGTAAACCAGAATATTAAAGGCTAACATGCAATTAAATTAGGCAATGTTCATGCTTCACATTTGCTTAAGACAGGGTATGTGAGTGGTCTCAATGTCAAAAGGCTCTCTTACATGCTTGAATTTAAGCAAATTTATAATTGTTTGTTGGATTATTAGGAAGAAATTCTTTACTGTTAAAGGAATGAGCCACTGGAACTGGTTGCCCAGAGAAGATGTTGGTGCCCAGTCCCTGAAAGTGTTCAAGGCCAGACTGGATGGGGCTTTGAGCAGCCTGATCTAGTAGAAGGTGTCCCTGCCCAAGGCCAGGTGTTTGGACCAGATGACCTTTAAGGTCCCTTCCAACCCAAACCATTCTGTGTTTATGACCCAAGCTGTCTTGGAAAAATACTGCTTCTAGTAAATTCCTACTGCTTGATGCAATGAAAGAGGAAAGAAAATCCCTAAACCACTTATCATACTATCAGTAAAAGGAAATAGAGACAGAAAAGGGGAACCCTTGTATTGACAAATGTAGTCTGTCCCCCAAAGCGTACCTGTGACTACTTGATGGTGTTTCCCCTTGAAGTCCTCCTGTGGTTTTGCAAGACCTATTGCTTTGTTACAACACTTAGATGAACTTTTCCTGTCCCACTGCATACAGATGTCTGCTTTGGATCTTCCCCCTACTTCCTGATTAACTGCTCCTGACCTCTACTTGCCATTGTGCTTGATGCCTCCCCACTACATTCAGCTCCTGCTATCCTTCCCTGCCCTCCTATCGTGCCGTAGGTGCCTCCCACTGTCCTCTCCTGGCTGTAGCATGGCTCGGCCTGTCATCTCAGCCCTGTGACACATGAATCCCACCTCACTGCTGACCACTCCTTCACTGGCCCTGGACAGCTGCATGGAGTCCTGTGCTGACAAGGCTGAGGACTCTCTTGGCACAGACTCGCAAGTGGCTGGATGGTTTCCTGTGTTTCCTATTCTTCCCTTGAATCCCTCTTTTTCTAACTTAAATGCTGCGTTTTCATTTACCAGCTCTTTTCATTTTTCTTCTGCTCTGATTTTTGATTCAGCTCCTAAAGCTGAATCAGAGGGCTGCAGACCCACTGAAACTTTCAGACAGATCAGAATGGAAACACAAGGCCTAGGACCCCAGGAGCAGCACTGAAAAGCTTGTTTCTGGTTGGATACTTTACCAGGACAGCTTTTTCGAACCACATTAAAGTTTTAAAAAATGAACTTCCCTTTAAAAGCCTTGCAGTTTCTCATGGTTATAGGCTGAGAACTGACTTGGAAGTGTCCCAGAAGTAGAGCTATTTTGCTTGCTGTTGCTATCTAGAGTGGTCACCAAAGACAGCTTTCACTTTTTAACCTCTACAAAATGTTCTCTGTCTGTAATTAATGTCTGATGCCAAGCTTAGATACGTACGTGATGTCTCATGGGGATAAGAAAATTATTGCAATAAGGTTGCCATTTTGGCTACTGATTTGTACTTTGCAAATGCTCACATTTACTGGAAGAAATTTTAATTATTTCATTTTAATACAGTTAGGTTTGTTCTTATGTCCAGGCACAAAAGAATCATTATGTTTCTGACTCATCACATTTATTCTGTAAATATTTTTCTTATTATATCAGATTCTCTGAACTTTTGGAATATGAATACACTGAAGTACACTGGTTTAACTATTTTTATTTTCATTTTGAACTTGTTAGATAAACACATCTTTCATCTGTGATGGGAGTACTATATTTTGCACTAAGAATTGTATTTTGACCAGCAATGTAAAGATCTAATTGAGTATAAATATAATTGTGAATAAATATATCCCAACTGCTGATAAAACACTTTCCCCTTCCACCTCCACATGATGTGCTGCTGCTTGCTCCGATGCTGGTTAGTTTCTGGAAGTGTTCTTTCTAAGCATGGTTAAGTGGTAGCCTGGAGATGGCCCAGGTTTTATTGTCAACACTGAGTGGAATAAAACTAATATATTATAGAGTGTGTCTGGCAGATAGTGCACAACCATTTTGACTCTTCAGGATAAATAAATTCTCTCCTCCTTTGGTATCATGGTTTTAGCTTGGAGCTCTGCCAGTCCAGTGGGAGTGCATTCTTCCCTCGACTCTCCTGCCATCTCTATCTCATGTTCATGGTCCAGCTCCTTCCCTCCCTCTCTCTGCAGCGCTTCAGCATTCACCTGGATATTTCTTCCAGATTGACAGCTGATAAAATACAGAGTAGCCCTCTTCTCTTCTTTGTTCTAGTCTTCTTTTTATCAAACAATTTCTCTGCTTTTCTCTAGGTTTTCCTTTCCCCTGATTTCTATACAAAATATAGCCAGAAAAGGACTTTTAATAGCTGTCAGGTTTTTAGACCAGTACCTCAAATTAATGAATGGCTTTTGTAAGCCTTTTATTTTTCTTAAAATTCCCTTTTGTGGTGACACTAAGAGAAAAGCAATGACTGCTGATTACAGGCTTGCTGGACATCTGTGGGCGTCTCCTACCTGCCCTACTGTGTCCCAGGAACCAGCTTTGTCTCTGGTCCTATGCCTCAGTTGCAAGCTCTGCCTTGAAGCAGCATTTGGGAGGGATGCAACTGCTGCTCCTTCATGCAGTGACATATGTCCTCTTGAAAATGAGTAATAAACCATTAACAGTCTTTTGAAGCTTCTTCCATGTGCTTTCTCCATCTGGGATGTTGTGCTTTGAGTCCAGTGATGATGATTATTATTATTTTAGTATTTATTTTTAGCTAGAGATTTGTGAGAAATATACTTCTATCCCTTTGAGTTAGGTTGTACTTGGAACAGGGCTGTCTGTTTTTGTGGGTCTCTCAGAAAGTAACAATTCAACACAGCCTGTTGGTCAGAGCAGCAGTAATTGATGGGAGAACACTATACCAGCACAAATCATTAAAAAAAACCCCTCAAAACCAAAACAACCAAAAAAAACCCCCCACAATCCTATCCTCAGAGATCTGTAGGATCTTGCGTGATGTCTGTGGCCTCTTGCCCAGCAGAGCAAGCTTCTCTCCTAATAACAGCCATCTGGGAGGATGATTGGAAGGTTTTCCTGCCTGTTCATTATTAAACACATGCACAGAGTCCACAAAATGCATTGAAAATTACCTCAGCAGAGGTGTTGCTCAGGTTTCTGCATTGTATTTGACAGATGTCATCCACGGTGGCTGCAGAGTAGAGGGTGAATAGAGTGGTTGGTGGTCAGTGGCCCTGGCTATCATCGCCAAGGGATGGAGGGAGGAATGCTTTAGGAATGCCAAGTGAGTCCCAGGCATTGGTAGCTTTGCAGGGGAAGGATACTGCCTTTATTCAATTCTGCAAACACTGAAGAGCGTCATCAAAGTCTCCAAAGCTCAGTAAGTTGTTTAAAAACTGTTTAACTCTTTACTGTGAATATTTGGTATATAGATAATCAGATGAGAAAAAAAGGAAGTGATCTGCATGCATTTTTTTTCTGAGTTAGGCTTCCCATGATTATGGATTTTGTTCCTGTTCCTCATTTAGAAGAAGTCTCCCACTGTCTTTGCAAGTGTAAATTGCTCTCCTTAATGAGATCAATGGACCTTCACCGATTTACAGTAGTAGAGAATAATTTGGCCCATTACGCATTTGATGAGATACGATCTGTGAGGCTATCTTTGCATGGACAGATAGTTAAATAATAAGAACTAATAAAAAATGTCATATTCTCTGACGCAATGCTCTGGCTTGTGTATATAGGGATATGTTACTACCTATGAGTAGAGGAAAGGTATCTATGAGTCAGCTCCATGGTTTCCCTAGTTGAAGGCTTTTCTCTATTTCCTATTTCTGTCATGTGAAACTTTTGCCAGTCAGGGTGGATAGAGGCTCAAGTTTAATCTTGGGTCCAGCAGATGTCCTGGCAAAGTGCAGCTGCCCTTTACACAGGCATAACTGGAGGGGTTTTTTTTTTTGTCTAATGGAAGCACAAATCCTAATGAAGTCTCTTACAGTGGTACCATGCTGATGTTAAGGGTGGTTGTTTTCACTCATAATCAGGATTTCAGATCAAACAAATACCCTCAAAATTGGTTGTTCCTGTAATTTGGTTGAGTAAGTAATCCATCACCCTTTGACAGCTAGCTGGCTACAGGCAAGGATCTCACATTCCTGCAGGTTTGGTGTAGATTCTCAAAACCTGTTTCCCTGTGACAGCTCTGGAGACTGGTTTGTGCTACCTGGCACTCTCAGTCCTTTGGGGAAAAGTTAAATGTGCTTTCTTACTTTTTTTTTGTAAAAAAGATAAAATTATGTTACAACTGTATTTTCTGTGATATTGATACATGTTCTATCCTGATGGTAGGAATTTTGGAAAAGGAGATGAGAATATAAGATAAAACTGACTGTAAGATATGAGGAGTGTACTTTAAAAGTACTAACATGAATTATATGCAGGTCTTTTTCTGCAGTTTAAGAGTTAAATTATTTTTATTGCTCAAGTTTCTACATGTCTCAAATTCATAATGAATTAATATAGGAAGGTAAATTTTGCTGAGAAGTTACTCTTAAGACTTCTACTGGAAAGTAAATTTGAAAGAGCTCTGCTGCTGGCCAGCTGGTTACTGCATGTTCCTTTCCAAGTACTTTGTAAAAGTACTTTGTTTCCTCATATGCAAATACTTTCCCCCTCTATATAACACTATAATGACTTAGATGATGAACTTGTTGATTCACATCTTGCATGTAGACTTTTCTAGACTGCCTTTTTGCCTCATACAATACATGTGATGTTTTTACCAATCACATTAAGAGAAATGGGCATAAAAAGTCTAAAGAGATCACCTTGAGCTTATAAACTTCATCTTTGTAGTGTAAAAATTCAGAGTGCTTTGAGCTTTTCACTCTGCAGAACTCCATGGGTGAGTAGGGTTGGGTTATCTCTGTTCTTAGTAATGGCAGAGCTTTTTAGTGGGTTTGATTTCATTTGGTGTTTTGTTTGTTTGTTTTTTGTTGGGGGTGGGGAAGAACGGGTGGGTGTGGTTTTGTTTTTTGTTTTAAATAGATGACTAAATAATGCTTGTAAGACTAGAAGGCAATGTATTTTACACAGTTTGTGGCTTAGGAAGCACTTTGGAAAACAAAGATGACTTTGGTGAGGTCAAATAATCCTTCAACCTCTTGCTCAGGAGTCTTGTGTTAAATTTCTAGGCTGTGCTACTTCAAAACAATTCTTTTCCTTCCCTTAGGGCTGATGACTAGACAGGAGTGTTTTGGCTGCTCAGTGAGGCCTCCCTGCTGTGAATCAGAGACATGTTCTCTGGTGGCAGGAACCATGGATGAAATATCTACGAGGGCACAGCAGCCCTTTGGCATCTGGGACTGCATGTGGGCACTTCATTTTGTTTATCCACCAGCTGCTTTGAAATGGGTTGTAAAGCGCTGTAGTCTGTGCACAGAGCAAGTGCCCAGGCTGTGGGATGGATACTGTATGAATCTCTTGTGCTCCAAACCTGGCAGTGACATCTCTGTAAATCAGAAACCTTAACATCATTAAAATTATCTGTATTTTGCATGGTTCCATGACTTCATCTGATGTGGGATGCCTCTTGTCTGCTGTCACCAAAACCTTCCTCTGGTATGTGGCCATGATGCTTGTGAGAAACACACATTGCCTAAAATGGCAGAGGTCCTTCTTGTCTGATGACCAGTGTGGGGTTGCCTTGAAGTAGGTGGGAGTCTTGTGGGCTGTCTGGCACTTGCCAGTTTTTAATTTACACCATAAATTTCCATCTTTTGGCAGGACTTTATTTTGCTGCACATTGTACCAATTTCAAATTAGAGTGGGAAACTGAGATTTGGGGTTCCCTGCCCACACCTCACCTCTCCTGCCAACGGAGAGGCTGTATTCTACTGGGAACTGTCAGCAAAAGTTCTCAGGCCTGGTTTTTGTGGGAGTTGTAGCTGGACTACAGTGAACCAGCTTTTTTTGTTTTATTAATTTTTATTCTACCTAAATACCTCATTCAACATTGATAGTAATGGGAGGAGTAAATGCAGATGATCCAGGGCAAAGGCGGCCTTGATAGGTTTTTGAGGTTTGTGGTTTGGTTGGTTTTGTTTGGGGTGTGTGTGGGGGTGTGTGTGATTGTTTTTTGAGAGTATGCTTTACCTCAACAGAAATTTCGTTCACTTGCATTGCAAGTACAGGAATAGAAAATCTTGTCACAAGTTCTGTAGAAGATTTGTGACTAATATGAATCAACATCCTAGTAGAGTCCCTGTGTCCTTGGCATTGTGCTCCAGTAGTGCTCAAGCATGGCAATTATAACAGTCTGAAGCAGGAAGGATTTGGGTTGCTGAAGGGATTTTGAGTAGCATGTCCTCTGGGTAGTGTTCACAGGGTTGGAGCTTCGGTTCCTGCTCCGGTGTCACATACGACTGTGGCAAAAAAGAGCTCTTGGGTAAGCTGCTCCATAAGCATGGTATTTTTGAAAGTTAAGCCTTTTACTTTGATTTATTCTCTGGAGCTTACCCAAAAGCTAATGCCATCCTTTATAATCTTTGGTGATAAGTGATGTGGTCTGAAATTTCACGTGTTGATTTGGTAGCTGCATTTCTTCTTCTTCTGAAAACTTCTCAAGCTGAGGTGGTGCTCAGATCACAGTGAAGAAGTTCATCAGCCAGTCTGAGTACCTACAGCTTAAAATTGTCATGGGGTTGCTCTTCTCAAGTACAGCTGAAAACATAAAATGATGACATATGAGAATATTCCAAATAATTTTGGGAAGTGAATAAGCAGAGCGTTAATTTTTTTTTAAATAAGTTTCATAGGTCCATGGTCTTTATGATGCCTAAAGATGTTATTTTCAAAATCTTTTATGAGAAGATGGGATTTTTAAATTTTGTTTTACATGTCTTTCATTTCATGCCGTTTAAGATTTCACAAGTGAATATGGTCTGCCTCTCTGGAAAAAAAAGTTAATATAAACTCCAGATGTGATTTCATTCTCTGCAGAGGTAAATTTAAACCTAGTAATTCCTTACAGGCTTTGAATCAGCCATTCTTCTTTTCTTTTCCTTAATACCTAACTGATGAATTGCAGAAGTAATTCAAACTTTGTTTTTGAGTTCTTTTCCTTTTCTGCTGGCAGCTGGAAATTCCTTCACTGTGATGCATATCAAATCACAGCTCACTGAGCCTCCTCAAAAACAAGAGTGCAAAGCTCTCACTTTGTGATGTTTCCCAGGGTTTACACCTTTGGGCTGAGAATATGCTGGTTGAAGATGAAGCCATTGAGGACTGTTGATGGGAGAAGCCATAGAAAATTTTGATTTTGTTATTTTTTAAAAAAAATAATTCCCACCACCCCTGACTATTGCTTAGAAAGTCATTACTCTGTTGCTGCTTTTTATGCCATTTGCACAACCTTTCAGAATAATTTGCTTTAGAAAATTGTACAGTGAAAGAGTCTTGACAAAATCACATTGAAGGCTCAAATAACAAAGTGTGGGATTGCAATGTTCTTATAGCTAATGAAATCTAATTTAACAAGTCAGTTCAATAATTTGCCTCTAAACTCCAGAGTAAAGTTTCATTCAGTGACTGTCAAATTTAAGATACCCCAAGCCTCACAGATGAAGCAAAGACCATGTTTATAGCCCATTTACAATGGGAGCCAGACTGTCAGTCTGTGGAGTGTCAGTGTGGAGCTCTGCCAGCTTGGGACAGATGAGAATCAGGCTTCCTCCAGAGAGCATGAGATTTGTGTTTTCACATCTAGTTTTTGACCCTGACATCCAATCCAGTAACCACAAGTGTAGTTGAACTGCTAGCAAATAGTGGGTTTTTTTTTATTATTTTTATTTTTTGCTTCACAAGAGAAGCATGTCAAGAACAGATAGGTTCACCTGCTGTTGCTAGTGTGTTCAGGGAGTCTGGGCAGCCCTCTTCTCACCACTCTAGCAGAGGATAAGATACCAAATGCAATCACAAGAAAAACCCCCTAGAGCAGTAGTACATAGTGCTTTGATGCTTTGGGAAGAGGCAGAGGATGATTAGGAAGCTAAGCTGGCCAAAGCAAGGACACCGTTAAAGTATTTTGTTGGACAACCAGCACAACTGCAATGACCTTGGCCTGGGTAGGTGATTACATCCCAGCTGAGATCACCATCAGTGGTTTCGGGGTGAGACCACACAGGGAGAAGCCAGTCATATCACTTATTGGTTCAATTAAATATTGCAAGAACTTAGATGGCAATTTCCATTCTAGCATCAGTACGTTCCTTCACTGGTGATGGATGGATTGGATGGATGGATGTACCTTCCATGAACTTTTTACTTGAGAAACACTTCTTTCTCCATTGTGGGCAAAGTGTAATTAAACAAGAATCTCAAAGGGATGAGTCAGCTAAATCTATTCCTTTCTCCAGCTTGCTGCTTTTTCTTCATCTTTCATGTCTAATATTAATTTGATTCTTACAGAGACAGCCATTTTAACTGATTAAGTAGACCCTAAAGGTTGATGATGTCTTGCCAACATTTTTAACAATATGTTCCTTTAGAAAATCATCCATCAGCTTCTGCTCTTCTCAGAGGAGTGGAGAAAAAGAAACCTGTTCATTCTACATCCTTCACCTTGTTCTCTAAAAGATCCATCATTTCTCCCTGTTGCACATCTGGTTTAGTACTTCCTAGATTGCATTGATTTTTTTGTGTGCCTTCACGTATAGGTAGTTAATATTCCCAGAAGTGATGCTGCAATAAACATATCTGTCCCTTCTGTGGGAAGGTGGTTTGGGGACTTTTTTTAAAGCAGGCTTCATGAGCAGAGTTTGTACTGCATTACTGGGGCTGACTTTGAAAGCAGTGGGTATTGAGCACTTCCCTGGCTGAGCAGGAGTGTCTCAATCCTAGGCCTGGATATAAGCTGTTAAAAGGTTTGCTAGGATCCAGGTCTGGATGGGAAGTCCTGCTAGGTGACTCTTTGCTCCAAAGCCTTTTCCCTTGGTAAGTGTAAGTTATTTTCATTTACTATTACAGTGCCATGCAAAGGAATGAAGTTTTTAGGAATCAGTGAGAACTGCAAAATACTGCATTAGTGGACTGTGAGGGAACTCTGTGAAGCTTAGCAAAATAAAATGCAGAGAACTGCATTTAGGAGGGAATAAGCAAAGGCTGGGGGACAGCTGCCTCAATAACAGCTCTGCAGGAAAGTCCTTTTTGTGGTCAAGCTGAATGTAAGTCAGCAGTGAAGGGGAACCACAGAATCATAGATCATAGAATCATTTAGGTTGGAAAAGACCCTTAAGATCATTAAGTCCAACCATAACACTGTCAAGACCACCGCTAAACAATGTCCATGATGATTAAAAAGAGCACAGACAGGCATGTCAAGAGAAGTCCCTTCTAATCAGTAATAGCTGTATCTGGAGTCCTGTGCCCAGTTTTGGGTCCTGCTCCCATGGAAGAAAGATCTCCCATTTTAGAATGAAAGTTATCAATACAGGAAGGAGGCTGAAGGATGGAATGACAGACCAAGAGAGGTAGAAAGTATGGCTTTATATATACTGGAGAAGAAAATTGTTGAAGGGGAATCTTAAGAATATAAGGTGGATCAGACTCCTCATGGAAGTGCATAGAAGCAAGGGGATTTCCTGTTAAGTGTAAATAACCAAATTTCACAGTCAGGATGATCAAATACCAGGACAGGTTGTGCAGAGAGTATGCAGACTTTTCATCCTTGAAGATATGCAGAATTTGACAGAATAAACACTTGAGTAACCTCATCTAACTTTGAAGTTAACCTTGCTTTCAGCAAGGAGAGAGGACTTGATGACTTTGAGTCTACTTCCAGTCTGAATTATTCAATGATTCAAATAAAATCCTATGCTTTATAAACTCTTTTGATTTCTAGCAGGAATGATTGCTAGTCTGGTGTTTCTCATGGAAAGCATTTTCCAACTCATAATTACTCCTGTTTGGAACGCTTCAGCTAACGCCTTTATCCAAAAGGAGTGTATGCCTCACTTGGAGTGCAAGAAAAGGGATTTGTTTTTTCCTAAGTCAAAATGATCTTAACCTAATTTTCAGGAATGAAAGGATTATATATTGGTTTACCTGTTTTAAGATATTTTTACAGTCCTTTGTCAGAAATTCTATTATGTCGTGCTTTCTGGCAAACCCTATTAGCCTGTCAGGCTGTATGGCTTTTTGGCAAGGCCATACTGAGTGAAGTACTGCATGAAAAGTTTGTGTTCAATGAGGATTTGAGCAAGTTGGTAAGACTAAAGCTGCATGGGAGGGAAACCTAGAGTAGAGAGTGTGATGAGGATCAGAAAGGGCGGGAAAAGAAGGAAGCAGGACAGAAACAAGTCAGAGGAAGGGACTGCTTTGTCCCAGGCAGGACTTATTTAGTGGTATGCTTAGAAGCCAGCCAGTCTCATGTTTGTTTTTCAGAAGGGCTGTGATAAATAGGGCAAGGCAATGCGGGTGATGCAGTAGCCTTTCCTGAGGTCTGACCTATGATTTGAGAATCATAGTACAAAAAACCTGAGATGTAGCTGAAAAGTATTGGAATTGTGCTAGAAGATACCAAGTGGTGTAAATGCTTTTCCCTAGGTGGCACAAGTTGGACATCCCAAATTGATGGATGCTTTTGACATTAATGTGTGTGGCTCAATGTCCTGTGTAAAAAATGTGGCTGGAAAGATGGCGATTATCAGTATTGATGGCTATTCTTGCAGTGCTCATTTATCAGTGTTAAGCACCACAGGAAAGCAAGCAAGGAAATTGATAATTCTGTCTTCATAACTCAATTTCTTAAATACTCTTCACCTTTCCACTGGATAAGGCAGTAATTCCTTCCTGGACAAAAATAAAAATAGAAAGAGGGAGGTTGGACATAATGTATCAGCAGAAGGTAGCTTAATGCTGGCATTTCTGTAGTACTGATTTGTATAACGTTACTGTATTCTTGTGGGTAATTTTACCCCTAAAATTGTGTTCCTATTTTTTTTGTCAATTTTCTTTTTGTAAGTGTTGGCCCTAATGTTGTTCCTCTGAAGCTTCTCAGCATTACTCATCTAAAAGGAGAAGTCCAGCTTGTCCTGTCTAGCTCTCTGAAAGAAAAGGTAAAACAGTCTTTCTGAGGCCGAGTGGGCCTTTCTGCTGCATGGGCTTCCACCATCTCTGTCACCTCACTGATAGCGAATACATATTTCTTCTGAATTTTGGCTCCTGCTTGTGATACTGTTGAAGCCTTTATTTTTAGAGTTGCTATCTTTTCTGCTGCTGCCATATCTGTCTGCTGAGCGTTGCACTCCTGCCAAGTTACACTTGCTCTAGACACAACATAAACATAATTACATGTAAAAAACGTGAAGTTACTTGGATTCACTGTGAAGAGGGGTTTTAGTTTCAAAATAATTTCATTTTAGTCCTGTTTCTAGTCTTAATCCTGGTTGTCTAAAGCAAGGGTTACCTGTTTTTGATGTGTAAAGGGTATAGTGGGCTTTAGCTCTTTTGACTGGCTAGAGATCTGAGATGCTACAGCAGGACAATTAATAATGTGACTTAGGTTTATTAATGGAAAAAAAACTTCTCATTTTCATATTGTCCTCTGAAAGGGATCACTACAACTGTGAAATAAATTGGACATGGAAAAAAAAATTTAAAAAAAAAAAAGAAAATAAAAAAAGATTTTATCTTTAAAAAAGGTGTTCCAAATAGTAGATGGCACCAAGGACAGAAAATATTTTATTTGGTGTCCCTGAGGTCTCTCTTTGTTCCAAGTCCATTAGTTCATGGTTATTAAGACTACAGTGCGAGTGCAAACCACAAGGAAATACTGGGCATGTTTTGAGAAAGTAAAATATTTGTGCTTGAAGACACATTACTTTGATGCTAAGAAAAGAAAAAAGGAAAAAAAACCCAGCAAAACAACAGCAAACAACCTTGTTTGACTCACATTAGTTCAGAAAATGCCTGTTTTCAGTTAGCTCTGAAGAGTAAAATTTTCAATCTGAACTTGAATAACATGTGTTACTTGAACATTGCTTTGATGACTGGTGTTTTTTGCTTTCGGGTTTTTTTTGTTTGTTGCTGTTTTGGGGGGTTGTTTGTTGCTTTTGTTGGTTTTTTTTTGTTTGTTTTGTTTTTGTAACTTGTGGAAAAGTCAAGGAAACAGAACTGAACTGGTAATTTGGATGAGTTCTGGTTTCTGATCCAGTGCTGGCACATCACAGCTACTGTGGTAACAGAGACCCATTGAAAGCAAATTTTTGTTAAAATCCAGTGTAGATGTTATGCAAACACATATGCAGTTGATTTAAAATTTTAAAAAGAGAAAAGTTCATTGAGAGACACAGAAGCTGTTGAATATAATGAAAATGTTAATCTTACCCCTACTTTTCTTCTGTGTGATGTAGGACTGTCTGATATTTGGTGGGACTAAAAAGGGTTTGACTCTCCCTCACCTAGATATTGTTCTGCAGTTGGGAAATAAAAGTGGTGCCACAAGCAATGATGAAGGGAAGGAATTGCCTTAATTAATTGCAAAGCGAGGCACAGGTGAACGCTAGTCCAGAGGACGGGGCTCTTGGGGAGGCAATGAGCTTCAGGGTTCATGGGTGATGTTCTTCTCCAGAACTCATTAGAATAGAAGAAGCTCTAGGGAAGAGGTCCCAGACGACTCTGATCCTGAGTGGGGAGCCCAGAAAAATGTTATGCTACTCTTGACCGCATGTGGAGCAGTGTCTTGCAGTGATTTAAAGCAACAAAACCAAAACAAACAAAAAAACCTCCATGGCCATTTATGTGAATCTGTGAATATTGGCAATGTTTTTGCTGGCCTGAAGAACTTGCAGGCTTGTTTCTGAAGCTCCTGGCAGAGCAGCCCTGGAGCTGTGTGGGGTGCACCCCACTTACCCTTCCTCTTGGAGGCTGGTGGCAGCTCTTACCCTGCCTGTGCTCATCCTGACATCCTGCAGAAAGGATGCATGTGTGTTCTCTCTGTGGCAGGGTACAAAAATTAAGCTTGAGAAAGAGGGATACTCCAGACCATGCATTTGGAAAGTCGTCCTCTGCAAGAAAGGATTGGTGTGGCAGGACTGGTGAAAACCTGGCTCTTCTGTGTCTGCTCACTGCATGCCGAGATAAGATATAGTTGTGGAGTAGCCTATTTAAAAATATTCTTCATAGTTAGAGAAAAACACAGGTAGGGAAAGACAGGGTTGTGTTCTGGCCTGGTTGTGCTCTTGTAGCACCCATTTAAATTCCCATTTATATTTTCATAATGCACTTGTCTCCTTTTTGCCTCAGAGCTATTTTAATTGAATTTGCTTGTTCTGCCTGCCATTTAGCTGAGAGCTGCTCTGACTGAAACCCAGTTTCAATGCAATAACAAACTAAGCTGTTTCACTAAATTTCTGGCATTAAAAGCAGCTGACCTTCATATGCTGCGGGGGTCTAGTGGGTCTAATGCTGAGAGACACACACAGAAAATCAAGTGCACACATAACTTGGATGAGAAATTATTGTAATTGCACTAACTACCCATATTAAACACAGTTGCTGTCTTTTTATGTGCAAAAGCGTGTGTGTAATTTTCAAATATTGCCTGCATTTGAATTGAATTATCAAATTGGCTGTAATATTAGGCTAGAATACTTTTGGGATAAGTATGTATTTTGTAATAATTAGTTCATTACTAGGCATAATGTAGCTGTTTCTCTTGAATGAACTTTTTTCATTTTTTTGGAAAGAAGAAAAAGGAGGTATTTAAAAAAATTCTCATACGAATGAAGCATTGCTACTATTGGTTAAAACACAAATAAAGGGATTGAGTCGGAATTTAGTTTTGCATAGTACATGTGTATACAGCTCTACAGCTATTAATATTGTCTTTGTCTAATTTGTAAAACAGAGCAGTCAGGCAATGCACTGTTTCTCTTCAACACTATATTTATGTTGGATTTGTTGGGCTTGCCCACCAGGAATATCAGACCACACAGGGCAGGGAGACCCTTGCATCATTAAACTGATGAGTTTTCCCATCCTTTTCTATGGCTGAGGGCTTCACCCGCTGAACTGTTGAGATTAGAGCTGTCTGTTGCAAGGAGGAGTATCGTGTTTGCTTACGCAAAGCTATTGTGGCAGATAGTATAGATATAACTGACTTTATTTTTATTTTTTTTTTCCACCTCTGCTCTACTTCCCAGGACTCCTGATAGTCTGTTTAAGGCCCTTGTTGAGTGAGTGATAAGATTTTCAAACAGAGGTTTAGAAAGTCTCTGTTGTTTCTCAGTGGTTTAGTTGGAAAAGAATGTGTTGAGATAAGACCTTTCAGTACCACCAATGGGCAACCTATGTGCAAACAGACAGAGAGGCTGCTTGTTTGTGTGTTTTATAATACTTCTTCAATTCTTAATTTTATAAACAACACATGTGTTCAGGCAGAGAAGTGGTCTTGTGAAAACTGATATAATTATCGGCTGCTGCCAGAGAGGAGAATATGCATTGGAAAATCATAGGGAGGAGGCAGGGCTGCTTCTGCCTTCTCCTTTCCTCTTGCTAACTTGCTCAGAATCAGTGCAGGTTTCAAAATGGTTTTGAAACCTGTTTGTTTAAGCAAACTGCTTGCTCTGATTTTGGTTGTGAAAAATCATAGAATTATTAAGATTGCAAAAGATCTCTAAGGTCACAAGAGTCCAACCATTAACCTAAAACTGCCAGATCCACCACTAAACCATGTCCATAAGTGCCACATCTCTACATTTTTGAACACTTGCAGGGATGGTGATTCTATAACTTCCCTGGGAAGCCTGTTCCAATGCTTGTCAACCTTTTACAGTGAAGAAAATTTTCCTAATATCCTACTATTGTTTATAATGACTTGAGGATAGCATGTCTTAAAATCACTTACTAGAAAACATAATACATGTTAAAGTAGGTGGATGCATTCTCATTGTAATGGTGAACACTTGGACAAAATGTTTTGATTTTTTTCTCATTCTCATGCGTATGATTAGTTTGATTTTCTTTTATGCTAGAAAGTAAACTTTATCATAGTACAATGAAGACTACAAAAAATAAAGAAAATTGTAGTCTATATAGAGGTGTAAGAACCCTGGGTAAGAGCTGGTCCAAATACTGGCTGTCCACTCGGGAGTCTGAGTTGTACAATGCTATTATTAACTACAAATTTTTAAAACGTTATTTTTATTGTGACTTAAGAAATGTCAAATGACCTCAGTATGATTCATACCACCTCTCCTTTCTATCTTTATTATCTCATTCCAGTAGCAGACTGTTACAACATTCATCTTTCCTTCCACAAGTTACTTTTTTGCTCTTTAGAGCCATAAGGCTTAAGCAAAATGGAGTTGTACAGATGTGGGTGGGAGAAAGCAGGGGGAATCGAAACTCTCAAAAAGACCTGGTATTTTTTATTTTCCCAAATATATGTACATAAATAGAACATGGTATAGAAGCGAGTATAGGAACATTGGAAATTTGGGAAAGAAAATATGCGATACAGTTGAAAATTATATTACTACTACATTACAATGCTTTCAGAATGCTTTCTCTGGTAAGAATTTCAGACTAGTTTTAGTCTGCTCTGCTTGCAAGTGTTTGCAGCTCATCTATTCCTCAGAACTTAGAGTTTTTGGGACAGATTCATTATTGGTACTTCAAAATGAAGCAACTTGATTACATCCCAGTACATAAAATATAGTCTTCCTGCGATGTGATCCCAGTGTCCTCTAGAGTCATGCTTGGGCATATATTTGCTCAGAACACTGGCTGTTCTTCATCTCTCCAGCCCCCTCACTGTTGAGCAAGGAAGTTGCAGAGCTGAGTTCCCACTGCAGGTCTCACCTTGTTGGCCCAGAAGGTGGAGATCCTCCCTGGGCTCGTCCAAGTTCAGCAGTGGCCCCTGGTTACAGGTAGCTGTTGTTTCTCTCTCGCGCTCCACTTCAAATGTGTCATCACTGTGCGCACAGAGTACCGATGTTCCCTGTCTGTAAAGCTCTCAACTATTTGGGAAAGCGTAAGTACAGCTATAACTACTTTGTGAGCTAAGGAAATTGTACCCAAAATATTCTTTAATTTAGGAAGCTTACATTTGGTAAATAAATGCTGTATGCAACATGCTGCTGTAGATGTTTCAGAAGGGTCTTTATTTTTCATCACTTTTGTTTTCTTTTCTAAATAAGTAGAAATAACTGAA
>JAWWMO010000083.1:101181439-101235662 GCA_035047845.1 Dendrocincla fuliginosa
CTGCTGTAGATGTTTCAGAAGGGTCTTTATTTTTCATCACTTTTGTTTTCTTTTCTAAATAAGTAGAAATAACTGAAACTTTCCTTACACAATGCAAGTGTTTTATAGGTTTCAGGCAATAAAAGAGGTAACAAGAAGTGGTTAAGAGCAGTTGTACTCTGGGTACAGAAGCTGAGGGTGTTAAGGACTTAAAAGATAAGAAAGTAAGATGTAACATGCTACATAATCTTACCATAATAGCTCAGTTTGCATGTATATAATGCATGGTAACTGCTGTTTTATGGCAAGTTTCTCAGATGCTGTAATTGCCTGATGAACATTACTCTGCTACAGTCATTGACTGATGAATTCTATACAAACTTTAGACACACCACATGATGGGATGTCTGAGAAGTTGTAAAGTGAAAATTTTATTTCATCAGCCTAAATAAAATTGATAAATAACAGGGAGCATAATTTCAGCTTTAGAGAGTCTTTGAAGAAGGTAAGTGAATAAAATATCTGCATTGATGATGCAGCCTTTGCAAGAGACCTTATAATTCACGTGGATTTCAAGATTACAGTCAATTACAGAAAAACAGAAATCTCACTTTGCTTTACTTTGTAAGTTAATAACTTGGGAGTTTAACTTCAAAAGGTCTTACTTTAATCATCATAGGGAACGTATGTCAGAGTAGTTGATTTCATGGATGTTGTGGAGTATAGAAAATGTATTTCTCTCAAAGGCTAAACTTTTTGTCATATTATTCCAAGAAATGTTCCTTAAAAGTTTGGGGTTTAAATTGTTATTATTGTTGTTATGATCATCATTATTTGCTGCTCATTAAAAATAGGAGAAAGGAAAACAAACCCAAAACCTGCCAGTGAGGAATTTGCTGATGATATGAGAACACTTTTTCTTTGAAACTCATTTCAGAGTACTACACAAAAATGATCTTGCTCTCTGAAGGGTGTTGGCACTCTTCTAACCCAAGATATGTGTCACCACAATCGTGATGGAAACGCAAGGCTGAACTCTCCAAGAATAAGCCACTCTTATCTCCTGCTCTTTTGCTTGGGTGGGACACAAGAACAAGAGCTCAGGTTTCATCATTCATCTGTATAATCACTCTCGGGTTCCTTCAAAGAGTGGCAGAATCCCCCAGAAAGGAAAATAAAGCAGGACTTTGTATGCTTAATGCAAACCAGAGGGTGGGTGGCACAGGGAAAGACATGGAGCCTCCATACCACAGGACGGTACTACAGCATCTTTGAAACTGTGGATTCAAGTCCACCCTGTGTAGTGGTGCGAGAAATAAAGAGGAGTGGTGGTAGTATTCTAGGACAGTCTAGAGGAAAACCTTGTCTCTCTAAGGGACATGTTTTGCCCTGGCATAAGCTAAGACACTAAATGTCCTGTGTGGCCCTAGCGGGCAGGTAGGCTGTTTGATTAATTGGAGCATGTGTTGTGATAGACGATCAGCATGTGCAGTGCTGCCTGTCAGCATGCATACAGCTACTGCATATGCTCTTTCCTGCCTTGTGGAAGTATCTAAAGGGATATTCAGAGCGCTGGGCTTGGTGGGGTAAGGATGAAGTGCAGAGAACAAGGAGCAGCAATAAAACCCTGTGAATACAACCTCTCTGATACTCAATTTTCCTCTTTCCAGTTTTGCTCCCCAAATGTAAAAGGAACGTAGAAGAGAACTCACTGAAGTAATTTGAACACTCTGAAGGCTGTTTTATGAGTTCATTTATCTGGCTTGTTTATGTTTCTTTGAAACTTCTTTCTTTCACTAAAAATAATTCTTAGACTATGGATTATCTGCTCTATGAATAGCAGTAAAATGACCCAAACTTCAAAAAATGGATTCAATAACAAAGTCAGAATTGGAGGGGTTTGGAATGTTTTATTCCAAACTAATTGAATTACAGAATTTTCTTGCAATTGCAAAGGAAACAACTGTGTAACGCATATTGTGTAAATGTAATGCTTTATATCAATGCCACTGTGTTTTTCCTTTGAGAAAATATTTGCAGTGTTCATTATTTCTCCATCTATGAGTGTTGTCAGGAGAAAACAATGTCTTAAACTGAAAATCCTCTTTCTCCAGCCTTATTGTCTTTGCATGGCACCTCAAGTGTCGGCAGAATTCCAAATAGCACGAGGTCTGGTTACTTTTGGTAAGAAATGATAGTTCATGGTGTGTGTTAATAGGTGCAATGGCTATTGCAAATTTTTTCTAAGCAGATGGGTCAAGATACCAAAGTGTAAACTGATGCAGTCACCATGGTCTCCTCAGATTTGAGCTGGCCAGTTGGGAAACTGAGGAGCAGACCTGTTTGTAAGCCCTGACACTACTGGCACGGTTTTATCTTGCAACAGAGATTCTAGTCCCACTTTTTTCTGTTACTTTGCTTTGAGAGAGAAGCTAGCATGAAAGCCCTGAAAAGTGTGGGTGCTTGGCTGCTCTGATTGATGTATTACAATGGACCTGGAAATAATTGGCCTGAAGCTTAAGAAAAAAGAGTTCAAATGTGGCAGAGAATGCAGCCCAGATTTTTTTGGTTCACATGCTTTTCATAAATATATTAATTGTTCTTTTGAAACAACTGACATGTGCTTGCCTTTTACTGTCACCAGCAGTGCTGTGTCAGACCCCAGGTACACTGAATGGATATTTGCTTGTTCCTATATTTGATGAAGGAATGAAAAGGCAGTATGCACTTTGTTGCTGCCCAGGAAGTAGATTTTTCAGCTTGAATATTTGGGGGTATTTTGTTTTGGTTTGGTGGGGTTTTTTGAGCTCATGACAGGAGGACAGGAGTTGGTACACTTATTTTTCTACCAAGAGCCTTGGTATTAAATTTTGCACCCAAAAATTTTCTGGGAAAGTGGCAGAGCACCTCTTCTTTTAAATGCGGAGTCCTTGTGAAAGCTTGTGCGTTCCTATCAGCCTTTTTCCGAGTAACTTTTTTAAAACAGGCGAGTCAGCCTGATGCTTAAGACATTGAGGGTGTTGCTTGGCAACTTTGGGCTGTGCATGCGTTTCTCTGGGAGCAGCTGGACAGATGTTTGCACACAGGCTGACTGGGAGCAGCGCCTGGTGGCGACTGAGCAAACCCAGTCCTAAAATTATTGTTTCAGGGGTTGTGTGATAAATTAAACATTTGCACTGTGAGAGGCCGTTCATGATACTCGTTATTTGCAAAGTTTAAAAAGCTTTTCAAAAGAGTGAGAGGGTGAGATGCTTTTCTTGGGTATTTTTCACTTCCTGGGAGATAAATACATACCATTTGTTATTTGGGTGAGTGCAATTTGCCTAGTTTAAAGCTGTGAGTTGAAGATGATTGTTTGGCTTGGTGTTGTTTGATCTCCCTCCCACCCTGTCAATGTTAACAGTATTATTTTCATGCTATTAAGAGGATTTACCCTTCAGAGATACAAACCCAGATCTCCCAGGCTTGTTTTGCAGGTCTGTGTCCAGCTGGTGATTAGCTGCATTTCAGTTAGAAAGGAATCAGTGGAGTGTGCTACTTTCTATCCCATGATAAATTTGCTGGATGCACACAGGGCGCCTAATGTTAAGGTATGTCACTCCATTTGCCAAGGACAAAACACAGAAAACCTGGATTGTAGGTAACCTTTGATTTTTCTCTGTGAATACTGTCAGTGAGAGTTGCAGGGGGAGTAAGCTGTTGAAGCAGAAGGAAAGGATGGATTTCTCCTCACTACCCTCAGTTTTACTGGCAGTGTCCCATCAACTGAATGTGAGACTTTAATATGAATTAGAGCATGTTTTAGTGCATTTTGAAAAATGTCTGAGCAGCTATAAACACCAGGTGCAGGAGCTCCTGGCTGTGTGCAGAGTTTGTCTGTTAGCTGGGAAGTGGGCTGGTCCCTGGGAGCCCTGCTCAGGTGGGGCATGAAGAGTGGGGATATCATCTTCAGTAGCTGCTCATATCTGTTGGCCAACACCACCATCTGATGCCCAGCACGGGCTGGCATCCAAAAGAGGCAGCGGTGTGATGCTGCCATCATCCTCACTGCTTATGCCGTACCACACCACCCACTCCTCAGTCTCCTATTGACAAGATCTCACAGGGAATTTTGGTGAGGAATTGATCCGATTTTTTGTCTCTCCTCCCTTTTTATCTTTAATTTGAAAGGGTTTACCTACTTCTACCCATGGCTTTCATGGGAAAGTCACTTGTAGTGGCTTAGTGAAAGGGGTAGGACAGAGGTGGGAAGGAATTGCTAGGAAATAGGGAATGATGGAGACTTTTGTCCTGTTGGTATTGCAGATGTTTAACTGACTAGAAGAATGTGGCAGATTGGGGCAGGGACGAGCTGCGAGGAACAAGGCAACACCTGGCTGGGTGGGCTCTTAGCCACTGGGCACAGCCCCAGGTCCTTGCTTTGTGACAAGCAGCCACTTCTGCTGTAAAGTTTTATGCAAGGAAGAGTAAGAGCAAGATGAGGCAGCATACTGGGAACAACTGTGCACTTTTCTAATTAGAGATGGAGAAATTGCACTGTATATGTTGTGGTTTTGCCTTCTTGTTGTTTTATTCAGTAAATATATTTGGTAGATTAAAACCACCAGCCCTTTCCCTTTCTGTGAGTTTGCTTTTGTCAAACATTGGATCTGCGTTTTCTGTAACTTTAGAGAATAAAAATGGAGAGGGATAGTTTGATAGGAAAGATAGCCAAGGAACCTATCTAACCTAACCTTGCCAGGTCAGAAATGTTTTAACTGTAAGGAATCCCTGAGCCTAAAGTAATCCTGAAACCACTAAGGAAAGAAACCTGTGACATCTGAGCATTTAAGACAATACAGATGAAGGATCAGTGTGTTCATTTTTGAGCAATAACATTTTTCAGTAACATTTTAGTATAATGATAAGCATAAACATTAATTGTACTTTAAGTAAGAACCTACCAGTGCTTCCCTTAATTGCTATTAACCTTCATTAAGATGAGAGTTGAACTGTGTTGGGTGCTATACAAATACTCATTAAAATGCCTTCCCTCCCTGGTAAATCTTGCAGCTAATGAAGACAAATTATATAAAAGCAGCTGGGGGCTATGCCTATTAACCCGGCCACCAAGAGTTGCTTTATTATAGGTGTATTGAGGAAGAGGTATCTTAAAATGGGAATGTAGAAGGAGGTAATGATTTAGGATGACACTTCTATTTTTGATTGTACTTCATAAATAGGAGCATTGGTTCTCCTTCGTCTCAGTGAGACTTGAGCTTATGCTCAAGGTAAACTCCTGCTTAATTCCTTCTCTGAATTAGATGAAAAGACACAGGAGAGTTAAAAATAGTTTTGTAAGTAAAATGCAAGACTGGGTTTAATGGCATGGAAAAGGGTGAAGGAAGGCATCTGCTTTCCCATTTAGCACCCCATAAGTAGATCAAAACAGCATGCACTGTGGGCACGGTGACAAAACGCCAGAATTTCATAGACTGAAATGGATAAACTCAACAGAAAGCAACCCAGTAAAAGAGACTGGTCTGTGTTGACCTCCACAGAGATGGTTACCATCTGGGAAGCTTGTGGTCCTAGAGTTGCCAATAGAAAATGAGAGTTGTCTTTGCCTCCCTCATTGTTAGGCTGTTCAGGAACCCTACTCTACTGGAATTAAAATAAATTGCATAGCCTTTGGTATTGTCAGTTTCCTGTAGTCAGTGTATATTAAATCAGAGTATAGTTAAACCATAGTAATGATTATGCATAGATAAATAAAAAATTCTTAACTGAGATTACAAGCTTCAGTTTATTATTCTATCTGAAAACTAACTTTTGTATGTTTTGGACATAGCCTCAGGTACATCCCAAAGCATCATGTATCCATAAAATGTGGCTACCTTTGGTTCACAATGGGGGCTGGAGAACAGCAGAAGGTAATCGCTTGATAATCCAGTTAATGCTCTCAGTCACAAAGTAGCTACAGATATGAAAGTGTCAAGGGGCAGTGCTGAATTAATTGCAGTAAATCGTCTATAGGCAGGATTTCAGTTGCAGAAGCACTGGAGCCAAATTTACTTGTTGTTCCTTCAGTAGCCTTAAAATGGGGTGGATTTGGCACTGAATGGCAGAGTGAAATTTACTTCAGATGACAGATCAAATAAATCTCTACACTGAGGTAAGTAAACCAGTGCCAAGAATAAATCTGACCTGTGGTGTCACTGAGTTGTGCTAAGGGATATCTCACCTAAAGGTTTATTACTTAAGTATTTGAGACAATGGTAATATTGGCCAATTAATGGCATCATGTTTGCAGTGAGGGAAGACAGAAATAGAAGATTTCGTCTGATTTCTAAATCTTACCTTCATCTGCTCAAAGTGATCACTCTTAATTATGAGAATTTTGTTTCATTGCCATGCAGAAAGTTGAGCTGCATGAGTCACGGGCAGAACAGTTTACTTTTAATAAATGGAAGTGGATACGGTAATAATAAAAAAAATTGAAAAAAAAAAAATCAGTTCGACTCCAAACCCATCTGCCTGTCTAGACAGATAGTGCCAAGCTTCTGTCTGCTAAGAAGTATCTTCTTAATAATGCTGTACTAATGCTACTACTTTTATAGTACTTGCCATTTTTCAAAGTGCTGTATCCAGCTAATTCATCGTTGGCTGGACTTGAGACAGTCTTTTGCTGAGTTTGATAGCATTTTTGTGTTTTGCTTTTCTGTAATGTGCTATTTTGAATGCCATGTCCAATCAATTAGGGAATCACAAGAATGTTTTAGGCATCAGTTCCCAGAGCTGGGCAATAATCCTTGTCCCTGTTCTTCCAGGGTTGCCTATTCATCTTTTCCTGGCAGAGACCGTGTGTCTCCCCATTACCCTCTCCTATAAAAAAAGTCCTTGTAGGGGCCAAATGCTCTGCACAGGCCTATTTTCCTTACGTGTGTCCTCCTCTGACTAGAAACCCATGCAGAAGGGCATGTGTGTGTGTTGGCACCTTTTCCTTCCCTACCTCTGATGCACCTGCTTCGTATCAGAGGCTGTCTTTGCCTTTATTCTTGCCTGGCTTTTTGTGCCTTTCACCCTCTCCTCCTCACTTTAAAGGGCTTTCCCAAGCATGTTGCAAGTGTTCACCAAAAGGGAGAAACTGGAAAAGCAGAAGTGATAGAGAACAGAAGGCAGAGCTTGCCAGCTATTTCACCCATTTCCCCAGCTGTGTGCCAGTCTCCTGACTGTCTCTGACTCTTGCTTGTACTGTTGGGTCCTGGTGTTTCATACCCTCCAAAGGACAGGGACAGCCTGGCTTCTAGACCAGCAAAGAAGCAATTTGAATATGCATCAGCCACACTTGGTTGCAAGACTGTCTTGTGCTGCACCAAGCCTGATGCAAAAGGAAATTCAAACAGAGCCCCTTGTTCCTGATATTCAGGTCTGAAGCACCACCTCCAGAAAGGTGAGAAAATAGCAAAAATAAAATAATTGTCCCATAGCAAGGCAGGAAATCAGTCTCTTCTTGGACTCGTCATCCTGTCTTCCTTTTGTGTAAACAGATATTTGGGATAACTCCAGTGAAGTGCAGGGGGATTATTCATGTTTCCCACCTGTGAGAGAAGAATATAGATTCAGTCTTGCTATCAATTACTGAAAAAACCCTTTTATTTTTTTTTAATAAAAAGAAATAAAAGCCGTTAATTCATGGAAACCTAAACTTCCATGGAGTTCCCATCTGACAGAAGTCATGGCAAGTTGGGCAACTAACCCACTTTGGAATTAGAAAGTAACATTTAAAATTGAAAAAAAAAATACTGTGAATGTTGAGAACTCTGAAACTTAGGCCCATATTGGTAGCCCAGAGGTACCAGCTACCTTTTATCTGTCGCAAAGATTTCCTGCTTGTAGGAGCAGCCTATTAATACCACTTGATATTTTGAGGTTAAATCAATGTGCTGAAAGCCTTCTAGACCCTCAGATGAAAGTTGACATTATATATGCAGTACATTCACAAAAGGGATCACAGAGGATGGCGTAACTACAGGGCAAATCTGCCTGCAGTACTGCTTAAAGACAACAAGTGTGGCTGGGGAGCACAAATACTCCAGTGATGTGTCTCTGCTTAAAAGTAATTGTCAACACCTTCCTCTGTAATGGGCAGTGCAAGAGCTGCAAAAGCTTGAGCTGGTAAATTCTTGCTGGTTTTTTTCAGAAATATTTCTGAAGCCTTCTACTTCTTTTGAGGCTCAATTTGACTCAGAACAACTCAGTCCTTCTCTTTGCTCTTGGTTTTTTGGGCTATTTTGTTTTGTTTTGTTTGAAATCAAACCTTGTTGACTCTAATGTGTGTCAGTGCTGTCAAATTCATACCCTTGTGATTCATGATGGCTTCCAGAGCTCCTGGTGGAGAAGAATATACAAGTCTTGTTATTTCAACTGCATGACCAGAGGTATGCCCTCTCCTAGTTGATGGCACAGATTTTTCTTTTGAAGTCTCTTTCCCTCTTATGCACGTTTTGGGTGTGCCAGATCTACTAAATGGCACTCCTGCACAGCAGGTGAAGAGTGTGGTATATGTCTGGCTATGATTCTACATGAAATACAGAACAGCACAGTTTTGCAGATCTGAGAAATTGCATGCTGCTGCCTACTATCAAAACCTCTTACTCTTTTTCAGTCTCGCAGAGATGCTGCTAATTAAAGGAGATATTCCTGTGCCCCCTCCCCCCCTCCCCCCAGCCCTCCTGATTCATATCAGGGTCCTGAGTATAATTTGGATCTCATATGTTTTGGGAGCTCTCAAAATGCCCTATATAAAGAGAGAATAAGCACCATGTTATCCAGTGTGCTGTGCCAGGATTGAAGGTGCAGCATGAGAACATGCTGATCTGTTGCTTTTATGTGGCCAAGCCATCACTGCCCTTCCTGTGGCCAGTTCCACCTCTGGAAAATAGCAAGACCAGCTGCTTCCGGTCCCCCAGAGAAGCAAATGAGCGGTGCCTCTGGGCACTGGAGTGCAACAGAGCCTCAAACCCAACAGCTGATGCTATATGTTTAGTAGGAGGAGAGCTCAGTTTTGTGCTCTATGAGGAGCTAAATACCAAAATGGAATGGTGCAAGTAGGATTAATCCCCTCCCAAATTGCTTCTCTATGCACTGGAAATTTTTTATGTTTTCTGACATGTGGCATGTTGTGGTCTGCACTGGAGTGAAAACTCAAGTCATATTCAGATTTACAGTACCCTTTTTGGATCGAGAGCTGATGTGATGCAGGACCTAATTTTCTTTTTTCCTACTTTGGCGACGTTGTTGAGAGAAATAGGTTTCACATTTTATGAACGTGGGATTTGTCACTGGGAATTAAAATTGAAAAGGCTCATCCGCCTCCGTCAAAACCCCACAAGCGTAATTCAAAGACAGACCTTGCCCGCACACAGCTTGCTGCCTTTAAGTTGACCAGGAGCCTCTTCTCTATCGCGGGCGTTTGGCTGCAACTGCAGCAGCAAAACTCATCTCTTTAAACAGACGGATCCATTTAGCTGAGCCAAAAAACGGCCGGCTCCCTCCGGACGCAGGTGGAGATGCCTGTGCCGGGCGGGAAGGGTAGGGGGGATTCCCTACCGTGTGCCTGGGGAGCAGCCCCCGGCGGCCGGGGAGTGGGGCAGGCGGGGGGCTTGGCTCCACAACCCTTCCAGCATCCAGCCTTTGCCGTTCTCCGTGGCGTACGCTTTTTTATTCCCGTTCCCCCCCCCCCCCTTTTCTCTCCCCCTCTTTCCTTTTTCCCTCCCTCTCTCCGGAGGAGCCTCGGCAGCCCTGATTTGCTGTGGAGCGGCGGAGGCTCGCTCTGGGCAGAGCCGGGCTGCGCTGCCGCTGCTGACGCGTGGCCGCCGCCGCGACGGGACCAGCCCCGCTCCGCTCCGCGCCGCGCCGCAGACAAGGTACCCCTGCGGGGCCCTCCCCGCCGCGGGAAGCGGAGGGTATGCCCGGGGGACACGGGCAGATTACATTTCCCCCCCCCCCCCCTTAATATATACGTATTTATTTATGTATATATGTATGTATATATATATAAATATATATACAAACATCATTCATAGGAGCCATTTTTTAGCCGGGGGGGGGCGGTGCGTGCGGTCGACCAGACTGCCCGGGGGGCGCCGGGGTAGGCAGTGAGAGGTGCCCTCGGCAGGGAGCGGAGAGGGCGGCAGGGACTCCGCGGGGACACAGGCTGGGCTGCTCCCGCCGCGGCTCTGGCGGGGGGGAGGCTTGCAATTTTAATATTTTGAGGGCGATATACATTTCTGTGGGAAACTTCTGTAGGCGGCAGAGCGTGGGGGTGTGTGGCGTGGTAGAGCGCACCCTGAGCCCCCTCGGAGCCCCGCCGCCCCGCTCACCTGGGGGGCACAACACCTGGGCGGTGCGGGGGCCCGGCCGGGGCTCTGTGTTGGCTGTGGCGGGGGGGGGCTTAACCCCCCTCCCCGGCCCGGGCCGTGGCTTCTGCAATGCGGTGGGTGTGGTTATGCACGGAGCACATCGCAGCCCCGGACCGCTGCAGTGGCAGCGCGGCGCCGGCCCCTTCCTGGCCGGCAGCGAGGGGCCCCGCCGGGCCGGGGCTGTCCCGCCCCGCTCTGCTCCGGGGAGCGCGCGTCCCTGCCCGCCGGGACCGGCGCCGGCTTCAGGTGCGTCGGAGCGAGCTCCGGGTGCTGCAACCCCGCACTCCTCATCCCCATCCCCGTGCCAGGCTCCGCAGAGCGCGGCGTGGAAGTGTCGGTGGTCCGCCAGGTCTGTGGGAAAAGGGGAATAGAGAAGCCGCGGATGCGATCAGCTGAGCGGGTCCGTCCGTGCGCCGGCGTCCCGGATGCGGCCCCTCGCCCTTGGACGGCCGGAGAGGGGCTGGGGCGGGTTGATGGAATAGTATTATGTCTTGTTCGGTTGACCCATCTTTCTTTCAAAGGTGAAACTTTATCACATATACCAGGAAGCTTAAAAACTCGCACTCCTATGGTGATCGCAGTAGCAAAGCATCCCTAGCTGGCCTTGTGCTGTCTCAGTTTAATTTCTCTTGAGGCTGGGCTGGAGGAGGAAGGTGCTGGGTAAAGGCTATTATCACTCTCACCGTTGTTCTCCAGCATGTGCCCGTGTTTGAGACAGATGTGGAAAGTATTTTCTCCACTGAACGTGCATGTTGCCTGTAAGTTGAAGGGCAACTACCTACATTTGAGGTCTTTTCTGTCAAAATGATTGCAAGTCAGAGGCCTGCTTGCCAAAAAAAAAAAAAAAAAAGCTCTGGGTTAGGTGTGTCACATGTGCATCCACCCTTTTACAGCTTGGTGAGCTGAGTGATACCTTTTTCATTTTACTTTTAATGTTGTCAGCATTTGTATCTCTCCATAGAAAGCGCTTTCCATAAAGAAATCAAGTATATCTCATCAAATCAAGTAAATCTCATAGAAAATAAGAATATAAACAAAATACTTATGGCTTTGACCAGTAAAGGTCAGATGCAATCGAATGTATGCTTTTTCTCTCAATCTACAGAGAAGAGTCCTTTGATAGAGTATTAAAAGGTTAAGATCATCGTACTGCATTTCTGATGTGATTAAATTCACTGGTCTTGCTGCACCTCTGTGTGTGTACATGCATAATAGAGCATAGGCAAATACTGCTGTACTGGTCTCCGTGGGTTGGAAAGTTTCAGCTCTAATGTGAGAATGAGACCTGCATGGCAATAAGGGGAGGAGAAGAGAGCCCTAGAGCACCGCATTAGAGTAAGAGCCACTGGAAGTTTATTCCTTACAGCACCGCATGAACACGAGGGCTCCTTGAGCCGCTGGCTTGCTGCAGACCTGGTTGCTGCAGCAGAGAGTGTGAAAGACATCGGGAAGCATTAAAAATACACTGGTTTTATTTAATCAGACCACTGTAGCCCGTGCCGCTCCCAGCCTAATTGCCCGCAGTCGCATGCTTCCGTCAGGGGTGCAGCTGCCGGCCTTTTCTCCCCAAAGGCTGCCCCGTATGACCGAGGAGCTGCTCGGATGCGCATCAGGAGCTCATCCGATGGGAGCCCGCTGCTGCGGTGGGCAGGTTTAGCCTTGAAGAGGAGGAGCGGGGGAGGGGGGGCGCAGGGTGTGGCACCCATCGCCAGCCTCCCCCTGCGCCTCTGCCTTGGCGGCTCCTCACTGGGTAGGGCTGTGTCTGCCTGCTGGAGAGCTGCACCAAAACTGGAGAGGTCTGGTTTGAGTTGGGGTTTTGTTCTCTCTTCCGAGAAGGAGCAAGTGAAGGTGAAGCTACAACTTATGTAATTTTTCAGTGAAACAGGGTGAAATCTTTTCTGTAGTGGAAACTTGCTGAATATTTAGTCTTTGATGAGAAAGAACTACTGTTCACAGATTTTTCTTTGTAGTCTAGGGAGGAGTTTATAGGTAATATGGGTACTGATAGTAGGTTTGTCCCACAGCAATGTGGTTGCACCTATGTTCGTTAGATTTGTTGTTTGATGCATGGTTGTGAATTCCATGGGGGTTATGCAAGATTGTTTTCTTAAAATATGTAAAATGTCACTTCTTTGTATTTCAGGCATGATCTTGAGTTAACAGAAAGTTCTTGAAATGTGTTAAATGTGTTATTCATGGTGGGTGACATTCCGACTTATTTCATGGAAATCTCATGTACCAGTAAATGACTGCTTGTTGTCTGAGGGAAAACGTCAAACCATTTATAAGCAGTTATAAAAGACTACTTGTATCTCAGGAGATGAAGCATCTGCTTTATTTCTTGAGCTACAGCATTTCCACTGCAAAACTATTAAAACTATGTGGCTTTCCCACATCAAAATACGTCCTTGGGTGGGAATCTCTGTATGTTTAATGCATGTTCTCTACATGTTTGTCTTTGAAAATGAAGGGTCGGTCCATGCAGAGGGGCTGTTGTGAGTCTACAACATTGTGTTTTTTCAGGGTGTGTAGCATGACCTTATGATATTGTGGTTTAGCATCACATATATCACATTTTTACAGGAAATACGACTGCAGTGTTTGAATGTTATATGAATATGTTACGAGTGCAGTGTTTCAAAGTGTTTTGTTCAAACAAAATATAATGCATGCATATAACTGAAAAATATGACTGCTGTTAACTAAGTTGAAAATTAGGCTGAAAATGTGGTTATTCTGAAGAATCATGATGAATTGTTTTTATTTAGTGCAAAAGTTAGAGTATATGTGTAACCCAGAACTATACTTAAATAAGCATCACTAAGCAGTTTGAGGCAGTACTATAAAGAAAGTCTTTAAAAGAGATGAACCACAGAAAGAAAAATAGATTAACTGGTTTTTGTGGCATATTTCTCTAAACTTTCAATTTTCAGTTTTAGTCATAATGGCTGGGGAATGGTCCGAGTCTCAATGTGTATATGGACACACAGCACTTCCTCTCGCGTTAGCTGGCTAGTAACACCTGAAGAGAAATGCTTGTTTTCTTTGAAAAGATCTCAGTTTCTTAAAATGAACACCCTAGGTAGTGGAGTAAAAGAGCATAAGCACTTATCTTGGCTTCAATAAGAGAAAACCTACAGGCCCTTTGCTCCCGCCTGTGCCATTCTCAATCATTGTCACCATAAGCAGCGGTGCAGAGGAAGCTCGGGAGGATTGCTGAGGACTAAGTATCTGTGGAAAAGCAGAAATGGGTCAGTATTTGGGACAACTGAGTTAATCTGAGACAATGTGCTGTATAGATGACAAAATCAGTATCTCCTGCACCCTTTCTGAGTAATTGATATAATGCAATTTGAGTAATTGTCAGCTTTTTGTCTCTGGAGGAAAATGAAATCTTTACTTTTTACTTGATCTTTGTATCAGCAGAACTGTCCTTGAATAAAGTGGGTAAAAGCAAACAGGAAATTATTATAATCTATTTGCATCCTATGGGGTGCAGTATACAAAAGAGTAATACATAAGTGAAAGCTTAAAAAAAGTACATAGAAGTAAAAAAAAACCAAAATGATGGTAAACCTTTTTACATAGACTTCTTCAGTTTTTTACCCTTTATTGATCTTGGGAATACTTTGTGTGCCACAGACAGAGAATCCTTTTCAGTGGCTTCACTACCTATTTCAACTGATCTGTTGGCAAGCTGAGAAACAAAAGAAGTACTGAAATCTGCATGAGGATCACCCACCAGATGTTTGATCCTACTGAGAAAAGTCATTCAGTTTAGAGGCCTAAAGAAGAATGTGGAAAATGGGCACTCGGAGCATGTGTCGGGGGTAAAGGGCTAGAATAAATGGAAAGCATATGTGAATATAAAGAAATATTTTCAGGAAGGGGGAGGGAATATGAAGAGGAAAAAGCAGGATACAATTTTGGATACCTGCTCACGTGCATGTATTTGTATGAAACAGATGTTTATTGACGAATGTGACAGAAGTAGTCATATCACTGCTCTAATGAGTGAGAGTTGCAAGAAGAAATCTCCTGTGTGAAAATATGATTGGTTGATGTTTCTGGTTTTGGGCTACGTTAAAATTGAGACTACCAAGGTACAGCGTGCTTCTATTGTTTGGCTTTTACTGCAGCCTTTTTCCTAAAACAGGGGTTGGGTTTTGTTCCCAAATGGGCTGCAGGTAGCAAGTGGGGGGATAGTTTGAGGTAAGAGCTGACCTCTATGAGCTCTTGATTGGAGCCCTGTTGATGAACAGTGGGATGTTCATGGGAGAGAGGTGGGGAAAACACCAGTTCCAGCCCATGTCACAAGCTGCACACTTACATTTGTGGTTTCACTCCACTCTTCAGTTGTGTCCTACCCCTCCAGTCAGGCTCTTGCCTATCACTCCCACTACATACTCCCTTTCTCTGGCTGTGGTCACTGGCTGGGCACCCCTTTCTATGGGCTTGTTGACAGAGTCCCTGCTGGGACAGCAGCCCCGTCCATTATTCCTGTTACTTAGGAAAGTGACCGAGCACCTGCCTTGCTTCTCCTCCTCTCCATTTGGGATTATTCCTTCATGTTCCTCTTCCTTGGAACTTCATCCCTTGTAGTGGCTCAGCCTCAGCACTCTCCACTTCCCTGGAGGAAATGAGTAAATCCTTGGAGGCAGCCACATGCTAGGGAGCACCAGCAGCCCTTTCCCTGGTGGCAGAAGGTGACACTGTTCATGGCAACCAGGGAACATGACACTGCTGGTAGCAGTGGAGCAGGAGGACTCCCTGGTGGTGGAGGCTACCTTGTTTACTCCTTATGAATCTGAGGGCAATTACGTGTAACACCTCCTGTTTCCTGGGATGCACTGGCTGCAAATGAAATGTTGTTTAATAAGACAGCAAATGTAAACAGGCTGTGAAAAGCAGAAGAAAGAAAGAACAAAAAGCCCAACTCTCCCAGACCTGGGAAACATATGTTGATGCTAACTGAGAGACCTGTTCTTGCACCCTGACTCACTTTGGGGAGTGTCTTAATCTGCCAGTCTTCCCACAAAAATCAGTAAGCCTGTCTGTGAAGCAAGGCTTGGTTCAGTTTAAATAGAGGTATCAAAATCTGACCCAACCAAATTGTAGCTTAGGTCCGGAAGCTGTAATCTTCGTGAGAACCCTGGAGATGATTACTTCACCAGGTCCACTGAATTTATCGCTGTTTTCTTTCAATTAAACTACAGCTGTTGCAGAACAAGTGTTGGGGCAGGCAGCGCTTAGCCCCTGTGCTCCCCAGCACAGTGTAATTGCCGAGGGTGCCTCACAGATGCACTGGAGTGAGTACATGGACATATGCATTTCCACAGAGAGAAACATTGACACTTGCCTGTGGAAATTATTTGTATCAAGAAATCTAGTGGCTCTGGTTTATTCCTAGTAGTGGTTCTTAACTTTTCATATCAGTAAATAGGAGGTTTGATAAAAGTAAAGATAGTTGGTGGTGTATAAAAGTGTGCACTCAAGAAAGCAGTATCTTTTTAGTTTGGCCAGATGGTCTTGATAGTTCAGGCACTGGTTGCACAGGGTGCTTTGTGTGGGGCATCTGGCACAAACACTGCTAGGGAGGTTGGGAAGTGATGGGCAGCTGCCTTTTTGGAGGTCAGCTCATCACCTTGTCTTGGCACAGGTGTAAAACACAGGTCTCACTTCCACTTGAGAGGCTGGGCCAAGACACAGTGGCCTCTTGTTGTAAGTGGGTTTCTTAACTGATCATTTTATAATGAACCACACCGCACAGTCTGCTGACAATGCCAAGCTGTTGAGTGCAGTTGACAGGCTTGAGAGGTGGGCCTGTGTGAACCTCATGAGGTTCAACAAGGCCAAATGCAAGGTCCTGCACATGGGTCAGGACAATTCAAGCACAGGCTGACAGATGAATTGAGAACAGCCCTGAGGAGGAGGACTTGGGGGTGTTTGTAGATGAGAAGCTCAACATGACTTGGCAATGCATGCTTGCAGCCTAGAAAACCAACTGCGTCTCAGGCTGTATCAAAAACAGCATGGCCAGCAGGTTGAGTGAGGTGGCTCTGCGTCTCTACTCTTGTGAGACCGCACCTGGAGTATTGTGTCCAGTTGTGGGATTCCCAGCACAGGAAAGGTGGAGACATGTTGGAGCAGGTCTAGAGGAGGGCCACAAATATGATCAGAGGTCTGAAGCACTTCTGTGAAGACGGGCTGAAAGAATTGGGGTTGTTCAGCCTGAAGAAGAGAAGGCTCTGTGGAGATGTCATTGCAGCCTTCTAGGAAGAGATGGAGATTCTTTTTACATAGGCATGTAGTGATAAGACGTGGGAGAATAAATTGAAAGAGGACAGGTTTAGATTCAAGAAATTCTATACTGTGAGGGTGTCGAGACACTGGAACAGGTTGCCCAGAGAAGTTGTGGATGCCCCATCCCTGGAAGACGTAGAATCATAGAACATGCTCAGTTGAAAGGGACCCATCAGGATCATTCAGTTCAACTCTGGGCCCTGCTCAGGATGTGCCAGGAATCTCACCATGAGCCTAAGAATGTTGTCCAGAGCCAGGTGTTCAAGGTCATGTTGTATAGGGTTTTGAGCAACCTGGTCTAGTGGAGGGTGTCCTTGCTCCTGGCAGAGGAGTTGGAACTAGGTCTTTAAGGTCCCTTCCAACCCAAATATTCTGTGATTCTAGAATAATGGTAGTACATGACTGCTTTAACCACGTGTCTCACTAGGCAAATGCTGTTGTGAAATCTCAAGAAAGCTCTGGAAGGAGAAGGCCAGCTGTGGGGTTGAAAGGTGATGTGAGATGACAAGGGAATTTTTTTAACCTTGGAATTTGTCTTTTCCATTTCTTCTGTCTCTCCCATTTGGATCATTCCAGAAGACTGTAAGTTTTTGGTCAATTATATGTGCTTAAAGAGAAACACTGTAATGTACTTTCCACGTACTGGAGCATTATTCTTGTACAGCTGGAGCTGGCAGCCTTTCATTCCCTTACCACCTCCTTTTTTCTCCTAAAAATAGCAGCACACTACAACGGTATTACAGGAGAGGCAGAAAAAACGTTTCCTGAGCAACAATTTTTGCCGAATGGCGGTTGAAGTAGCATCAAGAGCAGATTTGGAGGGAGTTGGAGTGAGATAAAAATAGGAATGGAACGAAATGGGACTGGGGCAAAACTGGTGTGGAGAGCATGAAGCTGGTCACTGAAAAGTGTATGGATGGTGAGGTTCACTGGGCTGTGTAACAGCTTGCCTCGGGATTTGGGAGAAATCGCAGCACTTGAATCATTTAGGAGTTGTCGAGACAGAGCACTCAGCAGCACTGTGTGGGTAACAAACTCACGGTGCGGATAGGAGGCGTGGGTGACATGACCTAATTTCCATCTCTGATTTCTATGATTTATTAAAGAGTTTTGCAGACTTTCTCCTAGCAGGCTTACAGCTGGAATTTGAGGCATGGCAGTTAGGCAGATCCTTTAATACTGTGCCAGCCCTCTGTCGGGATTTCATCAGTTACTTGCAGGGGTAGCGTGCTAAGTGCAGCAAACAGAGGTTGTGGACAGCCTCTATGCCAGTTTAGATATGGTATTGACACTTCTTTGCATTCTGAGTTCCATCCTGCCGTCAATGCCATTAGTCATATTTGTGGATTATAATCATCTATTCATGGGCTATAGTAGATATTTGGAAAAAGTGAAAAAGATAACCATGACTCACAAGCATTTCTCTTGTCACCCTATTTAAGGACACTCTCAAGTGTTAGAGAATAGCTGATTTGTCTTAGTTTATTCTGATCTTGGGAATCTCTTCAGGCCTGTAATGGGTTGGAGAAGCAGAGCCAGCAGACTGCGTATGCCCTCAGTGGTTTCCAAGGCAGGGAGAAAAGACAGCACCCATTGCCTTCATCGATATATTTAAATATATTCAGCTAGGCTTTCTGTCTGCATAAACAATGTTACCTACTTTTATTTGCACATAACTAAATAACCCAGGCAATTACTGTGACGGTAAAATACTGAAACAATTAAATTACTTGAAAACTAAACTAAACTCAACTTACTTGAAAAGCCAACCTTATTCTTCTAAGTATTGGTGTCGAGGTTGTTATTTCTGGTCTGTTACCTGTTGACCACAGTTCTTGTGAAGCAAAACCACCCAGAATTTCACACTTAAAGTTTGGAAGTGTTTTATCCTCATCTGCTAGTTCTGTGACTCAGATTTCTTGACTTGCACTTCATTTTGTGAGCCCCAAACTGTTTTTCTTACACTTGTATCATATATAAACCGTGAATATTGTACTGTGCAGCGTGTCTGCCAACATGGTAATGCAGTGCAGTAAAGCCAGTCCTTTTCTCAGCCTGAGGGGACAGTGATTGAATTAGGGATGCAGAGCTGAAGAATAAGAAGTTCCTTCTTTTTCATTTTTTTACCAGCTTCCCACCACTGTTCTTTAGGAACAGCCATAAAATGTCTCTTGGCAGTATAGGGCAAATTGCATGGTTTTGGGGTTGGCCATGGATGGTTACACTGACCAGAAGGATATCAGCAGCTTCTGTAACAGGAGTGTCTGTATTAAGCTCTTTACCTGGCTTTGGGCTACCTCCCTCTTTGGCTCCAATTTTCTTTTTACCAATCTACTGTGCAGACATGATCATTGTGTTTTTCCCATTCCTTGTTCTGAATCACCTCGCCTCATTCCAATAGCAGTGTGGTAATTGCACTTTATTTTCTTGTTTCCCTGTGTCCTGTATTTTCCATCACCTGAAGTACTCCTTTCTAACTCTTGCCATTGTTTCTTCTATCTGAAAGCAAAATAGCTGGTATGAAAAAAGATGCCCTCTCATGACCTTCTGATCCTGTGATGTTGCTTTGAAGAATGCTGTCACTGTAGTTATGCCTCCTTCTTTTAACCACTTTGTAGAAATCGATACAAGTGTTTGATATCTCCACAGATTTATAAGAAATCTTGCTGTGCTTTTTTTTCCTGAGTAGAAACAGCGCTGGCATGCAGTAGAAGATGCAGCAACAAACCATCATGTGATAAAGTTACTAATTGTTATAAGAAGATAGCCATCGTTGTCCAGCTTCCAAGCTAAAATAGATACATTAACTACATACTGCATTATGCACTTAAAAGAAAGGTAGCAAAGCATTTCTGTAAAGGCATACCAAGGTTATCACTGTTCCTAACCTGCAGAACTGCGAGTGTGCTTCCTTGATAGTGTCCTCTGTGCCTGGAATGTTGTTGTAAGAAGAAAAATCTCTGCAGGATGGGACTTGGCAAAGAGATCAAGGTCTCAGCCAAGGAAATACATTGACTGTTCGTTTTCTAAACAAAACTAGTTCAGCTGAAGGCGAGTGTTTTGTATCTGGTTTCCACTGGCTGTATTTTCATTTTGTAAAGTGGATGTGATAGGCAATTATTTCTGCATATGTGACATTGTTTAAAAAATACTAGTGGTTAAATATTTCTTAATTAAATGTTGGCTCCTGAGCCTGAAAGAAACTGTCCAGAAATTCAGAAGGAATTGCACAAACATTAACAGGAGTCTGAATAAGAGTTTACATAATGAATGAAATTATTTCCTACTTGAAAACATGCTAGTTGGAGATGTGAGCTGAGCAGAATTCACTCTGACTAGAGGCATGTTTAAGCCAAACATCTTTAGATTTCCAGGCAAGGACTCCTGCTTTTGGCCTTCATTTTAAGACCTTGGATAACCTACTGTAATTTAACCTCTTATTCTGAAATTGTGGTATACGGAAACCCCATTTTAAGTTACTCTGTGGAAATTTTTGAACTCTGGTTAGATATGTAATAAGGGAACTATTGGTCACTGATATTAGAGAGATTCAAAATTAGTATGTAAGAGTAATATATAGCATTGCTTAAGATAACAGTTTTGTAAAACACATGGTATCTTTCAGAACTGGGGTGACAAGGCATCATGACAAGTGCTCTCTGTTAGAAAAAGGGAACTCCTTGAAAACTTAGTGTGAGCTTGGAATATTTATTGCCTTCCATAAGCAAATGAAATAGTGACTGGCAATAGGTAAGGCTTTCATTCAGATATAGGTAAAATGCTCCTCAGGCTCCTTAGCCCTCCCTGTGAGAGCATAAGTACCATAAGTACAGAATAAACTGCTCTTTCCAGGTGCAAATAAAGCCCTCAACTTTGTTTCCCTGCCACCTTCCTTGAAAACCACGGCATTTCTTATCAGTGGGGCTTCCCAAGGTCCTCTCTTGCTTCAGAAAACCAAAGGTAGGAGGTAGCAGTGAGGACAAGGACAAGGTCCTGGGCTCTCTTGACTGTAGGGCCTACAAGGAGCAGGACTTCGCCCCAGGGAGCTGCAAGACACAGCTTCCCCTTCTCAAGGATGTTCTGTAGTAGCTTCTGCGGCTGGTGACTGACTGACTGAATGACTGCTCCACTTGGTCTTTTGTTGTAGGCACCGCAAAGATGAATAATTCAGTTTGTCAGGTGAAAATTTAAATTGCATCAGTCACACCTCTTCTAAAGTTATCCTGTTATTAAAAATGACAAACGGGTTTCAATGAAACACTGTTTTCATGTTCTCTAACCTCTCAACACATGTGTTTGAAACTTAAGAGTGTTTTGTGCACTCTTCAAAATTCTTGATTAAAATGATATGTTTAATGTAAGGAGGGAGAGAATTTTCACCCATAGTTAAGAGTGAGCTGAAAGTATATTCATTTTCGCTTAAAATGTTGATCTTTCTTTCCTTGCTGCTAGGAACAAGCCATAGTTGTCCAAGCTTTGAATTTTTGCACCTGTCTGCCATGTTTTCTTTGCTGAACAGTGAAGCTTTTAGACTTGACAAAACTTGAATGATTCATCTCCTCGCAGCCTACAAAAGTAGCCTTACGGTAACCTATAAATCCTGCACAGTTATTGAAATACATTCAAACCTTACTGTTACATTGTTAACCTCAACCACTGGGATAACACTGAAAACCGGTGCATTCCTTTTCTGAAGGTGCCCTCACTTTTTTTAAACAGCACATAATTTCCAGCAAGGCTGCAGCCTCCATCCCCTGTGAAACCAGCCCACAGTTTCAGAAACATGAAGGCTGGATCTAAGCACTCAATTTTTCTCTGCCACGTGAGCAAAAAGGCAAAGCCAAAGCATGCTGTGACTCCTAAACATGTTGAGGGAGACATAGAGGTTGCTGATCCTGAGTATCCCTGTGTCTTCATCAGCAGGTGACATGGTGGCTGTGGGCTGTCAGGATTGCCAGTCAGCACTTGCCAGCTGTATTATGAATGGTTGCAGTGATAGTGCTTCAGCAGTCAAGCAGATGTTGCCCTACTCTGTAGCAGATAGCATTTGGAGATGTAGGCTCCTGATTTGCAGTGCACAGAGTTGCAGAGCTCTGGGATTGAGGATGCTGTGCGTGGTTCTCCAGCCTTCAGGTTTGGGTTAGGGGAGCTTTGTGGACTCAGCAGATGCCCAAGACATTTGGGGCTCACAAAAGTAGCAGGATTTTGTGTCTGTCTGGTGGAGTTGTCTTGCCCTGGATCTGAAGGGCTTGTGGATGATGGGTCTCCTGAAGCCCAGGCTGTGTGTGCACACTGCCCCAACCTGCTTTGTTCAGCTGCCTCAGGGTCTTGTTATATCATGTCACCAAAAAATACAGCATTTGCTTCAGACATCTTCTCCCTTCCTTTTTCAACTGTGAAGCCAGTAATTTTCTCATAAAATATCAAGTCCTCTTGAATACTGCAAGAATAGCACCAGACGAAAATGTTACCAACCAGCTCTGCTGTTCAAATAATCATTTACATGAATGTGAGAAGCACATTTTTCAAGATTGAAGTGCTAACCCAAATTTACTGTTGCAATCTAAAATATTAGGCCTTTCATTACTTATGTTCAGGTGGTCTTTCCAAATCTTAATTCTTTTGTCACAGAGCTCCTATTCACAGCTCTTTCCATGTTTATCCATCAGTTTTTGAGCTCTTTGCATTCCATCTACTGGCACTATAAAGATGCATTACTTTAATTATTAAGATAATACTACTTGGCCATTTAATTTCCCTAGTGAAAGATGCAACAATTTGTAAGTGAATGGAAGGTTTTTAGTCTTAAAACCTGTAAGTGTAAAAGGCTTTGGTCCTAGCCCATGGTCTTGGAAATTGGAAAAAGAACTTTTTAGGGACTACTTAGAAATAAATGCTGGGTATTGGTGTCATCTCTGAGTGTGACAGCTGGAAAGTTTAATTATGGGCTGGGAAGTCAGGGATTAAGGAAAGTGTTAGCAGGAGGGGTGAATGTTAATGACCACTATGCTGTAGGCTTCAGGGAGGCAAAGTACATGTAGAACATAAGTGTAAGGCCAGACAGATGCTGTCTTTGAACATTCAAAGACTCCAGGCCTTTGTTCCTTGGCAAGTGAACCCAGTTTGCATCATTTTAACGTCTCGCACACATGAAGAGGTATGGGTAGAGTTGGGGAAAAATTCCTTCTGTAGTTTTAGAGTCCTGAGCGCAGGTGAACTTGTGTTCACTGTTGGAAAACAGCATCTGGTCCAGGGATAAATATAAACCAGGAGAGAAGCATGCACCCATGTCCACATTAGGCGAGTGGCATTGGCCTGAGAGAAGGAGATCCATACATTGGAATGTTCGGGCTGAAGCCATGACATCCACATGCTTTTCACTGGCTTTACTCTGGTCCCAAACAGCACACTACTTGTGCCTGCCAAGACATGTGAATTAGAACAAGTTAGAAAACCCATACCATGGTATGGTAGGGTTTGTAAGCACGCTGTACCTTGTGTTGCAGACCCTCAGTGGTAGTTTGAAGGAAAATTCCAGATCCTTTTGCCTTTAAAAGTGACAAATTGGGAAATAGTCCAGCATCTGCTCAGGGTGCCTATAAATCCTGTTGCGTAGGTCAGGTACCACTGCTGAGTTTAGTAATGGTACAGCCAACACAGTATTAAGGCTGAATCAGTCTTCCCTTTCTATAATTTTTCGAGGAACTGAGTTCAGATTTTTTCATTCAAGTACATTCTGTCTGTTCTGAAAAACAGCAAAAGAGAGGTTTTTTTTTCTTCTATGGCACAGGTTTTTTACTATTTAAATTTTGTTTGAATGAGGAGGAGTTGTAAGGGATGTGTGCCAGACTTACACTTGCTAGGTACATACATGACTTAATGAATCTGCTTTCTAATGTGCTATAGTAACCAGAGATCATCCTGAGAGAGAACAAAGAATAATAACATGAGCCATCTTTTGGGGAAAAAAAATAAAATAAAAGGACATTCCCCCTCGCCCCCCGCCAAAATAAAAATACCAAACACCCAAGAAACAAATCCCCAATGCACCCAAAGGCAATGAAAAAAAATCCAACCAGCCCACAAAACCTAAAGCAAAAGTCCAGCCTTTTTGTTATGAGGGGTGTTTAAAACAGTTGTGCACTATTGAATTGGTGTCTTTATTCTTATATTGAAGGCTAACAGCCTATATAAAGAAGTTTGGATTTTTCTCTGCTCTATGTGAGTTTTAAAATGGCCTTTTATGGATCTGCTGTACCTTACTGACTGCTGCAGCCTAAGCATCGTAGGAATAAACTAAGAGAATTGTCTTCTCTATTACAATGAAACTGATTTTTACCTGTGGCATTATTTATAATACATTTCCTATATTTATAGCTGTATATGATCTTCCTTGACAATGAAACTTTGTAGAACACAAAAATATTTTAACAAGCTACAAAACTGTCTCCTATGAGACTTCTGGGTGTTAACAACACCAAGGTTGTTGCAAAAAGGTAATAACTTAGCCTTTCTGCGCTTAATTCCATAATGAATGTATGGCTGTGAGGTATAGGGTAGTATGGTTAGCTGCTTGAAAAATTACTGATCTTCATATGAAAAAGTTGGTAGCTTTGGGGTGCTTGCCAGTTTTAGTTACAACTGGAGCTGGGTGGTCGAATGAAGCAGCTGGTTTTCTGCCAGTGGTGTTTTCTGCCCCTGCTGGCATGAGCGTGGATGCTGGGTGGGTGCTGAGGCATGTAGGGCCCATGGGCTCCCTCTCTGGCCCAGCTGCTTCCCACTCACTGGGGAGGGACAGAGGTATTTACACCTCTTGTTCTTGCAGAGCTTCCGGTCCATGGGAAGCTGTTTCGCATTGGAAAGAAAGCGCTTCATGTGGTATTTAAAATGCTGGACAAGAATTCACAGCAGGCATTTCCTCTCCTCTGAAGTGAGAGCGGAGGGAGAGGAAAAAAGAAAAAAGCCCTAATAAAATAGAGCTCACTTTAGGGATGGTAAAACTGCCTACTTGAACCTGTTTTACTTAAGGTTATGCCAGATGAACTGCAGATGAAATAAGAAGAAATAAAAAGAATCCTCATCTTTTTGAAGGCAGCATGCTTTTACAAGACTGTAAAAGATTATAAACGGGGTGAAACAGGGAAGAACCTCAAATAAGTGTGTTTTGGAATTTGTGCCCTTGATTGTATGCTTGCATGTGAGCAAGAGAAGAAATCCCTGGGGTTTTCTGGGTGGTTTTGGTTTAGGGTTTTTTTTCCCCAGTCAATTCTTCCCTTCTCCCCCCCAGCTTGGAAAACACATTAATTTCAGCTGTAATTCTGAGGCTTAGATGCAGTTCTGGCACAAATGACCCTGCCATGTTCCTGGTCTTATTTAGTACTAATGGATTAGACAAAAAAGAAAGTCTCAGAACCCCACCCTGAAATAATGCAAACTGCTTTTCTTCCCAAGAACTCCTAAGTATCCAAGTCCACACTTGCATCCACTCAAGCCAGCTTGAACTAGCTTCTCTGCAAGTTTCCAGTTGTCTGAATGCCAGCCATTGTCTAGCAACTGGTTGGAATGAAGCAGTATCTTATATTGGCCTGTCAGCCCTTTTAATGGCTCTGTGTCCCCATGGCACATTTAGTGCTGGTACCAAAGGTAGGAAGAAACAATCTTCTCCTTAGTGGTGTAATGTAGGCTGGGGTTTTGTTCCCTCTTGAGAAACCAATATCAAAATTGTTCTTAAAATACATGTTAAAGGAATCAGCCTCAATCAGTCTTTTGGCTTTTTCATTGGTGAGGCAGAGCATGTAGTTCATTTCAGGAATGTATTATGATTCCCAGATTAACCTGAAATTGCAGTCTTTCCTCACCATTTAACTTTTGGTTCTGTAAGGGTAGAGGCAAACATTTTCCAGCATACTGAGAGGAACCTGACACTCCTGTTACAAATGACTTTTCCCCAAAAGCATTGCTTGTGTTGAAACAGTTTGGGCTCTGGCTTGCAGCCATGGGTTCACCTAAGCATATTACAAGAAGTGACAGGTAGACAGAAGTAATACATATTTTAATGTGCTTGACTCAGCTAGAGACCATAAAAGGAGGTAGACTAGACTTTCCTTTCCTAGCAGATGGGAGCTTGCTCTCAATTTATTAATAAGTTACGACACTGCCAGCACTGCCACTCAGGTCACCTTAATGGCCCTGTGGCTCTTTAAAGCAGGCAAGAATGTTGAGTTCCTGTGTTTTTTGGAAGATGTCCTCTCTGCTCCTGTGCAACCACTACAGCAAACATGCTGGGGGGTCAGCCTAGCTGATTTGCTCATGCTCCAAAGACCTGTCAAGGAGGTGGAGTGCATGAGTCAGCAGTGGATGGAAGCTACAGGTGAAATTGGAAATCTTTCCAGTTGGTACTCCCTAGTATTTTAATAAATAAGAAAGTATCATGGCGTGAATGCACTTTGGATCCAGGGAGCTGCAGTTGTTCTTTTATAAGTCATGTGCACTCTGTCACTGAAACTAGATCTTGTACAGTAATAAGTACTTTACTTTTTTGAGTGATACCCAGCACAACAGAAGAGATTTTTTTAAGTATAAAATGAAAAAAAAAATCAAATAATGTTTACCTATTAAATATTTGTATTGGTTTTTGTGTTTTTTTTTTCCTTTTTGTGGAATATAATGTAGTTAAGATAGTTATCTTCCACTTGGGAGATCTTTAGGCAGGAGTTTGGAGAAAACAGTGTGGGATTTTGAATGGATCAAAGGTTAAAACTAAATTGATAATTGTCATAATGTGGTGTAAATATTGAACTCTGCTAGCAGGAAATACAAAGAAAAGTATTGTTTTCAGGCATAAAGCCTTCCTTGCAAGCTGTTCAGAACAAGTAAGTACAGTCAATCTTCAACTGAAAGTAGGGTTTGGATGCTAGTGCTCGGAAAAGAGGTGGACTGATGGGAAAGAGCAGAAGAGAGAAAAAAAGAGCCTGAGAGAGGTCTAAAAATAGGATTTGCTAGAAGAGGCAGAGAGTGGTCTGAGGGATGAACAGCAGCTGTCTGCAAGCTGCAGAGCCATGTTATGCATCCACTGTTGTCAGGGTGAGGAGGAGTGTGCCTACATTTCAAGTAGGAAGAATTAGGTCAGACATTTGGGAAAATTTTCCTAAACAGTAAGACTAGGGAATCAATGGAATAAATGGCCCTTGGTGAACATGGAAACTTCAGCATTTTGGGATTTTGATAACAGGTGACATAAATATGTGCAAGGTGGAGTTTAGATAAGGGGAGCTGGGAAGGGAACCGTGGAATATTGATGTCAGTATACAAGATGAGACCCCTAATTAAGGTCCAGCACATATCTGATGTGCTTGGTTTGTCAGTGGTGCTTTTGGCATGCTTGCATGGCTGTCTCTCCAAAATACTGGTGCTGCTGCTGTAGGGATAATTAATGCTGTTCTGGAGTTGAAGGAAGGATTAGTAGGTTTCTTGCTTCTTTGCAAACTTTTAAAACTGATTTTTTAGGGGCAAAGTTTCTGTGGCCCCAGCTGTGGTAAAACACATGCATGTAATGAAGGTGACAGAGAGCAGGGTGGGTTAGAGCCCAGCTGCAGGGTACTGCTTCCCTGGGGCATTCATGACATCCAGGGAGGGAGTGGATTACCTCATTCATTTTTTAGTTCGCATGTAATGGCCATGTGAATATTGGCATGGAGATTTATGTCCCCACAGAAAACAGACTGCAGAGTGAGCAGAACAGGGGAGGGAGAGGTGAAATGCTACTCTGTTGTTTGTCATCAGGTATAGCCACTAGAGGAAGTTTTTGGTTGTTGAGACACCATTTATGATGCATTAGGGAGTAACTCTCTGTATTCTCTGAATGTTTATTAGCTCCTGAGAATGTTGACTTGTGCACTAAGGTATCAAATTTGTTTGATACATTAGACTTTGAAATTATGAATGAATTCTTGGGCAAATCTTACCAGTAAGGAGTGAGATGGTTGCCCAGTTACCTTGATTTTTTCCCCCCACACTACCGCATAATGTGCAATTAAGTTGGGTTTTATGTGGTGTGACGTGAAAGGTACTGAAAAAAAAATGAATTGGCATAAAATAGTCATTAGATAACAATGCACAGTGGTCCTTTGCCGCTTACCCAGAGAGCCTTGCATTGAATCCTGCACAACATCAGGGAAAACGACAGAAAAAGTTACTGTTCTTGGACTTGTTTCACTGATTTGGGCACTTAGGTGAGGAGCACATGAGACAAGTTTGAAACTCAGTACACTGAATTGGGTCTGGTATCAAACTCTTTCACTTTGTTTCTGAATTGCAGGATTCTCCCTTAAATTAAGATAGATTGTTTGGATTATTCAGTAGCTATGAAATTAGTGGTTTGTAGCCTTAAAAACAACCATCAAGTATTTAACAGAGATACGTATAAGGAAAAGTATGTGGGGAAGGTTGTGAAGTCATTTGTTCCTTAAATTATCTTCACTTCTGTTTTTAAATTATCAACCCGATGCAGAATATATTTTTTTCATTATTTTAAATGCCTAATTCCTGTTGAGTAACCTAGATTTACCTGACTGACGTTTTTGAAAACCCAGTGATTTAAAAGCTGTAAAGAGCTTGTCTTCCTTTCTGCTGCAAGGGGGTGTCCATTCCCTCTTACTCTTGGTTTTTGAGATTAAGCTGCATTACTGCAGCTTTCTACTTTCTTATTCTTTACCTCCTCCCCCATTTTTTTCTGACCACTGTCTCGTGGGGACACTTCAAGCCACCTGTCTGTCGCCATTGCCTCAAACCCTTCTGTCCTCTCTGAGCTGCTGTCGCTTCTATGTGTCTGAACTCCAAGAAGGTCATATACGTTGCAGAGGAGTTGCCAGATCTGGTGACATCCATCTTCAGAGACAGCATAATCCAGTGTAACACTGGGTCAGGAGCATATAATGTAATTACTATGTAGCTGTATGTAGAGCATTTCAGAGTTTAATAGGTAAAAAGGGTTAGAGCCTCTTTAAAGATAGCTATTTTCTTTGTCAGGCTGTATTGGATGCTGGTCTGCAAATCCTCATAGTTTAGCTGCACAGATGGTGAAAGGTTTTGTCTTTATTGGGCTGTTACATGAAGACACAGAAAGCTTGCGCTTAATTCCGCGTAGCGATGGTCATGCAAAGGACCCTCAGGACTTAACTAGTATGCATTGGGACAACATGTGTGCGAGCTTCCTGTGCTTTGAAAACGTGTAACTAAAATGGGCGTGAAGCATGTAACCAAAGTGTAACTGAAGCTGGGAGAGAATCCCGCTTACTCTCTGATTTGAAGTGAGATCACTCTACAGATGCCTGGGTCCACCATAAATCTTGTCATCCATGCCTTTCCACTCTGACTGATTCATTCCTAGAAGTCCCTGCTCCCACACCATCCTCAGATCTTGGTTTGCATCCAACACGTTATCCAACAGCTGGTGGCTGTGAGGCATTAGGGCCGACTGCTTGTATGTGCGATTCAGTTTGGGGCGGGGAGGATATTGAACTGTATTTTCAGAGGATGCTGGGAGAATATCTTTGCAGTGAGAGTGTAACCTGGAGCACAGGTGTCATGGACCAGCTGCTGGTGCCAAATTAAGAGTATTTTTGTAATCTGTAGCAGGTAATTAAAGCTCTGGGGAGCATGAGGATCCCAGAAGAGTTTAAGCATCAAAAGCTAGCTGTCTGATGCTGTGGGTTTGGTTGTTTAGACTCATAAGATTTTAATTTGTTTGGGGAGCCACTGGTTTCCTTATGTGGTGCTTCAAACTAGAAGATCTATTACTTGATATTGCAGAATGTGATTTACATTCAAAACTGACATGAATGGCCATGATATTAAAATCTAAAGGCAAAATGAATAATTTGTTTCAGAGAAATAAAATCTGTTATGATTAAACCCACTGTGATGCCTCACCATGTAGCCTTACTGAATCAGACCCATTTAGTACCTTCAAAAGTTGAAAAACTGGGTGTAAAATTAGTATTAGTATAGGAGGGAACAAAAAAAAGGGAAGATGAAGTAGGAGCATTTTTGTCCCCATCCCTCAGCATGCTGGCTCTCCTCACACAGAGCTACCTTTATTTAACTAGGACTTAGTATAGATCAAGGGTGTTTCCTCTGTTTGATTTTTTTTTGTTTGTTTGTTTTCCTTGCTGCCTATGACTTTTTCCTGCCTTTTGTGTCTGCCTTAGTTTTGGAAGTTTTACCAATTATTTTAATCCAGTGTTCAGGAACACCTGGAGCTCCTCAGTGATGGAGAGCAGGCGCTGCTCTGGGATACTGTGGGGGAAGCCATTGCTCAAGAGCCCTGCCTCGCATGACCCGTGTCACATGTCTGCCTCCACGAAGAAATGATTGATGACTCCCTTAAAAAACTTAAAAGGCTCAGTTCTGGGGAGTTTTATGGAAAAAGGTGTGGTCTGCTGAAGCTCAGTGTGCTACAGGATGGCAGTGCCTGTGAACCTGTACAGGGCTGGGAGCAGAGACTGCAGCCGCAGTGCTGATGTCTTGCTGGGATAGAACAGCAGTGGACAGTGGAAATGGCTGTGACCAGCTGAAAGAGATTCCTGCAAAATGCTCATCTTCTCTGCTTCGTTTCTTCCACCTCTGAAGCATGCTGGATTGAAGAAAAAGCTACAAAACTGTAAAAATGAATCCCTTCCAAACCATAAAAATGGAGGGAAAATACCCAGTCACTGAAAAAAAAAAATACAGTACTAAAATGCTTTTACAAGTAATAGGCTGGGAAGGGTTTAATTGATCAGTGAGCAGTCCTTTCTGACTTTTTAAAGCACTATTCAGTAAAATAAAGCAAAAACCAACTGATCTTGTTGTTGAATTCTAGTTAGCAAGGTGTCCTGGAAATCAGAAAAGTCAGGTTGATGTTTTAAATTACAGTTCATATTTTGTTTTACTTAGTAGGCTTTTCCATCGCCTGAACTAGAAAGATAAATGTCTGCTGGGAGGGAGTCAGAAGCCCTGGGAAGAGATGGGCTTGATGCTCTGATCTGTACCTTACCTGTCTGATTCCCTTGTTTCTGTGAGGTTAGGAAGGTCACCAGCTTGGGAGCACTGGAGCACAATCTATTTAGGTAGTGTATGAAACAGAAAATATTGTTCGCAGGTTTTAACAGTATTCTGCCCTGAGGGTAGTGTGATAATGTAGCACACCTGCCATGTGTCAGCAACTCGTGCAACTCTTCTTTTTCTTTTTTCTTTTTTTTTTTAAATTTTGAACTGATTCTATTTTCTGCTCAATATGAGAGAATATGAACTTTAATGATGTGGTGCCTGAAGCATACTCAGCCTCTGTGACATTAAATGCAACTTTTAAGTAGTGAGTGATGCACAGGGAGCCCCACGTGAACATTTGGCTCCAGAACAATTTAGAAAGGTCAAAACCTCATGTAAATGTAACCCAAGTAATCAAAATCACTTCTCTGCAGAAAATCAGGGTGTGCCTGATGGGTGAGCCATTGAAGGCTCTTTCTTGTCTTTTTAGTTTCTGAATGAAATATTTATCAATTGATTGTAATCACAGCAGTACAAGCAGTTTTTTGTGGGTTTTTTTGCCTAGTTTTTTAAACTGAAATGAGGAAAGGGATGAAGTTGAGGGTGTTTCTAAGCAGTTCTCTGGTGAGCAACATCTGTGGGATGCTGCTGTAGTCTCCATTAGCAGTTCCTTTATTTCCTTCTCCTCCTCTTCACATCTGCCTACTCCTGTAATTCCCTGTTGTTTTTCACCATACGTATTTATTAAGTTATTTTTGTATTATTTCCAACTCACCTTCCTACAATTGCAGTATTTATGTGGGTTAAAGGTCTTTGGTGAGCAGATGCATTGCTGAAGTCTATTATAAGCAGCAGTTTATTGTGTTTCTCAAACACAATAACCCAAAAAAACCCTTTTTCTTTTAGGGTTTTGGTGGGGTTTTTTTTGTCTTGGTGGTATCACTGATTGTTATTTTCTCACTGAATGAAAGAACTGTCAGATTTAGGTTTAATCCCCATGCACCTCTATAGTTAAACGCAGTACTCTCAAAAGGTATGTTTTTGGCAGCTTGTGTATGTGTGCTCCTCCAGATGCGAGCTGTCTGCAGGAGCTGGTGTCAGCACTGGCTGTGATCAGCCTGCCTTTGGAGGTGGTGGATGAATCTTGGCAGTGGGGGTGAGGTGGGCCACAGCCAGCCCCTACTCTGAGTGCAGGGAAGGTGCAGCAGCAACTGCACCCCACAGCTGCAGAGCTGAACAGAGAGTTTGGTGAGAGAATGCAGTTCCCTTCTTCCTTTGGTAAGTCCATACTTGCCCACGGGGAAAGCTACTTGGATCAGCAGGATAGGAAAAAATGAGGCAAAATGTGTTGTGGTGGCCTGATTTTTCTTGTGCTGTTCAGAAATTAGGGTAGCCTTGGGATGCCCTCAGTGTTATGACCTCCAAAAGATGATCTGGTGTTTTCAGGAAACCCGGTCAGTCATGCTCTTCATAAACCTTGCATGCTGGAAGAACAGCCGAAATGGCAGGGACTCTGGGTTTTATTTGAGGTGGGAAGTGACCCATCCCGACAGCAAAACAGACCCACTGAATCATAGAAATGAAAGGTAAAGAGGAAATAAAAATGTTATCCTGTGCGTCTGGGTGCTCTGAAACAGAAGGAAATATATGCATTTTGTGAATTCAGAGTTGCAAACCCAAGTGGAAGGGGTAGCAAAATCAATAATATTTTAATATCTTAACACTTTATAAAGTTGCAAACAGAGAACTTTGCTGCTGCTTTTTAATCTGTAAATAAGTGTCCTGTGATGACTTCACACAGCTATAGATAACCTTTTCTTGATTGTCATTGTAGTTGATATGCCGTCTACTCTAAATCCCACTTGATGCGAATCACTTTCTTGCTCCACTGTTAGCAAATGCTTGATTAATTTCTGTCTGCAAGAACCTTGTATGTATTGCAAGGCTCTTATCAGACCCTCTTTCTGTTCCATTTCCCAGAGTAAAGAAATCTAGCTCCTTAAACCTTTTTCCACAGATCATGTTTTCTAAAGCTGCTGTTGTTCTTCCTACTTCCTTCTTGACACTCTTTATTGCATATCTTTCAAAAAATATGAATCCCGAGCTGAAATACAGTATGCTGTATACCTCTCCCTGCTGCTCCAGAAGGCAGAACAGCTCCAGCGTTATGTCCCACAGAAATTCATCTTGCTTAACATGTGACTTCAGACTCCCAAGCTGCTTCATTCCTGCTGCCAAACCCACATCTTCCTCATCACTTTTCTCTTCTGAGGTCTCCGCTCCTGCTGCTGTTACTCTTACAGGAATGTAGTTGGATTCAGTATATTTATGATTTTCTGTCAGACTCTTTTCTCTTCTTCAAATTGTGTGAGTATGCCAACATTGTACCCCAACCTCCCCAGTTTGATGCTGAGCATGGATTAGCCACTCTCCCATCCTTCACTGATCCTCAAAAGGCTGTGATTCCTGAAATCAATAAGTTTTCACAGATTGTTATCATGGTGCTGATAACTGTAGGTTAGAGTTTGGGGTTTTTTAGTCACTTGTACACCCTTTCCCCTCCCTTCTTTTTTTTTTTTTTTCTTGTAATAGTGTAAACTATTTCTGTAGTTCACTCATCAAAAACTCAAGTGGAGCTGTTTTAAAAGCCTTTCTAAAGGCGGCTCTGTCGTCTGTACTATTCTACTTCCTTCTTATCAGCTGGAACAGCTGTTCTGTCAGAGACAGCAAGAAAGATATTACTCTAGTTTGACATGACTTTTTGATACGTTAGTGTTGGCTGTTTGGTTTGGTTTCTTCCTAATCTCATTATTTTTACAGAATTAGAAATCCTTTAGCAGTACACTGCTAATACCAATAACTTTGGTATTAAAAGTACACTGTAATTTCTGACTTTTTCTGATTTCTTTGTAATACTGTGTGTCATGTTCAGTCTTTTCATTTCTTTCAGACCTTACCTGGCCTCTCTAGCATCTCCATAACAGTGGTTAGTAGTTTAAAGATGACTGATGGTGGCTCCTCTAGCACTCTAGGGAGATTTCTAGTGGTTCCTGCTGTCTTGAAACCACCTGGCTGACTCATGTTTGCTCTGTTCTTCACCTATCTCCATCCAACCTGTACTTGCACATCCTGTGTGTCAAATGAAATATGCCCCCATTATCAGGTACCAGCTAGCTGCTGTGAAATGAGGCACTGAAGTATTCAGCCTTTCTCGTGTTCTGTAACAGGGCTGGTTTTCCTATATAAAATATATTTATAGACTCCCTTATTCTTTGCCTCAACTCTTGGTGGTTTTAAGTCAGTTTGCAGCCTAGTCTTCATTTTTCCTTTTATGTTCATACCTGAGTCATGTGTCCTTGGTCCTGCTTTGATGTACAATCCCTTTTTGGTATATACCTGTCCTTCCCAGGTACTTAAGAGCTTCTGAAACTTTCTGTCTCCAGCCTTGCTAGGAGAAGGATAATCTTTCCAGAAACACTCAGCTGTGTTTTCATTTGGTGGTGGTACCACCAAAGAGGTGCCTGAGAAGGGGGAGCTTTAGGTTCTGACAGGTAGTTCACATCTGCAGTTGCTTTTTTGTCCCCTCTGAGGAGTATGTCTGGTGGTTTTAAGGTGTCTTCTCGATCTCTTCTAGATTACATAACTCCTTTATTAGATGTTACCTCTGGTTTTCCTTCTTTCACCTTCATCAAGAAACTTTAAATAAGTCCTTATAGTGCACCTTCCTAGAAGGCCAAACAAGTATTTTTAACTCATGCCATGTCTTACAACACCTCCAAGCAACCCTTTTTATTGTTGTTAATGCCTCCCTGCTCTCCGTGCAGTTTCTCTCCTGCACCTGTGCTTGAGACCATGTCATGTGCCACTACATCTGTTAAGTCATTTAACCTGGAACACTCTTTGCTGGCACAGTGGCACCTCATCCCGATGCTCAGGATCTTTCTTGGGTTTCCTCTTGTCTCTTTCATTGTGATTTTTTTTCACTTTTTAATGCGCCTACTTCAATGCTTTTATGCTTACGTGTATTTATTTAAGGTACGATGCTAAACTCTCAGCATGGCCAGTGTGTTTGTGTCTTGAAGTATAAGGGTTCCACTTGCTGGGCTGGAGCTTCACAGCCATGTCAGGCAAATGGGGTACCCACTGATGCCAGAAGGAGGGGTTCTGCATCCCCCTCTCCATGCTGGGGAAGTTCAGCCCTCCCCTATGAGCCACCAGGCCCCCCAAATTACACTGGTGTTGACATGAGAGAGGTGACAGGAGCATGGGGTTGGGAGGGGGCATCCAGTGGCCCTTTTTGGGGCTATTTCCCACCCATGTTTGTTCAGGACACATCTCTGTAGTCACTTCGGTTTGTTGATGTCCACTGGAGTAACTGTAATGCCAGGGACCAGGCTGGCACTGAAGGACAATGATGGGTCAAAGAAGAGCTGATTTTAACTTCTGGGGACCCTGCATTTGTGATTTGGTGCCCTCCTGCACATGAGGGTAAAACTCATCCGGCTTAAAGAGGATCAACAGAAATGGTAGTTTTCCTATAAGGGAAGACAACTGGAATAAAGTAAGTTGAGACTTCAGGCAGTTTGTTGAAAACAGTTTATATTTCAAGCTTAAAGTTGGTGTTCTGGTGTGTTATTCTTGTCTTGAAACATATATTGGCATTTCCGTTACTGCTCATTGCAGCAATATTGTTCTCCATATGCTCTCATTGGCATCTCATTATTGGATAAATATGTCTCTCATTATGCAGAACATTATTTTTGAAGTATGGAATCATTATTTTGTTACATAACCTCCAAATTTGGACCTTTGCAAAGATTTATGACAGTCTTCAAAAATTACTGTAATTAAAGGAGAACTTTCCACAAAGAGAATTAATTTGATCAAAGAAGCATTTAAATGTAAATCATTAATCTGTGCATTGCAGGAAATAGTTTGTGACTATGTATAGTTCATTTGATTATACTTGGTTCAATTTTGTTTTCTCATTACATCACAATTATTCAGAATTAATTCACAATTTCTTCTCTAATGTGATTTCTGTTTGCTTAATATAGCATATATTTTCACTAGCTTGTATTTATGTATAAATAAAAGCTTATTAACGACTGCTGGGCTAATTAAAGTGTGGACTCTGCTGTCAATATTGTTGCTCTGTAGATGCAACCCAGAAGATCTGTGCTTTGAAAACAGTAGGTAGAGTGTCAAATAAGTTTATGAATGTATGAATATGTACAGTGGATTGGAGTTGTCACTTGCTGGAGGGGAACAGGTGACAAAGAAGACAACGTGGTTTTGGTCCCTTTATGGAGAAAAGGAAATGATGTGCTTTAAGTTCATAGCAAGTAATTGGTAATGGAAATGGTAATCTCCCGAGCTGTAGTAGCTTGGTAGTTGGGAGTGACCAGAAGGTGTGCTGTAAGGTTTTAAGATGTAGGTTTTTTGCGCAAATGAGTTGCAGGTTTGGTATTCCTATCTAATGTCTTTGTATAGTGTAAGGGTAGGAGAAGATTTATTTTCTGTGATTTTATCTAATAAAAATTATTTTTAAATGTTGTATTGTTTTTTTCTGAGGTTGTGTTTTAATACCATGATAGTATATTAGTATTTATACTCTCTTACCTGTTCATCTGCATCACTTAAGCACTTATATTTTAAAACTTTACACTGCCAAAAGTACATACATTTTTAACTTAATATTTTAGTAGTAGCTGAAAATAAGCTAATTTTGGGCCTTGTCCCCCTGCCTTTCAATCAAAAGACTTGATTTTCATTCTGATTGAATTCTGTAGCCAAATTTACTTTAGCCTCAGACTATCCAGTATTAACAGCATCTGTATTAAATTTGGACTCAGCTAATCTTTTGGAATCTTTGGACACTGAGTTGTAAGCCAAAATTTAGCTATCCAAGAGCACATCTGGCTTGCATAGCATTACCTCATTTGTACAAGGTAGTGCTTCCAGTTCCTTTTCATTGGTTTGTTTTCTGTTTGCTGGAAAGGGGACTTTGATATGGAGGCTGTGCTGGCAACAGAAAAGGTTTAAGGAACTTCAGTGATTTCTTTCTTCCTGTACTGAAATTCACATTAGAAGTCATGGTTTTGGTACATAGCCAGGTATAGTAAATAAACTAATCAAATAAGGATAAGAAATTCTCAGCCAGCTACATGTTTGATAAATGTTTGGGCACTACTAGCTGTTCTCTCAGGTTTGCTGCAAACAAACAAACGTAGAGTAACATTTTATGTTGGTGAATTTCTTAAGATTAGTATTATTTCTTCTTGTGAGTGAAATTACTTTTTCCTAGGAGCATTGTTGTGCTACTTATAACAAATGCTGTCAGAGTTCATGTGGATAAGCAGCTGTTTGCTGAGGAAGGCAAAACAAACTATTGGTTTGCACTGAGAGAGGAATGTTGTTTTCTGTCTTGTAATTTAGTTATTTTCAACCTGCACTAGATGGAATGAGATAAATCTTAACTATGCAGTCACCTGAGGAGTTTGTAAGAAATTGGATTCATAATGGGTTTGCTTTGCTTCTTTTTACAACTGTAAGATAACAGCATGAAATGAATAGTATTTTGTTCTCTGTGCTTGTTATTAAGCATGTATAAATGGGGAAATAAAGACATTTGGAAATGAATAACCTTGGGTTAACTAAATCCATCTGCTGTCTGACTAATGACAGTAATATTGTATCCAGGGAATCTTAATGCTAAAAGATTTGATAATGCATACAAAGTTTTCTAACAAAGCACTCTTAAAGCCAGCAAGGACACATGGAAATGGAGAGAAAACTAATCCTGGAGAGTAACTCAGTATTGTAAGGCTATGCTTCATGTGCAAATGTCCCAAAAGAATATAAGAACCACGTTTGCTGTTCCCTGAGATTCAAAATTCTAACTGGCAGGAAAAGTAAAACTTGTTTTCTTCTCATGCTCTATGTAATTGTGGTTTATGGGACTAATTTAAAGGGCTGTGTTTCCATGCTCAGAAACAGCCAGGATACAAATGGTCATTAGGAAAGAACCTGCACAGGGTACAAAAATGAGCTTCCATAGACATGGTGATGGCAGCTGAAGGAAGGCAGACTTCTGATTCATATTGACTGGCAATTTGATTCTGTAGAGATTTTTACCTCTTTTTAAACAGCAAATATAATAGTTACTTTTTATTTTCACTGTTCTAACTCATACCAAGAAGGGAATAAAAAGACTTAGTACTACAACTTCTGGGCATTATATATTGTATTGGTTATAGGTGCTCTCCGGCATTATTTGATCAATGTTTTTTGTAGCTGTAAATTAGGCTTTGGTTACTTCCTAATTCATAGTTTCTGGAAAAGAAAATCAAGTACATAGTTTGAGTTTATTGAAATAATTATTTTATTAATTTGCATTTCGTATCTTCATGCACTTGTACAACACATGGTGTTGGAGGAGGCTTGGGATATTGATGGCGGCATGGGCGCTTTTCAAGCAAGGCAACCGTAATAGTGTCAGATGAAGAATAGTTTATTCCATGTTGATTTAACAGATGGGCAAATCAAAACTCTGAGGGATTAACTTTGTTCTTCAATTTAATGTTTAAAGCATACAAAAAAACATGGCTTAGGAGAATTGAACATAGAGGATGGGTTGTATGATCTACATTTGAGGAACTTCAGGCTTCCTTCGTAGTGAGTAGCACAAAGTTGTGGTAGTATGTGATTTATCTTTGCTTAAAGCAGGAATCTAAAATAGGTCAAATGAATTGCTCTCTGAAACGTCTGTTTTCTTCCTCTGTGTTTAAAGTGACATGGACAGCTGAATTTTGATTAGATGAACGCCTTTCTGATTGTCACATTTTAAGACCCACATTAATTATTACTTTTTGTAGATGCTAAAGACAATTTGTTAAATAATACATTTTAAAAAATATTTTTTTGTACAGTCATTCCAGTCTGAGTGTAAAAATTTATGACGTGTTCCTAAATAAGTGTGTCACACATTAGTACTTTGAAAATGTGGCCTGAAGAAGTCTGCCATATATGCTTACTAGTTCTGCTTCTCTCTTGTACTGTTTTGGCTTGCAGGGAGTAGGAATATCCACCCCTGACCTCACACAGGGTGCAAAAGCTGAGCACAGGCTGAATGCTGTGACTTGCTTTGCTCTACAGAGACATGTATTCACTGGAGAGCTTGGCCTAGAAAGATATGCAGAATACATAAGTGAGTTTGGAAATAGTAATTGGCCTCATGTAAAACAATTTTCTGTCAAGCAATTTAGCTTATTAAACATTTAAAAAAAATAAAAAGTTTTTTACTTTTCTTGTGATCTATAATAAACCTGCTTCTACTAGTAAACATTGTAGTGTATACTACAAGTTGATTGTGAATTCCTGGCAGATGAGTTAGCAGATGTATATTCGTGTGGAACCACCTATAATTACACAGTAGCTATGGTTACCAGGTTAAAGAAATCATGTCCTGACGTTGAACAGAAATAGATGGCAGCAGACTGGTTTGTTTTCAAGTTACTTAAAAGCAAAATGCTCAAGATTAAGTTCATGACGTCTGAGCACATACGAGTAACAACCATAAAGGCACACTCCCTTTGCTGAACTGGCACAGAGTCTGCTTTCATATCCTTGTTTTGATACAAAATCACAGTATTTTTTTTTTTTAAGGTGGGTTTTGCCTGTATGTAGTTTGAGAATTGGGTGCCAACCGCATATTTGTAACAAAACGATTTAATTCAAATAGTTATGATTTTGATTAACTTTACTCATATTTTCATTTTTATTTAGTACTGGACAACATTAAGTACAGACAGACTTTTCAAGGAAAGTTGTATTCACCTCATTTTAAATCTAACACTTCAAGTGACTTAATGGAAGTATTTATATTTTCTTTTGGATCCTCTAGCACTTAGGAAGAAGTGACAGAAGTGTAGATGAACTCAAGTGGGAAGAACAGAACTGGACTTAAAAGCAATTATGCGTGTTTGCACTGATGGTGGGCCCACTTCAGATGTTTCTAGCATATACAAAATCATAGAATCCTTTGGGTTGGAAAAGACCTCTAGGATTTTGGAGTTCAACCGTTAATATGTGGCCTGGAAGCATCAAAAGTACTCAAGTACATTTCCAAAAGGGAGTGCAGATGTTGAGGAGGTTAAGCCCTGTTGGCTTCAATGTAAAGAACAAAAGATTTAATGTTTCAAAAGCTTCCACATGTTGTAGAACTGCAGTGGATTTTGTTGGATTTAGGACCCTCAATCATACATGCTTTTCTCAATGTATTACTCTCCCTTTATGAATTATGAATTACGTATTTTGTATTTAACTTGAACATAATGTCCTATAATGTCGTGTATTACAATGTAGAATAAGATTTCATGGCAAAACACTCTTCCTTAGAGTAGGGATGCATTTAGACCTGGTCTTTTGCACCAGAGAAGCTTTCCTAGGGATCCTAGTTGGACCAGTGTGATAGTCACTTTAAAGTCTGAGCATATTAAGGCTAAAACTTTGTGCCTCATCTTTCTTCGTTTTGTAAGCCTAGCTTACAAATTCACAGCCATGCAATAGTACTCAGTGGGTCTGCTCACCTTGTTTTGCAGAATAACCAACCATGACTACAGAATCGGGATCAGACTCTGAGTCCAAGGATAAAGAGCAGGATCAGCAGGAGAGCCCTACACAACAAGGGGCAGCGGAGACCCAGCCACAGGACCAGCAGCAACAGCAACAGCAGCCAAGTGAAGAACATCAAAACACACTTGAGCAGTTCTCGGCTGTGGCAGCACACAGCACGCCAGTGAAAAAGGAGCAGGTAAGAGAGCCCATGCACACACGCTCTCTGCACGCAACTAACTCTGTAGCTACTTACTACTCCTGGGAAATAATGAGTCTGGTATGTTAGGATGGGAAATATATATTTCATATATGCATGGAAGGGTGTTCAATGGGATGCTGTACATTGTGGCTGGTTGGCCTTTCACATTTAAAAAAGAATAGTTCTCATGCAGAATGTTTTGAAGTTCATGGCAGGTGTTTCTGCCTCCAGTGCTTAAAGAGCAGTCTCATTAACTAAGCAGGAAACATCTTCGATCTTGCATTTGCATTAGATAGCAAACAGTGTCAGTTTTTATGAAGCTGAAAATGTTTTCAGAGTTCATTTTTTTGACACCTGCTGAACACTGATTTCATGCTTGCTTGTCTGATGTATGAACCATGAAAAATCTGTGGTCCCTTAAGTTTCTCATAGTTCTGAAATAACTGCATTATAATTACTTGAACTATCCATGTAATAGGTTTCAGAAGACCTATCGCATGCTTTTCCATTTGGTTCATTGTTGCACTTATTAAATTTGCGGAAGCTGCTTTCTTCTTCCCATTAATAATTTCCAGTCAATAGGATTAAGAGGCATTGTTCTTCATGGGTAAGTGACACAATTAATGAGGTACCTGCAAATCACTTCCCTTAGCTCCATGAGGTTATGACCCCCATCTGATCACCTTCCCCTTTGGAGAGTGGAATAAGTCAGTCTAACTCCTCCTCTCTTCTATCCTTTAAAAATTTCTGGCTGTTTGAAGTGGGCTTCTGTTATTTTACTTGGCTGGGAGACATTGCTGGTGAAGACCGCAGATGTATGGTGTTACGTAAGATCAGTGCAAGTGATCGTGTAGAAGCTCTCTGGGGCTGGCTGTGGTCCTGGGTTTTAGCTTTTTTTCACAGAGCTACAGCCCAAACTTGGTGTTGATGTGGAAAAAAATGGGGGTGTAAGCAATATCAGATACAAAACATTTTTGTATCTCACTCCATTAGGATTGCATTGACTAAATACTTGGGAGAACAAATTTTTCTGGGACTAAATTAAAACAGGTGTCTAAAATCTTGTATCTCAAGAAGTAGACGTAGCAGGGCAGGATTTGATTGCTATTGAAGTTCAGCCATTGAAAGAACTGGTTATTTTTTGGAATTACTAACCATTTTTAATATTGATAACCCTTGATCACTCCTTGCTCACCAGACAACTCTCTGTTCTTGCTGCCACATCCACCAACACGGGTTGGGACAATTTTCTTTTCTGAAATAGATCAGAAATTGCCTGTAATTATTTTGGGGAAAAGAGGCAGGGCTGCTTCCAAAAGAGAAAGTTTTTGAATAAAATGATCATTAATTTGAAGTGTGATTCTATGACTCCTAGGCATAAGCAATATCTTTTTGTTTTTCCAGACATTTTCAGTAATCTTTCCACTTCAAATTTCTTTTCATCTTAAAAAAGTAAAACAAATAACAAAAAAACTCCAAACAAGAAAACAAATGCAACCTCAAAATAGCCACACACACAAAAACCCAACTTAGACACCAAAACTGTCCATCTGTTTAGAGTTGTGAGTTTGCAGACCTGAGATGTTCTCATGTGTGGTGTGATCCCTTTCTTTCCCAAAGAAGATCACAGTGAGCTGGTGTCTGTAGAAGGCTTGATAGAAAAAGTGGGTTAGTGAAAGGGATATGTGACACCTTCCCGTTGAGATTACCAGATTGAATCCAAATGTCCGTGCTGTAATAAGCAGACTGCCAAATCCAACTGCAGTGATTTCATAGTGGCGTAATTGTCTGTATCACAGGAAAGGACCACTTAAATGCAGCACTAAGAGAAAAAGCTATTTGCAATGGTGTTATTAAAAAAGCCAAAAGCTGAAGTTGGTCATTTTCTCTCTAGCTGGCTGTAATTGCAGTGAGGTTGATTTTTGCTGTTGCATCGTATGAGAGAACCTTGAGAAGAAAGATTTAAGTTACCAATCCATTACAGTGACTTTTCTTTGTCATTCATACATAAAGCCCTCAACATTTTAATGAAGATGAAGAACCTTTTCATATTGAGATTATCAGTTACTGGAGAAATGAGTCCTTTCTATCAGGTGTAATAATGCAGCCTAACTATCTGTCTGCCTTCCTGTCTATTTCAAAAAGAGAAGGCGACTTCACATGGGTAGGGCACCAATACTTCTGACCAACTACTCTAAGTGGATGGGATTAATGTGTTGTTCAACTTTTTAATATCACTTCATACCTCAGTGAGAAGCTGGGAAGCATCCGAGATCATTACTGCTGAATCCTGTGACTCCAAAGGCTTTCTTTAAGAGGGGGTCCAGCTTCAAAAGGGCTTGACCATACTGTGTCAAAGATGAGAGAGATTATGTTCAAAAAATACAAACCCTGAAGCAACTTCTACTGCACTAGAGTGTGGTTCCTGACACTGAAAATACTGCAAAAATAGAGCATAAAAACTGAAAAAATATGGCACAGAAGTATCTTGGAGAAGAATTTAGAAGAAAATGCAACTATGCTTGCAGAGTTCAAAATAATTCACTTTGTACAGTTTTTTCACTGGCTGCCTTTTTTTCCTAGATTCCAGGATGTCAGGTTTCTTTAGGAAGAAGAGTCTTAATACAGTCTGAAAGTACCTCAATGCCTGAACATGTCAGCATAGTTTGGGGGAATCTTCTCTAATAGTTTTTGGCATGTTTTTTTTTCTCCAGACAAATGAGAGAAAAATCTTTTGTGTGACTTTAACCTAGACACATTCCCCTCATCTTAATGTAGATGGCAACCTTAACAAACAAAATGACCTCAGTAATAGGTTTTAAATATTTATAAATAAGCAAAACTCTCCTGTAGTCTTAAGATACCAAGTGTCTTTATGAAGGAAAATAAAAATTGCTTGCAGGCTGAATATGGTTCTGAAGTGTAAACAGGTGATGGGTGTCCTTGTTGTTGTGGGCTTTTCTTTCAAGCAGCTTTTTTGTTTACTCAAAAAAGATTAGTTAGTTCCCTGAATCTGGGGTATTTTGCTTGTTGTTTTTTGTTGGAGTGGGGTTCTAACTCTCACATCAGAAATGTCATGAGCCACTGTGTATGGCAGTGCTGCTTTCTTTTCATTCCCAGAATGACCTCTGCACCCATCTATGTGGACATGCAGCTTCCCTGGCATTCTTCTTTTAACAAAATGTGCAGAATTCGTCAAAGAGCTCCTCTGCCCATCAGCAGTAGGACAGCTGTGCACAGAGGCCCTAGCAGGAGGCATCTTCAGTCTTGTTTATGTTTCAGTGCAGTAGCCTGGACCACTGACAAGCTGATCAAGGACTTGGTGGAAGGTTAGCAGGCCTCAAGCCTTGCTGTGAGTCCAAGGGGACTCTCCCTCTTCGTCACAGCTGCTGTGAATGTTAAATGCTCAGCAAACAGAACTGACATACTTGATGCCGCCTTCTCTTGCCAGTCGTCAAGGTATGCAAGAACCTTGACATCTAGACACAAGAGCTGGCGTCCAAGTACTCAAAGGAGAAAGTTCTCTTGTGCTGGAGCTAGATGGGCGATGAGATGGCTGGTGTGGGGCTGCTCCTGGGGAAGAAAATCCACAGCTCAGGGGATGTGGTGGCTTTTGAAAGCAGCTCTTACTTTTTTATCTTTCTACTAATCTCCCCACCCAGGGAAGGGCAAGAGACCATTGCTGTGTCCTCACTTGCAGAGAAAGTAGGACCATGGGGTCTTTCCTTGCCTCTTTGTCATTTGCTGAGGCTTTGGTGGAAGCTGGTGCTATTGGTATTACAGCTGGCTCCAAATTCCCGTTCTCCCCATTCACTTGAAGGTAGAGGGAAAGCTTATGGTTTGTCTTTATGAAATGACTCAGGGACAGTTCCCTCTGATTTAGCAGTACACTGTTGTTTCTAGTTATGTGATCTGGTCTCAAAGCAGATTAAAGCCTTTGGAGGGATTTGCTCCATTCTCCTGAAGGTTTATTATATACAATGAATGAAGACAGACTTGGAGGATTAATTTAAAATATATTTCCAGTAATGTTTGTTGCTTATTCCACTGAAAAATTCAGAGCCAAAGCAGGGTGGGGTTTTTTTTGCCTTGTAGTAAGATAACAGAAAGCCTTTTTTATTTTATTTAAGCTTTAGCTTAGCTAGTACTGCACCCCTGTTGAGGTTTTGTTTGGAGTCTATCAGGGACATAACTGATGAGAAGGGTAATGACTGCAGCACAGTGCTGTTGCTAGGAAGGGTGAAATGCTGTAGTGCAGTTCTGGCTTTCATCTAGTGCCACGGAGAGGACCAAGTGCTGTGCTGCATCATGGTAACTCTTCAAATGGCCTGACCCTCAGATAAACCTAAGCAAAACTGACCATGGTTGCTTTTTCTTGCCATTTTTCCCTGCAGTGTATTTGTCATTCAAATAGTACCTATTTTACGCCAGTCTGAGGGACTTACTGAGCATCTGCAGAGAGCAAAATTCAGCATCTCATCCTGTACTTATCATCCATTAGCCAGCTGGCTGCACATAAAATTTGTTTGGCCCCTCACTTCCATCCTGTTTGTTTAACCCTTTGCTTAGGTGCTTGGGAAAACTTTCACTCTTCCAGGCATGTCAGCATCCCTCTGTGAATTCACACTATTAGGGGAGTATTCATGCCTTCATTCGGGTACTGTTTTCTCACTGACAGCAAAATTAGTGCAAAGCAGATGGTATTTTTCTATTTGATATGACACCATGGAAGCATCATATGATTTAATAGGTATGGGACTTCAAAATAATATCGAGAAACTGTAGGAATATCTATTCATCAACAACACTTAGTGGTTACTCAGTATTTCCAACACACAAATACAAGAGGTCCAAGTGGATTTTGTACCTGTGGAAAAAAATAAAAGCCTTAAAGTATTTTCATGAATGCCTTCCCTTCGTAGGTATTCTGTACATTTCGAGTGAGAAGGGATGGCTGAGAGAAATGTGGGAAATCTTTTCAGTAAAGATTCTGTCCTGCCTTAGGGGCTTTCTTGTCCAAGCCTCACACAAGGCTCACTTAAATGCATGGGTGCAGGGTGCACAGTGTACTGTATGACATGATTGGTTTATCTTGCTTCAGAAAGTATCTGTCTTTCTCCCTGTAGGCCACTGATAAAGAACAAGAGTTTGCTGCTGCAAGTGCAAAACAGCTGGAATATCAGCAGCTAGAAGACGACAAGCTCTCTCAGAAATCTTCATCTAGCAAACTTTCCAAGTCTCCTCTAAAGATCGTCAAGAAACCGAAAAATATGCAATGCAAAGTGACGCTCCTGGATGGATCGGAATATGCATGTGAAGTAGAGGTAAATGGCTTTTTGTTTTCTTTTTTTTTTGACTGTCCAGAAGTAAGCAGTGGAAATTATGTTTCTAATTTGAGCAAAAGAATGAATGGCCTGATATTTTGCTGGTGCCAAGCACAGAAATGCTTTCATTGTTTTTCCTAGACATTGAAGAAGGTGCACAGATTTGAGCTAGATGAGGCATTCTGAGCACTCCCTCGAACAGCCAGAGACTTTGGATTAATTTTTTATTAGTACATGCCACAGCAGAATGCACAAAACAAATTATGGACAACAAAGCCCATAAATGAAGCAGAATTTTGATCCCCTTGGGCTTTTCTTTTTCTTGATAAGTTGAGGCTTACCTTGAGTCATTGTCCATACAGTAATTGTATTCTATTGTGAGAAAACTGAAGGCATGAGAGAGACCTTGGGTAAGCAGGGCATATGTCAGGAGCAAATAACAGTGGGAGTGGAGAGTTTTGTGTGCTCCGCCATCATGTCTGTGAATCATGTGTCTGAATGTTACTGGCAGAAAGATGCTGTGATTTTTCCGTAAGGCAACTCACCATCCCTTCTGAGACTGACTGGAGCTTGCTTTTGGGAGCGATGGTTTTTGCTGCACTCTCACTTGGGAGCCGGTCTGTGCCATTGAGCAGACCCATGCTAAGAGCATGCCTTGCCTTCAACTCCAGAAGGTCCCAGAAAAGCAGAACGTGAGCACATTGAGCATCTCAGAGTAAGGATGAGAAAATTCAGCATCTCATTTCTCCATTCAGTTGTTGTCACCAGGGTGGTTTTTGGACAGTGGACCAGCCTGTCCTGCGTTGGGTCAGGAGGCCATGCTTGCAAGGCAAGGCTGAGCCCTGGCTGAGCAGTGGCCAGCAGAGGAAGGATGTGCATTGGAAGGCTTGGCAAAGCCAACCCTCCTTTGGGTAACCACAGGGTGCCACAGAGAAGAAAAGCCACCTGGGGAGAACAGGAGAGTATAAAGACAGAGATGAAATAGTCTGCAGGTTTGAAAGGGAAATCTGCAGGAGCATGGAGAAGGGAGAGAGGGTAGAGGAAAGGAGTACCTGACTGAGAGCCAGATAATGACATCTTTACAATTAGGTTGCTTTCGGCCATTGTGTCCATTAGCTATTCTCCTTTTAAGTGCTTTGGAGAGTGGCAGGTGAGGAAGAACCTTATTGATTTTTATTTAATCCTGGATTTACGGTTTGGGCCAAATTTTGCTATGCTAGGAGTGAGTTGCAAACAGAAGCTGGTATTTTACTACTCTTACAGCAGCTTAGCAGTCCATGCTGTTGAGTATTTTTTAATTTCGCTGGCTGATTCCCATGTTGGTTCCTTCAGTCTAGGACTAGCTATCTGGCCACATACTCTGTGACTATTAAATGGTCATTTCTTGAGCTGTGGTCTCAGTTTTGTCTCTCAAGGATAGCATGTGAGCCATTAAGCTGGAAGAATGACTCATGCTGGCTTTGATGTAAAGAGTCAAACTTGTTTCAGCTCTTGCCACTGGCTTGTAAGATGTGAGTCACTTTTTGGAATACAACCAAGCACGTTTTACCAAATATGATTTCTGTGGAAATCTTGTTTACTAGGCTGAGCTTTATCAGAATCTAAGATGGAGCAGAGAGGGGGATTTGTTATGTCAGATTTCCACAAAAAATGTGAATAATACTTTCTTACAGGAAGTTTCACTCTTCCACTAAATTGGAGCCCTGTTGAAGTGTCAAAATGCTAGCATATGGAAGCCATCATGTTTTGTTGCTTGTCAGATTTCTCTGCTTTGAAAGTTCTTAATAGCTCTTGAGTAATGTCCAGTATTATTTTTGTATGCATTTTTTCTACTTACATTACTGAAATGTTTTGACGTTCTATTGACTGTCATCAGTAATCATTTTATCTGCTTCTAAGATAATCAGGCTTCCTAGGCAGAATGCAATATTGATGAGAATAGAGCTCCTAAAAGGATGAATCCTCAAATGACGAAGCTGTAGGACTATGATGATGAGCAGACCATTGAAACAGAAGTTAGTTAGGAAGAACAAATATTTCAGGAAACAAGCACAGCTGAGTGACCCATGCATTTACCTACCTTAAATGGGTGATTCAGACTTTGCATCCTTCCTAGATGGTGTTGTCAGTATTTTGTGTGTATTGAGGATGCAACTGCAGGTACCTCTCTTGCAGAGTCCACTCCAGGCCATGGGGACACTTGGTAGATCACCAGGGGAGTCTACTTTCCACGTACATAGAGTTTAGCTATAGCAAAAGGATGCTGAGTCCAGCCAAGGGAAACAATGTGACTTCCACTGTGCTTTTTCTCCCAGTGAGGAAAAAGTATATACAAAGGGAGTTAGTAGGACAGGGAGACTGAGGGTCTGTCTCAGCAGACATCTCAGGAAATCATGTAGGTGACTGAAGGTGAAGTTCTGCTACAGGAATTTTTGGTGGTAACAGAGTTTTGTGGTTGTTTCACAGAAACTCAGTGCTGCAGAATGAGAAATAAATCTGCCATATTTCAGAAAAATCCTGTCATATTTGAAGGCTTACCTACAAGCGAACTCACTGTATCAACTTAAATGGGGGAAAAACTCATACATGCTTATATAAAAATATATGAAGTATACTGAGACACTGAGCAAGTTATGGAGGTCAGTAAATTCCCCAAGATTAATTCTTTAAAAGAAAGGGATGAGAGACAGACAACACATGGCAATCAGATATTTAATACTTCCATTCCTTGTGTTCAACCCATTTAACTGCATCTTTTGGAGTGGACAGTGGACCCAGGGTAGGAATGTGACAGTTGGTGGATATGAGTCAAAAATGTCATCCCATGTTGTCAGCTCCTGTCTTTCAGCTCTGTGGGTACCATGCTTCTCTCTACTGAAAGTTATGAAGCAATCTAATCTGGAAGGACCAGAAACTTAGAAACCTAATTTTGAGCTAGAATAATATCTCTGTCAGTGAATCTTGGTTTGGATGTGGGCCAGGTATTTATCTCTCCAGAATTGCATTCCCTAGTCTGGGAGTTGGGGATCATTATAGAATCCATCAGTTACACTATAGAGTGGTTTGCAAATGACAAATGCTTTTTATATATGTTAAATATTAATGTCATTTAAAGGAGCTTACTGCTCTCCAGTAGAGCACAACCTGCAGCTTATCAATTATGTGTTCATCCAGTTAATGACCTGGCAGCAACTGTGGCATGTACTCTCAGACAGAAACACTTCTGAGGCAGGTTTGGTTAATCCATTGTCCCCTTGGTGTCCTTTATTTCAGAAGCCCTTCTTTATTATTCCATATTTGATTCTGAGCATCTTCACTGCTTTCTGCTGTATCTTCCAGTCTCTCTCACATTCAGTACTTTGCATTTGTTACACTGGGAGTTTTTCATATTGTATGAACTGTACCTACAGGGAAAATGTAGTGGAGCTAACTTAAAAGCTGAGGTTAACAGGTTTTCATCTAATGTATCTGTTCACTGAATGGATCTTAAGGAAATGCCAGGTAAAATCTTTCCCTTGAGGTCCAGCAGTGTTATTGCCTGTGTGCTCTCTGTCCTGACCCAGAAAGTCTTTCATGCAGTAAGACATTACAAGCCAAAACCAGGTTAAGTAGGTAACCCAATCTGCTCATTCATCCTCCTCCAAAACCATAAACCACCAATGCTACCATCTGTACCCCCACTGCCACTCTTGTCCAAAAGCTTGCAGATGGTAGTGGTGGCTTTATTTAACAGTGGGGTTTCCTTTCAGAGGTGGTATGGCCACTTAATGGTGCTTCCCCTGCCCAGGGAAAGCAGCTGGCTTCTGAAGAAGAGGTATTTGCTGTACACTGACATTGTCCCCAGTACTCTGTCAAAGAAAAACAGCCACAAAGTGGCTGTGTGTTTCTCCCATGTTGTGAACAAGCTGGAGGTTTCTAAGGGGTGCTCAATCGCAGAAGTGAACGCACTCTTCTCAGGGGAATGCTGAGCAGTGGTTCCCACCTAGATGTCCACCCCTGCTGGAAGTGGTTCCCCTTAGGTTCTTCACTGTGCTCTCTCAGCCAGCATCAGGCTCAGAAGTGTTGATTGACGAAAGTGGCTGAGGCCTTAGCTGCGGTCAAAACTGCACTGCAAAGAGGTAGCTGAAGACTTCTGTTTTAAGTAAGCTAGGCCTGTGCTTGATATTTGTTGTTTTGAAGACTTCTGTTTTAAGTAAGCTAGGCCTGTGCTTGATATTTGTTGTTTTGAAGAACCAAAGATAAAGTAAGATCCAAGCCTGTTAATTGATTTCAGGTAACCTTAAAATAGACAACCCACTAGTTCAAGCTTTTTCTACGATATGAGAAAACAAGCAAAGTAACTTATTTCTGGTTTTCTTCAGCTTTGTGTAGGGGTTTTCAAACACTAGTACAATTGTGCTTTTTCTAGGATTTGTTTTCCTCGTTGTACCTCTGCCATTTCAATTTTCTGGTATCTAGACTACTGCATTTTAATTAAAAGATGCAAGTGGAACCAGCTGTCATGCTCTCCCTTACACATAGCCTAATTTAAAGTATCTTTCTAAAACAAGTTGGAATTTGTCTTTGTTTCTGCTCTAAATATATACATGTTATTATTCACAAAGTAAGATCAGAAAGCTATAACTTAATCTGTCTAAATAAATGATGAAATAATTAGATTTCATTTTGGTAGGCTCAGCTGTCTGGTAATTTATACTCTTCCGTCACTGCTGTACCACTCAGACTTTCTTATCGTGCAGGCCACCAGTAAATGAAAACAAATGTTTCCATGGCAGCCTGTCTGCGGCACTTCTGCAGCCCTACATCAAACAGCACAAGTTGGTGTAGGATTCAGATAAACTGCAGAGCACATGGAAAGCCGACATCTCACAAAGCATTACTGCTACCCCCACTTCTGGGTGAGTGGGAGTCAGCTGAGGTAGGAGAGGACTAGTAAAAATACATAGTGTATGTTTGGTTGGGGGTTTCTTTCCTAAAATTTTCTCGGTCACACTGCTGCTGGGACCTGGGCAGAGGTTTGGTGTCCTGTGCTGCAGCCACTGCTATGCCTTTGTGATGAACCTCTGCTGACTTTGTCCCTGATGGGACTTTCTTAATGGGTTACCCCATGTCCTCAGGTGACATCAGAGTAGGGTACTTGAGTTGAAATGGCAAACAGTTTTATTTTCATACATTTGAAACCAGGATTTGAAACATGGACAGAGGCAGACTGAAGAGAACAGGTCCCTTTCTGCCCTATGCAAGTATGGGCTGACACTTCTTTTTAAAGGCAAAATGGAGGTGAAATAAATGGATTCTCTAATAGGTTGAAGTATCACATTTTGCATGAATTTCTCTTTTTCCTGTTAAAAACTGAGAGTACATGGATGATTCCTTAAAAATAAATCATTAAAGATTGTCATAGGACAGGCTTGGAATGCTAAGAACTAGAAGAGTTATTTCTGCACTGCCACCACTGCCAGAAATGAAGGAGAGTGGTGACTGTCCTCAATGCTGCCTGTGCTGCTTTTCCTGCCCTGCAAGACTCCCTCTGGAGGAAGAATCCTCCCATGTTTCTGTATGACAGTGGGGGAACATGTGGCCTCATGGTCCTCCTCCCTGCACAGTGTCCAAGCTAACCCTTCCCTGAGTGCTGTCTCAGCGTGGACCTACTTTTGCATGGAGAGTTTAATAATATTGAATTTTTCATCAATTTTGACTTTGACTTTAAGGTCAAGGAGGAAACTTCTGTAATGAGATGCACTCTGATTTTTGAAGGATACAGTTTCAGTTACCTCCTGCACATTTTAATTGTTTAATGAATTCCACACAGACTCTAGCAAATGGCTTTACATGTGAAACTGATTACTGAGTGCAGGAGGGAATTTTTTTAGTAAGTCTTTTCCTTTTGACCTACTCGTTGCTTACATTTCACTTAATTTAATATGAAGACCTTTGTTTTGGGTTTTGTTGCTTCCCCGGGATGTGTTTCAGTTAAAGTGACTGGGTTGAGAGGCATTATCGCTGTTACACAGCATGTTTTCTGTCCCCAGACGTTCTAATTAGGGCTGACTTGGATTAGCCAGGGGATTCACTTAAGATCTATGTTACCTGACACATGTCAGTAGGAGTCTGAGTATTGCCTGAATATGTTGCAGCTGAATAAAGTTAATATACAGTTCTTCTGGCTTGTTTTTCCCAAACAGCATAGGCATCTTTTTATGTCTTAAAATACTTGTCAATTCAAGAAGCACAATTACCTGAAAATTGACACCAGTGTTAATCAACTCATAATAATCAACTATGAGGCTGAGCATGGAAAGGTTTTTTGTTTCAGTTTGGTCATTGAAACAAAAATTAAAATATTTGGACTCACTTTTAGTGATGTTTATCATTTCACTGAAGCTAAAGAAATCTTAATCAAAACAAGTCACTTCAGGTTAAGCTAAGCCTTTTGGAAATGCCACAAGGCTGAGGGAGGATGCCGGTTTGGGACTGGAGCATTTCTTCCTCACTAGGAGAGGCTCAGCTACCTGACAGCTTCTTGCAGCTGGGAACATCTGGGTTGTGTGGTATTCAGGGGGAAGGTCGTGTATAACCTTGGTAGGAAAACACCTAAGTGATTACACAGATGTGGTCTCTTGCATTTCCTCCAGATAATATGCAAGTATTTCAGAGACTGAACAAGAAACTATGAATTAAGAGCAAGTCACTCCTTCAGATGTTGTACCAAGTAGACAGCAGGTTGGGCTTTAAATTCCACTTTTTAGCACAGCAGAGGACATGGTCACAATCAAATGCCAGAAGCTGAAAATAACAACATCAAAAAAAACCTATTGTATGTGTCCTCTCCACATCTATTTTCTACATCTAGTAGGTGTAGATCTACTCTTACCTCTTGCCTTTTGTTAATAGTTTCTGAAAACAATCTGTGCAGTGAAATGATGGATTTAGCAGGCAAAAATCTTCATTTTGTTACTTTGGAGGTGCCAGCAATTTTTCGTAATGTTGAAAACTGTTGAGAGGGGTCCACCTGCTTTGACAAATAGTTTCAGCTGTCCTGAAGCTGTTTTTTCTAGGCAACAAATGATTAGCTGAAAACTTCCTACTGAAAAATTACCTCTGGTCCCCCTCCCTGGGGCACCACTTGGACACAAGCCAGGCAACAGGAACTTGTTCTCCATCAGGCAAAGTTTTTTAAAAAATGGTTTTGGTTGTGCATACTCAAACTGAGGCTTGTTGCTGGTTAATCTCTTTGCAAGAGCCCAGGAGACGATTATCTTCCATGTGCCTTTTACCCCAGACTCCTGTTGGCTCCAGGAGTCCTGTCCTTGTCATTGTCCTTGCTGATGGCCTCACCAGGGTGAGACTGCATCACTCCCTTCATGTTTGTCTTCTCTGGGTTTATTTCCTGGGGTGGTCCTTGCCTTTAGCTTCTTACTGAGGTGTCTAGTGTAGCCAACACACAACCTCTGCACACGTGTTTTAAGTTCTGCTGGAACATAAATCACAAAGAGTGGATGAAGGCCTTTGCTTACCCTTGTCCATTTCCCAAATGGATACTCAGATTTTAAAGCCTCCTTCTGTTTCTGGACAAATGTGTACATTCCCCAATCAACCCTGTGCCCATCCAACAGAGAAGTTGCTGATTTTCTTGTCGCTGCCCAGTCACTCTCCTGCCAAGCCTCTGTGCATTTTGTCATGTTTCCTGCCCCATTTCTGTGTCACTGAAGTGCCTGATACTTGCTCCATCTCCCAACTGAGCTGTCTAAATTCATCATCTACTCAGTTGCTAGTTGCTCCAGTTTATAGGTGCTGTCCCCATGTTAACACTAAGAGTTGCTGTTTCCAGACCAAAACCAAGTAATTTATTATCACTCTCTAAATATATTAGCTTGTTATAAAATCCTAATGCCTCATATGGGAGATTTTTTTTCCCCCCAACTGAGCCCCATGCAGTGTTTACTGAGCTTTGTTTTATGTTTTTTATCCTTGTCTGTTGATACAGTGAACAAAATATCAGAGACAGGACTGGGTGGTGAGGAGATATCTGCTTGCAAAGCAAAGTGTGAAGAGGCAGCAAGGTCTGTCTCTCGTGGTTTATTTTGCTCTGGCAGAAATGACTGTGATCTGAAGGGGACAAAGCTTGGATGTAGCTTGAGAAACAGCTATGTTAGTTTTCTTGACAACCCTGTTCATGGTGTAATACTGTCTAAGGTACCCCAAATCGAAAAGCTTGATCATCCTGCTGCCTCTCCTTCCTCAAGAGCATCTTTCTGTGCTATGGTTTCTGTGCAATGTTTTTTTTTTTTTGTTTTGTTGTTTTTTTTTTTTTTTTTTTTTTTTTTTTTTTTTTTTTTTTTTTTTTTTTTTTTTTTTTTTCCCCCCCT
>JAWWMO010000083.1:101243174-101301401 GCA_035047845.1 Dendrocincla fuliginosa
AAAGTCTTTTTTTTTTTGTTTTTTTTTTTTTTTTTTTTTTTTTTTTTTGACTGCTGAGGATTGGTTGGCATTTTTGGGATTAACTTGTGATCCACAGTAACCAGCAGACTGTCAATCTTTCATCATCATAGACTTGTCATTCCAAAATGATGGGAAGCAAAGGTTTAGAATGGATTGAGGAACTGTATGAATTTGTAAACTGACGTTTCTCTCCTCCTCCTGTTCTCTCCCTGCCAAAGCAATGATACCCGTGTCCTTCTTGGCATGGTTATTTGGGCACACAGTAAAATAAAAGCAATTAGCAAGAGCACAGGAGGTCTGTTCAGTTTCTTCAGTTATATATTCCTAACTAAACCTCTTCATTTGCCATGAATTTATGTGCTAGCTTCCCCTCACTGTGTTTCTGTGCAATGATGGTTTAGAAGCAGAGTGTGCCTGCTCACACCACATGGGTACAAAGTGGCAGTGCTGCCTCAGTGCAGGTGCATGAGGATTTGTTTTGGATTTTGCATTAGGAAAATTGCCAGGAAACCCTCACTCCCCAAATCACTGGAGTCCTCTAAATCTTGCTTCTGGCGGGTCTTTTCTGACCAGGGACAGTGGCAAGGCTGCAACATGAGGCTCATCTGTCTGGACATTGATGGGCACTGCTGCGCACAGTGGGAAGAAAAGTGGTCCTGATAAGGCTTCCACTCAGTCATCACCAGTTGATACTTTGTGGTGGTGAAGAGAACACCGTGACCAAGAAGGGCTGTCAGTTACATACTGTATTTCTAGGGTGCTGTTGCAGCACCAACAGGGTTTTGCCATATCCTGACACAGCAAGGATTTTGTGAAAAGTGACTGAGTACAACTTGGGCATCTTCATACAGGCGGGAGATCTATTGCCATGCAAATTATTTGAGTTTGCCATAGTTATTTTTGCTTGCCTGCCATGTAAAGCCAAACAAGAAATCCTGAACACTGGGGTTTTTTGGTTGGTTGGTTTTTAGTACAGCACAGCCCCACACAACTGTTTCCTGTAGTTCCCTATTAAAACACCATACCTTGCAGCTGCTAGCTACTATTTCTCAAAGCAGACATCTGTGTAGCTACATGGATTAACCCATAAAATTGCTCCTGTGTTGGCCTTAAGTGACTCATAAAATTAAGAGAGCATTGAAGTGTCACAATTAAAATACACGTAAATAGTGCAGTGGTGCAGATATAGTATTTTTCAAAACTGGTGTCCTCTAGAGCTAACCTGCTTGTTTCTCTCCATTCAGTGTAAATACTTGGTTTGTTAACAAGTTAAGAAGCAAGAAATTTGGCAAAATGCAGCATTGTTTTGCTTAGAGCAGAAATGTGTCTATTTTGGCTTGAAGATTCTGAGTTCGTTCCTCTCCACACACCAGTTGTGAGATCTTTTTTATCCACCTGTTCCTCTATATGGAGCATCAAGTATAAAACAACCAACCTCTTACTATCTACTTCCAGGCTTGGGGTGAGAAGAATTAACTAAACATTTGTTTGACATTATAAAGGAGCTGGGGCACATTTATGCTTCCTATTACAGGGTAAAAAGCATGTGAAATGCAGAACAAGGCCATAAAGCTGTTTGCTCAAATGATTCTGGAAGACACAGTAAATGAAGTTACAGCAATACACTTGTAATGCAGTTCTGGGCCTGGTTTTTTTCCTCAGATGCAGAACATTCTTTAGACTCAGCCACATGCTTCAGTTTCCCCATTGATAAAAATGTGAAGGATGTTTCCCAGTGTCCTTTCCAATATACCATCAGAACACCAAGTTTAACATAAATTACATTAACCTGCACAACTCCCTCCATTGTCTCTTGTAATGTTTTCACGGACTGTTAGGCAGCAACCCTCAATTCTTTTCTTTTTTTCTCTTGGCTTGCTTACCACTTCTAAAATAGTTTGAGGCCAATGTTGGGCTCCATGGGTTTGTTGGCATAGCTATGTCAGCTTGGATTGTGAACTATCCTCTCCCAGCCAAGAGTCGCGTAAATTTAGAGGCAGCATTCTCTCCTATTCTGTGTCAACTGCTTGCATTGCCTTTGAAGCAAGTAGTATATTTTCAGTCTGCTTGAAGTCATGTATGTGCTGCAGATAAAGAAAATGCTGTCCTGATTTGAACTAAAATATTTATATGTATATATGATATGTATGCCTGTGTTTTGAATAAAAGGGAGAGGATTTTTCCTTTAGCTGAGTTGCACTTAGGCAAGTAGGCAGTGATGAAATGGTGTCCCAAATAATTTTGAATTGATTATCATAATTAATACATATCAAAGTTGGCACATGTAGCTTGTAAAGAGGACATTTCTCTCTGTGTTTGGTTTTTTGGAGATTTTTTCCCTCAATTTTACCTACAATGCTGAGAACTAGGATGACCTGAATATTTACTGTCCAATATCAGAGATACTACAAAGCTTCTAAGGGCTCTGGCTGTTGACAGTGAGAAATCTTCTCATCTAACATGTCAGCAGTTAAGAAGGTTGGTAGGATACTGGAAAGCTGCTTTCTTACCCAGCTGCATTCCCAGTTAGATACTCGCTCTTTCTGTGATTTCAGTAGATGGTGTAATCACATTTCCCTGAATATTAGGCAAAAATGGGTCCTGGAATCAGTCCACATTGTTAATGGAGCAAAAAGTATCTCCATGTGTAGTTTGTCCTCCAGTGGATTGCGTCCCTCCTGCCCCAGTCCCAACTCCGATAATCCAGGACCAGGAATATTTTGCACTGCTGTTGCAGCTCACACACAAAGAATTGTTCCAGTTTGCAGAGATGTGACCTCAGCGTGCCCTTGAAGTTGCAGTTTCTGAAAGACAGAAGAGATCTTCATATTGAAACTTGAAGCATGACATTTATGACTTATTTTTAACTCTGCAAGAAGACTTGAGCTTTTAGGGAAAGAGGATTTGCCTCATTCAGCAGCTTCTTATGAAACTCCGGGTCAATAGGTTGAAAAGATGGATGCATTGCATTGAATGATTTTGAGGGGTTTGATTTGACAGAAGAGTTGTTATTTTAATGCTTTATTACTTTATTTTGCAAATGTAATAATTTTTGTTTTGTTTTTTGTTCATTTCCCACAGAAACGTTCCAGAGGTCAAATGCTGTTTGACAAAGTCTGTGAGCATCTGAACCTTTTGGAAAAAGACTACTTTGGACTAACATACAGAGACACAGAAAACCAAAAGGTAACCCACAGAACTGCAGCTGGCCTTTGGCATGTGAACATCAGACACTCCCCAGACAGTTGCAAACAATCCAGAAGTTGGTTTCATCTTCCTTGCCAAGTTCCATAGACATAGTTTGAGCTGTTTTGTTTTTTTTTTTGCTACTCTACTTCTTAAGAGCATCTTCTGTGCTTCCTTGGCTTTCCTCTGTTTTGGCTGTTTATGACACGAAGGAAGTTAATCATACAGCTGATTCTCTTTCTGGTATGATTTATTCCTTTACTGCCATAGATGAAAGTCAGATTTATATTCATAGGTACACTGCTAAATATATAATACTAAAATATGGCTTAATAGTACTGTGGTTGGGACATAGATAAGCAGATGATTGACTGCTCCTGCTAACTGTTAAGATAAAGTAAGGATCTAAGTCTTGACTTTCTTTATCTTAGCATTATTGTTGATTCGACTAAAGACATTAGTCTTCAGATGCAGCTGGTAGAAATAGTGAATCACATTCTGCTTGTCTGAATCTCAACTTTAGTATGAAATAAGCTATGTATCACAGGTGTCAAAGATGATCTAATGTGCATGTGATATGTATATATATTGTTTTGGACATGTTACAGTGAAAGAAAGAGTATCAAAGGATAATTTAAAAAATACTGTGTGATTTTGGCATTTTTATGATAAATATTTTGAAAGAAACCAGTGCAAAACTTCTTAGCAATATGTGCAGTAACCCAGCAGAGCCCACCAGGTGAAGGTATTTTGTGCTTCACGTGGCCTGAAAGGTCTTGGAGCTCTTACTTTTTAGCTTCTTTTGTCTTGTGGGAACAATGGTTGTATTTTCTAGACTTCCATTTGTCTCAGCTATATCACAAAAGAAAATCAGTCTTTTTGTCTCTCTTTTCCCCCTTCTTTATGGACTTCTTTGCTTCTGATTCAGAAAATCACTTAAGCAGATAGTTGTTGCATGCCAGTGCAAGGTAACACTTTAGCTAGCATATGCTTAGTTTTGAGTTTTGATAAAAGCTAGGCAGATGTCTAAGTGCATTTCCAGGTAGGTATGCTTTTCTGTACTGAAAAGAGAAGAGGGGATTTGTTATTAACAGGGGGTTTCGAAGCACTAAACATGTATAGGTCACCAGTTACTATACAGAACTAAACAGTTAAAAGAATAACTGCCCACCACCACATTTATTGATCAAAACCATGTATATTTTTAATGCCAAAGTACTTAGCATCTCACCTCCATCCTCTACCATGTAACTTCCAAGCAGACAACCTATGGGCCCACTTCACATAACATCTTCGTAATCAGAAATCCTGATACATCTTTAATTTTGTAGTGCATAGTGTGCTTTTGTACTCAGCAATAGCTGGAGTTCTTCGGGCTCATGTTTTGCACCACAGACAAGGTTTGGACAGCTGTAAACTGGTTGTTTTTGTTGGGGAGGGATTGTTGTGTTCTGCTTGTTTGGTATTTCTTTAGTGGTTTTTTGTTTCTCTGATACATTTGTTTATCTTTCTTTGGAGAAAGCAGAACATTCTTAGGGGAAGCAAACTTTTTGTTCTGGGCTGTGACGCATTTTAAATATTAATTTGATTCTGTTAGAGGTCAAGGCAGCAGCGGCACTAAGACGCGCCAAGCTGCTGTGTGCCTCCTCCAGGGGAATTTCATCTGCTCCTTCACATTCACGGCGTACTAACACATCACTGTGATAATTCCCCACCTCCTCAGAAAGGGTTTTTTTCTTGCATAGTCACTGGGCTTTGCATGGTGCAGATGGGGGCAGAGGTGCTTGTGGTTCTGCCTCTGGTTTTCTCAGAACAGCCCCCCACGCCCACATTGGATTGCAAATGGAGTAGTGCCCTACTCTGCACTAGCTTATCCACTAGCAAGGCATTTCAGCCTTTCCAGAATTAGAGAAAAAAACCCAACCAATCAACCAAAAAACCTCTTTGTAACAAGCTTGTAGAAATTCAGTTTTCCCAGAAGATACTCTGGAAGAAGATTTCTGCAGGCTTATTTAGCCAGTTTCCTTTTTTTTTTTCGTTTCTGTTTTATTTAAATCACTCAGCCACTCAATGTCTGAGAAAGTTAATAAAAATCCTAATTCCATCCAGGGCCACATCTTGAAAGTTAGTGTTATCCCAGCCTACTACTGCTCCAAGGAGAACACAGACCCTCACGTGTTCTAGCTTTGACTCATAGCACTGTTGTAAAAATAATGTTTATTCTGTTTTCTAATTCAAATTGAAAAAAAGGAAACACTTTCTTTGCAGAATTGGTTGGACCCTGCCAAGGAAATCAAGAAGCAGATCCGAAGTAAGTTTGTCATCGTTTTCCCCTTCTGCATGTCTCTCCATGGCAACAAAGCCTGTTTCACAGTCATCTTTTGTATCCTGTCCCAAGTCTTTGGCGAAGGAATTGCCTGAATCTTTTAGATATTGTACCCCATAATGAGTATAAGCAGTTACTGAGCCTCATAAAAAATGAAATTGCATTGCTGAAAACAACTTGACATTTGCAGAGATGCAAAAACCTGAGGTTTGGCATTAAGCAATGTAACCTTAGGGACTAGGCCATGCATATGAACTTTTTCTTGTGTTACTGATATTTATATCATGTCCAGGAACACTATTCATGTCCCATACTTAAATATTTCACTGATGCAAAAATAGCATTCTACCTAAAATATCTTTTCTTTCTGCATTTCAGAAGCTTGATGTTTACTCCTAAAATGACCATTCAACTCACAGAAAACCAGTCAATTTTCTGATTCACATGAAACTTTTAAAAATCTCAGTTGTTAAAACTAGACATCTGCTACGTTAGAAATTCAAAAACCTCTCGAAGGAAAACCTTGTTGAGACTGCCAGGCTCAAAATTTGACCTGCCCTTTTTTTTACTTGCCCTCACTTTTAAAAATTGATGAAATTTTATGTATGTGATTTCTACACGCAAGAAAACCTCATTATTGATTTTTTCTTTGTGCATTTTGTAAAAAATCTCTTCTCTCACTTGTACTTTCACAAGCAAATATATCTGGTAGTTCACATTTGTTGGATCAGGCCTGGCACGTGAATCCTTTCCTTCTGCAATAATCAAAGGTTGAATTTACACTGAAAAATTTGCCCACTTACTATGAAAAACGTCACCTTCCCTCCAGCAGTACTTTCATTACAAGTAAGTGATCTGCAATACAAAGTAACAAAAATTCACCTTTTCTAAATCTCATGAGAAGATGGATCTGAAGAGGAAGGTGCTTTAGACTTCAATGAGTTGGGTTACGCTACTGGTTCATGCAAGTAAAGCAGCTCAGCTCCCCACCACAGATTTGAAATGCATTTAAAATGTTCCCAAGCCATGAAATAGACAATGAAAGGTTGTGACAGCAGGAGATTAACCAGGGCAGAAGAGTCTTGTCCTGGACTTGAAGCTGTAGACAGTTGTATTTGTAGAAGATGACACCAGTTATTTGCTTGTACAATTCACCAACAGGACAATGGTGGAAAAGTAGTGCTGTTACCCATGGTGCTTTCCAGACACATATGTATAGTCCTGCTAAACGCTGGTTGAGTTGTACAACACTCATACCACACTGCAGACTGCAGGGATTTAATCCCAGTGGTTCAGAAGGGACTATGTGTGTGACCCTTCATTTGCATCCTGTTAGTTATAACCCACCAACTTGCACAGTGTTAGGTTTTAATTATGCTCCTGTATGTATGGGGTGAAGGCTTTTTCCTCTGGTATCTTAACCATCTCTGCTATATGATAGGTTTGATCATAAGTTTGATTTATTTTGTATGTGCCAAGGAATACATTTATGGGCAATGGCCCTTCCATCTGTTGTGGGACCAGGTGTCACCCACTGGCTGCACTACCACCTTGGGTCTGGTCCACTTCCTGGTGGGACTATGCCCCATCGTCACTGTCAGCCAAATCTTCTTTCATCAGCTTTTATGGCCCAACAAAATGAAAAAGTTCCTAAAATCAAGTCACAAATACCCAATTTGGAGAACTAGACAGTATTTCTGGGCAAGCAGACCTGTCCAGCGTATAAGCTATCTTACCAGAGAATGCACCAGATACACCTTCAAACCCCATACACTTTAGGAGGTACCTAGGCACAACGTGCCCCTGAATTGAAGATCATGGGAAAGTCCTATACTGTCACGTTTATAAGGAAGAGTCCTGATTTTCAGAGTGTTCGTGAGTACCTTGTTACATGGCCAATGTGGATTTTTCAAGACAGAGGTATTTATTTCTAGTTAGATTTGTCCTTTGACACCAGTGCATTTCAGAAAAGTGACATTACTTTGGTTTCTGGACTACAAAAATACTGCTGTTTATGTGGTAGAAGTAGGTATGAAAGATATATCCCACAAGAGAGATCTTGGTGCAAAGTCTTGTTACTGTAAAACCATCTTGTTGATTGTAAGAACCCTGTGGTTTTGTAATAGCTTTTTATTTGCATTCAAGACATGCACTAGTGTAACTTGACCCTTTTTTCAGAATAGCGTCTATATTTACATACCATGTTCAACTCTTTTTTAAATCTTGATGTTCTGTCTTTACAACATTTAAAGCTAACACTCCAGAAATAATTTCACCGGCTGTGGTGGTACAAACCGGTATCCATCCCATGGGTCACCTAAACTTACCTTAATAACTAAATAAGAATTCCTCAGTGCTATGCACTTTTTTTTCAGTCATGCTCTCTGCATTTGTCCTCGTAGTTTTGTCTGCACAATAATTTATGTCTGCTGAAGAAAGGAGCTATGTGCTGAGGCAGCACTCTGAGAGGATGCTGTGAGCTGGTTTGGGCAGCTAGACCTTGGCACATCACCCTGCTCCTGATCCCATTCGTACTCTGGCTTGTGGTGTTTCCAGCACCTCTGTGTTTCGGGTTATTGTTTTTTAAAGCTTGTATAGACTGTGTTTTCAGGTTGTTATTTTCAATAAACCTTGTTTTCAGACTGAGGCGTTTTTTAATATTAGTAATAAAACTACTGCTCCCTTGGAGTCCTCGCTTCAGTGGAAATCTTACTAAATAAGAGCTGTAAAATCTGATCTAATACAGTATCTTCATTATGAAGTGTGGGAAAACAATACTAAATCCTGTTCTTACTAATTGCTTGACTGGGATATTTTTCAATCTGTTAGTGATTGAATAGCTTGAGCATCTTTGTTTGCACTTCCAGTGTACTTTCAGTCAATCTGTGTTCTTTTCCAGGTGGTGCTTGGCAGTTTGCATTTAATGTGAAATTCTACCCTCCAGATCCTGCCCAGCTATCTGAAGATATTACCAGGTGTGTTAAACATAAAATACCTTTATAGAAGGGACCTAAAAGCTGGCCCTAGTAGCACTTACACTCTAATTATCCAAGAAAAGGAATGTTTTATATTCCCATTGTCTTTCTTTCTCATATGAGCTTATGGAAAATATGCAATGCTTTAGCAGAAAAGACAGTGTGAACATAGTCAATCCTCTGAGCTATGAAGACTTTCATATAAGGTAACTCAGCTTTTTCAATATACATATTCCTGGGAGTTGATTTTAATTTTCACAAAGATGCCCGATGCCCATTTTTGCCAGTAGTAACAAGTTATCATTGTAAGTAAAATTATATATATGAAAAGAAGTGAGATGATGTTGTGATTTAAGCACCATACTGAATCCAAAACAGAGCAAACACTGTAGCAGCTACTTATGGAAAACAGGAACTCTTTCCCGCTGAAACCAGAATAGATGAGAATAAGCAGGCATGTAAATTTTGCATATCATTTGACAAAGTAAGCAATCGATGTGCGTGGAATAGAGAATATGATGATAATGAATGGCTGCTTCCTTCTCTCCAACTCACTTAGCTTTGCAATCTCCCCCTCTGCTCTCTGGTTTTATATTCAGATTGCAATCATTACCAAAACAACCCTCATCTGGTTTCCTTGTTGGTATAAGGCACAAAAGCTTTGAGCCATGATGAGATACAATATTTTGCAACCTGTGGATATGTTTAACAATGCTTTATGGAATTACTTGTTACTTTAAAGGCAGCACAAAGCCTTTGGCCTAGATCAGAGGTCCCCTAGTAGGTACCTATCCTGTGGTAGGTCCTGTGCAGAAAGACCGCGTGCCAAAAGTTCACACTTGAAGAGAGGACTTCCAAAGGACAGGATTGTTTTTTCCTCTTGTCACTCTCAAATTTTCCTGGAGAACTCTGCCACCAAACCAGTGCTCTTCACATTTTTTCCTGTTTTCTTCTATATGGTGACCCCTTGCACTGGTTATCTATGTGGCTTTAACAGCATTTACTGTTTAAATGAATTTTTGGGAAAGCACAACAGTTTTTTAAAGAGACAGCTAATATTTTTTGAATGACTTGGAGTTCAGCTACCCTTTAATGAACAGTATATGAGGTTTTTAAATTATTTTTCTCCTTAAAGAAAAGAATTGTCAGGTAGATTTGTCTCTTGGTGATTTATGATGGAAGTCTAGTATATTTAGTGGATATTTCTCCATCTAGGTCACTAAACAAAATAATAACCTACTTTATTAAGAGATCTCCATGCTGCTGTGTAAAGACAAATTAGGTATTGCTACTGATTAATTAGGCAAGAGCTTGGTGCTTTGTGTTTTTTTCTGTTTGATTGGAGTTTTTTACAAACTTATTACTATGCTTGTAAATACCTGAAAAACTCTGAGATTGGGAGCTGTCTGCAAATCATTAGCAGAACCAAGACCTCTTGAGGGTGCTCGGGCAGTGCTTCTTTGAGGGCAGATATGGAGGAGCGCTGTCTGAGCCATCTTGGTGCTGTGTTGCAGGTACTACCTCTGCTTGCAGCTGAGAGATGACATCGTGTCGGGTCGGCTGCCCTGCTCATTCGTCACGCTGGCCCTGCTGGGCTCTTACACTGTGCAGTCAGAGCTCGGCGACTATGACCCGGATGAATACGGCAGCGACTACATCAGTGAATTTCGCTTTGCCCCGAATCACACTAAAGAGCTGGAGGACAAAGTAATTGAACTGCACAAGAGCCACAGGTAAGCAGAGGGCAGCAGTGTGAGCTGTAGCCTGCTTCAGGTGCCATCTTGGTGCTTCAAAGATGTGAAAATCTGCTGTAGTATATTTTTGGACAAGACTCCTCATTGTGTCTTTGGATAGAGAAGAGCTTTGCAACGTGGAAGTTAACAGGGTCTGTATCAGAGCTTTGGATCCCGGAGGTACCCAGCTACGTAAGGGGTACGGGTGTAGTTCTGACAGGCTGAAAATGTTTTCCAGCTGCTGGATTTTGTTTTGGATTCTGTTTACTTAACATTTATGCTAGAACTGGTTGCTTTTCCTCAGGGGAATGACACCTGCAGAAGCTGAGATGCATTTCCTGGAGAATGCCAAAAAACTATCAATGTATGGAGTAGATCTTCATCATGCCAAGGTATGTACTTCAGTTCTTCCACTGGTCATATTTTTCCTATGATATAGTATTTGAATCTGTGTGGACTCTCTGATTTATTCTTTCGTGTATTTTTGAGACAGGAACATTGTGGGATAAATCATGTATCGGCATGAGGAAAGGTGACTCATGGGATAAGCAAAAACGTATCTTGTAACTGTAACATAATTTAGCCTATGCATTCAAAGATGTTGCACACCAGCCTTCCTGTTGATTAAACACCTGAATCCTTGGGAAAATAAGGAATGGATGGAGTAATGAGGAAGGATATTAGAAGCTGTCCAGAGAGTGATCAGTTGTCATTTCATTCAGCTACATTTTCTCATTTAATAAGGCCAACTATGCTATCTTAACTAGACAAGCAGATAATTTCTGATGCTGCAGAGAACTTTCAAACACTTACTTAGCTGTGCTGGAAACCTAATCAGATTGATGGTAATAGGGAGACAGCGTCTTGTTTCTCTTCAGAAGTGTGGTCGTTGCAGTTGACAGGAAGGGCAGTAATTCTTCTGGAAACATTCTCCCATGATCAAGTAGTTTCTCTAATCATCAGCAGGTTAAGTTATGAATAAAACATGGTCATTCTTATTGTGGCTTGGGAGAGCCAGCTATTAGCCTTGTGTTGGTTGTCTGACTTTTGATTTTGGGCTGGGTTTTTTCCAAATAAATAATTACTATTTTTTTCTTCACTCTTCAAAGTGAGACTAATGGATTTTAACATTTTTGAGGTTAGCAAGCATCCTTGGCAAATGAGTATTGAACCAAAGAATTCTGCCCTGTGGAGAGCACTGCATTTTCTTTAAAGGTCAAATTATTGTGAGCTTGTTTTTGTGCTGCAGCAGATCCTTTCAAGAACTGAGATAAATTTGCAGCTTGGATCTTGAAAGAGACTGCAACCGTGTCCCTGAGGCATTTCATAGAAGCTGTGCATGTGCATTACAGAATTCAAGGCAATCTTTTGTGTTCTCTTAATTGCCTTCAATAAAAATGAAAAATCTGGGTACAGCTCAATGGACGGCAGTCTAGCAGGAGGGATGCCACTGCCTTCCCTGTATCTTGCAGGTAGGCGCAAAATCTTGAGGCACATGCAGAGGACGGAGAAACAGATTGGCAAATGTCACTCGGTAGCTTTTTTTCAACACAAAGATATCAACAAACCGACAGTAAAGTGGATTCCTGTTCTAAATACGTTACAGACTTTGTTACTGAAAATTTAACGTAACACAGCATTAAGGCTTAAGTATTATTTTCAGAATATTGGAGAAAGGCTGTGAAATTTAAGATAGGATATTCTGAGATGAACATTTTATTTATTTTCTGAATAAAATATTAGTATCCTGGTTTTCTCTTTTTTTTTTTTCTTTTTTTCATATGGAAATAAGCAACAGAAGTTGGTAGGCAAACCAATCTCTTTCTGAAGTGATTCTCTTAATTTAAAAAAAGCTGTGGTAGTAACCAAATTGTGTCTGTCTGTGGGTAAAGAAATGCAACAGTAATCTTGGAAACTGAACTCAAGGTGGGAAAAGTAGACTTTGTGTGAGAAGTCATGTTTAGTTTTGATTAGGTCTGCCAGTAAGATCTGATGGTATCAGGCTGGTGGAAAGTATCTCTGTGGATGTCTTTTGGAAGTCATGCTGTGGCAGATGTCTCTATGTAAATGTCAATTCATTAAGGCTCTGCCAATACCTTAGGTATTTGACAGATGCTGGACTGACCAACTGGTGTTAAAACTCATTCTCGGTTATCCAGTGCAAGACTGTGACAAAAAATGCATTCAGATAGACAGATTGGACTTCTGGGCTGTCACCATTCTGAGGAAGCCCCCAGTTTGTGTGCAGAGCTGCAGGAATGTGCAGCTCAGCATCTCATGCCTTAGATGTTACAGCTAACAGTTTTCTGTTTCATGAAACCACATGACTCCTGAAAAAAGCCAAATTCTTTTATTCAGGTTTCGTTTTATCAGTCATATCACATTGAAAACCAGTCTCTGACACCAAGTAACAGAAGTCTTGAATAAACTTAGATCTGTGGTAAAGGTGGAGATAAGGGAAGAAGGCATTTCTCAACAAGTTTTTGAGAAAGTGTATCAAAAGAAAGAACCCCTTGCACCTGCAGCAATGTGCCATGTATGAGTATGCATGCGTTTCAGGCATTCGCCAGGCAGTCGGATTACTGACAACGAGACACTCTTTTTTAGAATGTATTCAGTGTATTTAGATGTTACTCTTTGCTTAGGAAACTGAAGTACACTTAAAAAAATTAGCTTTGTCTCTTTTGTAGTACCTGACAGTGATATCACACAAATTTTATTTAGAAGAAAATCTACCTTTAGGGGATGATGCCATCATTGTTGGAACATATATCCTCTTTAGGTTTGTTTTCTAACACTGGAGTGACTTTGTGGCACTATTTTTATGCTGTGGGTTTAAAACTCTTTTTTTTTTAATTAAAGGTGTGCCGTAGTCTTTTGCTCATGACTGACCATGCATACCTTCAGATTTTCACCATATGCCTAAAAGATAGCTGATTGGGAAAGTCAGAGGAAAATGATGAATTCATTTCATAATTATCATAGGCTGACATCTTCATAGTTTCTGCTATCAGATTTTTTGTGACTTTAAGTTGTTTTAAAATAATTCCTGAAGTCCTTTAGTGCACTCAGTGCCTTAAAGTGGATTCTTCTTTTCTCCAGCACTACTACTACTTAGCTAAATAGAAGCAACAGTTATAGAAAATAGTGAAGATTTGGTATAGACTATTTGAAGACTTCTAAAGGAAAGACAAACATGTGTTTCTTACATAAAAAATACACATTTATGGCTATATTCTAATAAGATTGTGGACAAATCTTTTGTGGTGATAATGTCTCAGAACCACAGCTTCCCTGTCAAATGTAGGTTATAGCACAGGCACAGTCCCACACTTCTACAAAAGAAGCTTTTCTGGTCCAAATACTCAACTTTCTGCCCACTGGGCATTTCAGCGTGGAAGTACTGAGCACATGCACAGCAGCATTAAAGAAACTATCAAACCTACTAAAGCCAAGTTGAGCACACTACAGAGGAAAAACCCATCTAAGGATTCACAAGGCTTAGTCATGGAGATGAGTGATACCAGGAGAAATAAATTTGAATGCTGTCCTACTTACTTTCAATCTGGTATTTATGCTAATAACCTTCTTTTATTATGCTAATAAAGTTTTGCTATATGATTGATATAATTCTTTTAGTAACACCTAGATTTCCCCTCCTCCTTTTGGAGTTTTTCTGAAATATAAGGAAACATTGGCAACCCTCAGTTGTTTTCACCCTGCCCAACCTTACTATTACTTGCATGAATGCATTCAGTGAGTAGGGTAGCGCTCAGAAATCAGGTCACTACAGCTGATGCATTAAAAAAACATAGCTCAGATAAAAACACAGGATACAGGAATCTGTAGTACTGTAGGATGCAAGAATAGAAATATTCAACAAAGTGCATTGCTTGCTTTTCCAGGATTCCGAAGGAGTGGAAATCATGCTAGGAGTCTGTGCAAGTGGACTCCTAATATATCGAGACAGACTCAGAATAAATAGATTTGCCTGGCCAAAGGTTCTGAAAATTTCCTACAAGAGGAACAACTTCTACATCAAAATCCGACCAGGGGAGGTAAGGGCATCCTGATACTTCTTAGTGAATGACCCTCTTGAAAAAACTTGAGTTCTCATTGATTTGTCATATCTTACAAGCCTTGAACATTCCTCTCCATTTATATTTTTTAATTTATGCTGGTTTTCTTAGGAAAGGTTAAGTGCATATTTTCTTTAAAATATAGGTAAAAAATTTCTTTCATATTTTTCTGTTTACATCCATGAACTAACATAAAGAATAAATATGGCCATCTGCACATAAAAAGCTCATCTCAGTTATGAATACTTTGGAAACTTAAGTAACATATTTCTTATTCATGGAGAGCTTGTTGTCCTCCGTCACGTTATGTATTAAATTGGCATCCATTTATCTTACCCACTAAGAGATGTAGACAGGCCATACCAAACTTTATAAGCATATCAGACTAGTACATTTAGAATAGGAGCAGAAATTCAGAGGCTGATAAAATCAGAGTCAAGCATCCGTCATTCAGCATTTTTGGTAGCTACGCTCATTAGTCCTCCCAGGCCAATCGGAACTTGTCTTTGAGCTCTTGGAGAAGGGGATGTGAAACCTCATATAGTGAGTGAGTGCCCTCTAGTGGCTTAGCCTGATGCATAGCAAATACCGTCTTCACGGCTGAGCATGTTCTCACCCAGGAATCATAGAATCATGGAATGGTTTGGGTTGGAAGGGATTCTGACGATCATCTAGTTCCAACCCCCCTGCCATGGGTAGGGATATCTATCACTAGACCAGGTTGTTCAAAGCCCCATCCAACCTGCCCTGTAAGTTGGTAACTCTTAGGAAAAATCCCACGAGAAATTCGGGATCATCACAGGAGAAGGAGGATTTCCATTTTAAATGCTGCTACAGTACTAAGTCTGTGATAGATGAAAACCCCATATCGATTTAGGGTGTGGAGCTCTGTAGCAGGACAGAAATCACTTAGATGAGGGCTGGCATTTATCCCTTAATGCAGCATGGCAAACGGGGATCCCAAGCCAATGTCTCCAGGACTTGACTTTCATCATTGACCTGGGAAATCTGCTGGGGCCCCCCACCACTGAGCCTGAGCCTATTTTAGAGTCCTGAACCAAAATCCACCAAACTAAATCTCCTGCCTCTCAGCAGACAGTTTTAGGAATGAAATTCCCAGTCTTGAGTTTGTTTTTAAAAAAACACAAATGAATAGCTACGGAGATTTCCAATGCCTGCACTGAAGCTCTCCACCACTGATGCTCTGTTGAGCTGTACTGGCCTTGCTACATAGTGCTCTGTGACCAGGTCGTAGTTCTGTATGTAAAACAATCAATGCAGCCTCTTTACAAATTACATTTGATGATAATGTGATTCACCATCCCATGTGTCATCTTTATTATTTTGCTGTTTCCTGCCTTGTTTCTCTGTCAGCTTCTGTAGGGATCCAGGCTTCCTTATAAGCACACTTCTGCCTACCTTTCTGCATCACAGCAACTCTGTTTCACCTACTCAGCTAATTGCATGTAGCCATCAACATGTTACAGCTGATGTAGCTGGAACAGCTTCTGCATCAAAAATATAAATTTGCAGCACAATCTAAAAAGGTCTCTTAGTATCCCAAACAACTCTTTTCAATTACCTATCTTTGCCTCATCCTTCTCAGGAGATAAATTAGCTATAATCACTGTGATTTATTAACTGTAGTTCTTTCACTGTAAATATCCTTAATCTAAGGCTGTGTGAGACCAGATCAGTCCGTAGGGTTCTATTGCCACCCTCCAAGCTTCCCACTGTGCTTTTAACAGGTAAAATTAAATCAACAGGTTTAAAAAACTTAAATGATGTTTTCTCAGAAGTCTCCCAAGTCTTAACTGATCTCTTTGTTAGTGTAGGGTATAAGACGTCACTGTCACCATAAAAACCTTCTGCTCATTACCAGTTAGCACCCAAAACGACCCTCAGAGGCTGACATTTATTATCACTCACAGCTTCTTTCCCAGACAATAGTTTGTAGAATATGTATATATGTGGTTATATACATAAGCATTTGCATTCACCCTTGCAATGAGATGATACAAACGGAGGAAATGAAGATGAACCTGTGTACACTGTCTAAAAATAGATGCTCAACATCAAAAACATACTTATTCTTTTTTCCTACCCAGTTTGAGCAGTTTGAAAGCACTATTGGGTTTAAGTTGCCAAATCATCGTGCTGCAAAGCGCTTATGGAAAGTGTGTGTTGAACACCATACATTTTTCAGGTATGTTGATTTCTTTTCCTAAAGATGTGATGTAAAACCAACAGAAAAGATCAATTCTGTCAGCAGAGACAAAACCCTTCAAATCAAATTGTCTTTTTGATCATGAGGTGCCTCTAAGCAGACAAGGGAAGGATATTGCTTCTTCAAAATTTGAAATGTTGCACCCAAATTATTCATACTATTTCAGATAGATACTGCTTAAAATCACCATATGGTCCTGATTAATCATTTGGCTTTATCTGTGCCATGATATTATCAGCCACTATAATTAAAGGGATGATGGACTCTGCTGCAGTTCTGCACATAAGCTTGCATAGGAAGAGCAACTTATATGGAAGATTGCTGGGGGATGTGGGTAAGAGTCTAAAAAGAAAACTGATATTTTTATTTAATTACATAAGAAAGTATAGTGGGGTATTTTTGGTCACCTAAAATACCCAATCCATAGCTGTAATTTTTGGATTACTGTGGAATTTTGCAGCTATTTTTTGACTTCTAAGAAGACAAGAGAATTTTGGGATAGTGAAATAAACACTGTAATTAGTTTGTGTTAAGATAGTCATGAAAGAGATATTTAACAAAGGAAACCCAAAAGAGTGAGATTTCCAACAGCTTGAAAGTGTGTTCAGTGCTTAAACAACCCCTCTGGGGGACATTTGGGAGGACTGAAGAATTTCTCTCCATTCCTGAAACTGTTGGTTCAGGCTGTTTGTACGTTCATATGAAATGCAGTCTTAGCAGCAAAAGATCTAAAGAGAAATGGAGTATGCATTTTTGAGGTATTTTCTGATTTTTAATGAAAAATCAGTGTCTGAAGCATAAACTCCATAGCAGGAGAGTGGCTTCTTCAGCCAGCTCCCATAGTCAAAATACAGAGGATGGGAGAGCTCTAATCTGAAAAATGTCTGCAACCCTGTGAATGAATACTGCCTGGCATTCCCTGGAAATCTGTTCTGGCCCTGTCCTCAGCATAGCAGCACCATGTTAAATTTGAATTTCAGCCCAATCAGGGTCCCTGACACAAGGAGCACCTTATTTTCAGTTTTGGTGATTAGAAAATAATAAATCTGATTTTCAAACAGGAAGGAGCTGAGTAACTCTTGACTATTAGGAAGAACTCAGATCTTCAAATGCATTAGCTAAATGGTTTTGTCATGCTGTATGAGGGCAATCCTTTGATTCCCTTTTAACTGCAGACCAGTGAGGCATGGGGTATGATGGAGAGTGATACACAGCAGTCGTCTTCTCTCCTCTAAAGAAACAGTGGACTGACTTTGGAGGAGGGGGAATAACAGGTGCACTGCTTGATGTGTTTTAGGCTCCTGCTGCCCGAAGCGCCTCCAAAGAAGTTCCTCACGCTGGGCTCCAAGTTTCGCTACAGCGGCCGGACGCAAGCCCAGACGAGAAGAGCCAGCGCCCTCATAGACCGTCCTGCACCTTACTTTGAGCGGTCTTCTAGTAAACGTTACACCATGTCTCGCAGCTTAGATGGAGGTAAGGGCCTCTCAACTGACTTTGTCAAAAACTATTGTCACGGTCGTCACTGCTTTAGGTTAGGTATAAACCTCTTGTCATCTCATCTCCTTGAGCTTTGGCTGAGTGGAGGCTGTGAGTACCTGCACGTTCACTGCAGGGGTAGGGGAAGATGCAGAGAAATTCCAGGCTAAATGTACTGCTGTGAGCCTTACGAAGTGTTTGCCTCGAGAACATCCTTGGGAGCCCCTCTTCTCCCCAACCCTGGCCTCACACCTGCAGGGCATTTCCCTGCTTTGGGGAACCGTGGAATGACTGGACCTGCCTGCCCAAGAAATTTAGGCTTCAACGCTTTTTCTGGGTTTTCATGAGTGACACTTTTGGTTTTGGTTGAATATGGCAAATGGAGGTTTTTCACTTAAGCTTGTTACAATTCAGAAATTAATTATTTCCTGTGAGTAATAACGTTTTCTTCCAATTACTTCATGTCCTAGTCAGATGAGCACTAAGAGACTTTTTTCATACGTTACTTTTGAAGATATGAGAGGGAAAGTAACATACACAGGTTAAAAGCACATCCGTTCTCTCTTTATCTTTTGTTTGTGGACATCATGGTTCTGCTGCTCGCTTAGGTTAAATCAGCGTGTGATTCAGAGCATCAGCTATTTTCATCAGCTGTTACTATTACCAGCTGTTGAGTAAAAAGAGGTTGTAGTTTTGTAATTGATTCTTGTAGAAGAAAAGACTGAGTCTAAATTCAGAATCATTACAGATTGAAGAAAAGGTGAATTCTGCAGAATATCACAAGTTGCAATGAGTATAGTTGGTGGTGGGGAAGGAAAGAAGCTTTGATTTAAAAGTACAAGTGACAAGCCTTTTTCTCTTCCCCTAAAGGTGCTGCTTGTCATTAATTATTTTGGAATCTTCTAATTCTGATGCGCTTCTTGCTTGTTACCAAGCAACTGGTGACCCAATTGCTGTGCATGTGTTTCAAAGCAGAAATTATCCTTCTGCGTTATTTTGTTTGTAACATCTAAACAAGATGTCTCCCTCTATTCCCTTTGCTTTCTTGTGCCTCCTAAGCTCATTCCCAAGAGACAAGATACATGAAATGCTTTTTTTCAGCATTTATTAGACTCTGCAAGATTCTTATGATGTTAATTTGCCTAAGTGCAAATGTGGGAAAGAGGTTTTTTTAATCAATGCTTATGGTTTCTTCACTAGTGTTGTTACTATAATGCAGATGTGGATGTAACATTCTGCATTGTGATTACACTGTGATCCAGGCTCTGTCATTTGTTACAGATGCAAGTAACTATAAATTTGAATAATCCTATTGGCTTAAAAAATAGTTACACAATAGTCAAGAGCAGGGACTGGGTATATGCTAAAAATTTAATTGCATTCTATCTGTAAATCTACTATTTATTTAAAAATTATTTATATATATATTTAAGTTTGCTGAATTATTGAAGACTTGCATCCTGAAATATTCTGGTTTGGTCCACTGAATTAAATGTCATCGTTTCCCAGAATTTTTTAGGATAATGAGCTCACCTAATTGGTACACTTTAGTATTCAATAATGCAAGGATCACATTTCTTTTTTTCTCAGGTATTATGCCTGTGTTACATAAATATTGTCATTTTCTGTAATGCAGCACATTACTAACTATGCATTTAATCTGCATTGTTATATTCTGACAAATTTAAAAAAAAAAAAACCATCTCTTCCACTCCCATGGCTGATGTCATAGCTGGTTCTCCTTATGTTTCCTGCCTGATAACTGTGGCAATGCATTGAATTTTTTTTGTCTAATGTTTTACTATAGTAGTACCTTTAATGGCCTGCTAAGATTTAACAACTGTGTAATGCGCACATTAGCTACAGTAATGTGTGTATACACATCCATTAATATATGCTTGTGCATATAAAAGCTACGAGCTTTATTTCAGGCTTATTTAAATGTATGCACATGCTTCTGGTTTCCTGAGACATGACATATTTGTGTTTTCAGCATTATCTCAAATGTTTTTCTAAAGCAGCTTTTTTAATTTTATGCCGCTTGTCAGCAAAAGCTATTTCAGACTTTCCCTCTTTAAACATTTGCTTTTAGCATCAGTGAATGAAAACCATGAAATGTACATGAAGGATTCTGTGTCTGCTGCAGAGGTTGGTACTGGCCAGTACGCCACAACAAAGGGCATCTCTCAGACCAACTTGATAACCACTGTGACTCCAGAGAAAAAGACAGAAGAGGAGAAGGATGATGAAGAGGGCAAAAAGAAAAGAGCAGAGGAAGTCACCCCGATTTCAGCAATACGCCATGACACCAAGGTAGAGTTTTCAGGGTTTTGTATCAAACAGAGCTGCCTGGAGAGTGCTTGGAGAAATGCAGAATTTTTAGGGAGGGAGGGAATGAAACTAGTTCTGTGAAGGGAAATGTACTGTGTGTATATACCTGTCTTGGATCAGTCTTTCTGTAGTCCTTTCAGTTTTCATAGGATGTTGTAAAATTAGTTCCTACCTCAGACTACTTTTTAAAATCTGTTTAGCAGTCAACGTGGTGTTTTTCACATAGCATTCAAGAGCTCTTTAGGAAATACCCAAAAGTAGCCTGGCAGTGCATGTTTGCTCCTGTGGTCTTCAGTTGTGTTTTGACTTTAGTATGGCCATAATGTTTTTTATTTTTTGACAAGACAACAAAATAGTTCTGCATTCTTGTATGTAGCTCTGTGCTTTAAACTATTATATTTTTCTCTTATACTTCCCATAACATTCTGTTTCCTTGCATGAATTTCAATCAGCATTTTTTCTCTATTAACTTCTGAGTATTAATCTGCTGTTACAAGGTTTGTTTTTTCCCTGCCTTACAAAAGCATTTGCTTCCTTTGTTTGAAGTTTTGTATTGAAGAAAGCAGTCTTTGTTGATAGTTCCCTTCTCATTTGTTAGATCTGAGTAATCCCTCGTCATCTCCAATCCCACCACCACCACATACACATACACACGTGGTTGTGCATAATATCTATTCAGTTATTAAGACAGAATAAATCAAACAGGAGGACAGAGAAAACAGTGACTAGAGATTGACAGTGAAGAGAAATATGGTAGAATCACATTCAAAAAGTGTACTATGGAATGCACTTGCTAAACATGTAAGGTTTGCCCTCATCATTTAGGAAGAAAAACCTTGATGTGTACCTTTATACCCATAGAACTGTCAAGCATGCAAATGTTAGAATCTGAACTTCTAGCTTTATCATATAAGGCCACAATGAGTTACGTGGGTAAAGGATCAAGTCCTCAAAAAGAGTTGCCATTAAGGTACCAAAAGTTAGAAACAAACTGAATTACTGAAACTTGCAAATGAGAAAAAATTTTCTTTTGAAAGTGTGTGCTGTAATTGTAGCATTAATTGTAGCCCTCTGCAAAATTTATCTGGGGTCTTCTTAAATGTCCATTATTTTCTGCATGGGAAAGATTGATGAAAATAAAATATGCAGAAAACATCCAATAGAAGCTAATTCTGTTCCAAATGTTTGTTAATTTAAATCAATCCTTATATATAGCTAGAAATAGTCAAAAATACTTTAGGATATTTTTATGGAACTTAAATATGCACAAATGAATAATTTTTACCCCCAGCTCAAGAAGTGGGTTCTGTTTAAACCAGCTATTAATAGAGCTTCAGTTCTGTAAGGCTGTAGAGAAATTAGTCCTGCTTCCACACAGACCTGCCAACAATTTTGTCATTCGTCATAAAGACAATAGGGTCTTAAGAAACACAGGACAAACTTGAAATCAAAGTCCTGTTTAAGGGTATATAAATTTTATAGGTAGGTTTTCAACTTTTCCATTAAGACTTTTTGCCTTTGTTTTATCCATGTGTTTTTAAGCACCAGAAGTTACTCTAAATATTGACACTGCAAAGATGTCACTGCAAAGTGAATAGTCTGTATTAGCAAAGAACACGTTTACTTTGGCTTTTTTGCCTTTAAAGAGAGGGTTTGTATATTCAGCTCACATAAAGACCTGTGAGTCCAGCAGCATTAAATTTTGGCTTGAGCTTACTGGATTAAACCCATAAAGACTTCTGTAAGCTTTCTGAAGCTAGCCTTTGTTTTGATTGCTTAATTTCGGAATACAGATTGCGTGAATTGATAGACCATTAGAGAAGAGAGAGAAGCAAAACATTAAGAGGAGAGAAAAAAGTTCTTCTGTGTTATTACTTCGCTTAAATCCCATTCCTGCCATTAATATACCTGGTAAAGATCAGGCTTAGTAGCTAGCATTGTGTCTGGAACTTGGATTCTGCTTGTTGCCTCCAATTTGACATCAGCTTGAAGAGGCAAATGCTGTTTTGGCTTTGAAATCATTTTGCTTTTGGGAGCCTGGAGTGGCAGTGAAGTTGAAATGGCTTTTATAGCTTCTTGGAGAGATGTGCTATGGATGGAGCAGCTCAGGCACTTAGGGTTTGGTCATGGAGCCAGTGTGCCACTTCAGCTAAGTGCACCTGGTGGACTTTGGCCAAAAGATGTTTGATCCATCAGCATCGTGGCAGATGTGTTGTACTGGGGTATGCATTTTGGTGATGATATTGGTTGTTGTCCTACTAAAGAGCACTTGTGGCTGCCCACAGGGATCGTGTGAAATGACAGACATCATTTCTGCTGAATCACCTCTCTCCTTCTGCCAGTTTTTTGTCCTCAAACGACTTGAAAGACCATTTGAATGCCCTACAAGTGGCCTATCAAAGCAAATACTGCCTCTTGGTAGCCAGTATTCTTTGCATTGGGGTAAAATTTGTAGCAAAAGCATTGGGTGCATTTTTACCTCTTCCCTCTAGGTAAAGGGTCACATTTTGACTATGAGGAGATGTGGCTATGTGGGGCCTCTCTCTGGCTAGCCCCCCTTCAGATGCCCAGTGAGAGAACATGGGGTCTGCCTAGCCACAAGCCACAGCTCCCTTCTTTCAAGGTGCTGCTGAACTGGTGGCATGCAGTGTGGAGGGGTGGCAGTGTACATGGCTGAGAGGGAGCAAGTTCTCGGCACTGCCTGCTCCAGCAGGTGTGAGCAGGGCTGTGGGGATGTTGAGGAGGGGCCAGCTTGGGCAGCGGTGGGAGCCATGCTGAGGAGCTGGCTGCATGGCTCGGTACTGAGCTAGTTTTTCTTTCCATAAGTAGCAGCTAACACACCAATTTATGCCCCACTAAACCAGAATGTGTTTAGGACCTAGATTTTTTTTTTCTTTTTAGTATTTCGGTGGAGGAATTTGTTCATGTAGAGTTTTAAAATTCTTAGAATTTTAATCATTACTGTTGAGGTTGTCCAAGGCATAGATGGGATGCATCTGGCCCCCACTGGGTCTCCTTCTGACTGCAGGAATACTGTCAAGAGCAGTGTTGGTATTAGAAATACATTCCCTTCTTTCTTTGTGGCTATCCATGTACTTCACGTTTGAAAATTCCTTATGATCGGAAGCCAGTCTTACAGTACGTGGAAATTGGCAGAACCCGATACTCCACATGTGGCCATGGAGGCTTTTATGTAAATCCTGCACTGCAGAGGACTAGAATGTTGAATCAAGAAGTTGCCTTTTGTAAGCTGGAACCCCAGTTCACTAATACCTGTGGTGTGTGGCATGAGAACATGCACCATTTAATTCAGTGGAAAGCTGTGGTGTTAAAATACTGTTTATAATTTTATATATATAATATATATTATTTATCATCACGGAAGAAAATTAACTAATTACAGTTTTCTTTTTGTCCTTTTGCTTTTGCGCCTTGTTTGCTGCTCTTTCTCTGTCACCAGACATCTGTGCTTGGCACTGACTCCCACCACCCCTCGCCATCCTCTCAACCTGGCCCCCATGTATCTTCAGCAAAACTTCGCAGGAGATGCAAGGAGAGTGCTCGGACAAAGTCCTTAGGCTGTGAGGCTCCCAAAGAGAGCGCTCCAGAACACAGCGAGTCGGAGCCCGACTCTGACAGAAAGGGGCGAGTTTGCTCCGCCGAGCAAGACATGGCTTTTGGCTACAAGCAAAAAGCTGGCAAGGGCAGAACGCTGTTTTCTTTCTCCTTGCAACTTCCAGAGTCATTTCCTTCCCTCCTGGATGATGATGGCTACCTGTCGCTCCCTAACCTCTCCGAAACCAACCTCCTGCCTGCCAGTGTGCAGCATTACCTCCCCATCCGCTCCCCTTCCCTTGTGCCTTGTTTCCTCTTCATTTTTTTCTTTCTGCTCTCTGCCTCTTTCTCAGTGCCATACGCCCTCACTCTCTCCTTTCCTCTGGCTATGTGCCTCTGCTACCTGGAGCCCAAGGCGGCCTCCTTGAGTGCCTCACTTGCCAATGACCTGAGTGACAGTTCAGAGGAAGAGGTGTGTACCTCGGCATCGAACACACTCTTTTTTGTGTTCAGTGCTTCGGTCCTAACCAGTGTTAGATTGCTGCAATAGTGGTCCTACTTTCAGAGCCTCATTTCTGTCTGTGCTGATATGTCAGAAGGGTTTTTTTGTTTTTTGTTTTTTTTTTTTTCTTTTTTTTGGTTTGGGGGTTGTTTATTTTTTCTTCTTTTTTATATTCTTTTTTCTCATGCTGGGAGTGCAGCTTGGGGCCCAGGGTTAGGCACAACACTGTGTGGAAGTGGCTTGGTTTGAACAACGTGAGCTGGTGCAAATGACTTGCGCTAAATAAATTGCCACCGATCAGCTCTGAAGTTTTGTATCTGAACCCACCAAGACCTTTTTCTTCCCTCTACCAATTTATACTAGGGTTAGAATAGTTAACAAAATAGTGGGTATTAAGTCTAATTTTCTGCATAATTACTGAAGCATGCATATATATGCTTATGTTGCTACACCCAACAATAATGAGCATCCTCACCAACTTCAGCATATTCAAAATCCAGAGGGACTCAGCTTTTTGCAAAAGGCTATCAGCTGTAACCCAGCCCCAGAAAAGACTTCCTGGTCCAGCAAAACCTGGATCTCAATTTTCAGCCTTGATCCCATCTCTGCTGCAGATTAAATTGTTTTCCCATGATTAAATCTAATGTATCAGTGAGAGGTCAAACTGGGACAGCTGTTCTGCAGCTGTTGGTGGGGAGCATGCCGTGTGGGCTGTCTTGACATTTGCAGTGTTAGATTAGCACTGCCAAAACTGATGCCTCAAGCCACCAGGTTCATCACAGGCAGATAAACCAACTGCAGTAGGAGTCCACAGTAGTTCTGGGAATTGTGGATATGATGATATATCCAGAAGTGGGAAAAGAATCTGCTTAAAAGAGTAGATGGCATCTCAGTTTTTGCTGGTGCCTGGTTATTCTTTGTTGACAGAATAATGAGTTCATTTTTACCTTGATTTTCTTTTTTGTTCTTCTTTGTCAAATACAAAAGTACAAGTTTGCTTTATATGTAAAGAAAAAAGCCCCAGATCAGGTAACTATAGACGAGTTGGCCTCTTGTAAAAAACTATCTTGGCCACTTGTCGATGCCATTGCAGTAGTTGTCTTCAATAAACCAGCTTGCACATCTAAACATTTGTGTCATCTGCTGCTGTTGGTTTTGTGAGGCTTAGTGCAGGATTTCATTTCCTTTTTATAGAAAGCCAAAAGTTGCATCAATTTATCTTGTAAAAACATTGTCTTTAGATGCTTTTGGCACCGTGATACCTAACAACTGAAAAATAATGTGCAATTTCTGATAAAAGGCATTCAAAATGCTGCTGTCTCATTTTGTGTCCTCATTTTGAGACAGCATTTAGGGTCTCAATTTGCATTAGTTCTGCACTTGGATTAATGTAATAGCAATAACAGCATTAATATAGTGCCAGCTCCAGAGGCAATAATGAGGCAGTGTTTATGTAATACATTGGTCTGTTCCTCTTTCAGAAATGAGCACTTCTTTTTATTAGTAAAGTTAGGAAGTATTGAGCATAAAAACATATAAAATAGGCTTTTCAGTATCTCTCATTTATGAGGGTGATTACTCTGGCAGTGCTTCCTAGCAGACAACACAGACTTGTGCCTAATCCACGGGGTATTTCTTGTTCAAAATATTGCATGAAAGTGAATATGTTTTAAACGCAGGCATGTCTGCATTACATTGGCAAAACAAATCACAGCAATTACGATCGCAAGTTAAGGGAGGTGCTGCCACAGCATCTCAGGAGATAGCTGCCTTCCATCCTGCTCCATCCGCCGCCCGTCCGCCAGCCCCACCAGCAGCTGTACTACAGCCCATCTTGGAGCTGAGCCTGACCTTTCTTACTCTCCGCTCTGGAGTTCTGCCTTAGTCAGCCTTAATTCACCATTCCCTGCTTTGTGATAACCCCAAATCTTTATTTCAAGTAATGCTGACTTCAACTCCACGGCTGTTGATTGGCTTATTAGCAGACATGTATGTTGCAATAAAGCAAATTTTATGCTTTATTTAGGATTTCGTTGCTCTTATGGCAAAAGAAATAGGAACCTTTTTTTTCCCCCTCAATTCACAAAAGGTTGGACACAGATGCAGAAGGCTACAGACAGTATCCTGAGCCAATCTCATATGTTGCTGAGCTTGTTCTCCCTTGAGCAATGCATCTGGAGTCAGTCTGTGCAGCCAAAGACAGAATCTTACCCCTTAGAATGCATTAGCTTCTTCAGTGTTTGTACCTTAGCAGCTAATATTTCTATTGACTTCAAGTTCTTAAATGAATCCTATATGCCGGACTTGTGTTACAGTGCCTTGACACAAATATTTTAATTCTTTTTAACTGTTCAGATCCATTAATCCCTTCTTTTTTAATAGGAGTAACGAGTAGATATTTTTTCTATGACCATACTTTTACAATTGCTCACAATGTTATAAAGATGTGAGATTCTTCACTAATAAAGAAACAATTTTCTAACACTTTAGTGAAAGCAGTTGAGCTAGCCTAATAGACTATTTTGACATTACAGTTTAATTTAAAAATAGATGTAGTCTGTCTCATGAGTGGTTATTGCTTGAAAAATTGCATGTAACTTGCATTTATGCACTTACTAAATAGTACAAAATGCTTGTTTCCTCTGCCTGTCATCCAAACAATACAAACTATTCAAAGGAAGGAATAATAGAAAACAAAGCAATGAAAAAATATCAAAAAAGCAGTTTTATGAAACATTGGAGGTGTGAGAAAATGACAGAAGATTGGAGGAAATCCAAAGCTAAGATTGATAATCCATCCACCAGTAGCTTGTTTTTTGTTTTTTTCTTGTTCATACTGATGTGATTTGAGGAAGAGATGTGTTGTCCTGGCTTTAAATTACCTGCCTGGGTTACTTTAGATTATCTAAGGACGACAGAAAATCACTAGTCAAAACCAGAGCTTTCACTGATATCAAAACAACTTGGATATGCCAGTCTGGGGCAGTAGGGAGCACTTTACTTACTAGTTTTCCATACGCTTGGATAGCATCAAAGTAGTCTTTTGAACTCTCTTCTCAGCCTATAATAACCTACACTCCACTCTCTGTTAAATCTTGACATTTACGTTCTCCACTAAAATGCTCTTGGTGGTGTCGAGCAAAGCAGGGATAGATCAGTCTGTGCAATGCTGTGCTTTGTTTCATTTTTATCACTCATACCTAGTGTTTTGGGGTGGGTTGGGAGGGGTTACTTTTGTTTTTCTCCTGCTTTCATCCATATTCTTAAATGGAATGAGAAATATTTTTTTATTCTTTTAATGGCAGTTTTCTTTCTTTTTACTATTATTAACAATTATCAGCTGCTCTTTATTGGAACCGAGTGGGATCTGAGCCTTACCATTACTCCACAGACAGACAGTAGATGGGCTGGGGGTGTGGTTATTTGAACTCCTTGGTAATGCAGACAGCCTCATGGTATATAAATGTGGAGAAAAGAAAAAATTATGTACAAATGAGGGGCTGAAAGTCAGGTGACTGTTAAATTAGCCTTTTATTTTTTTTCTTTTTAAATTATCTTTTCCCCCCCCCAGCTAAAAATTCAACCACCACTTTATATTGACTAGAAAAAAAATTCTTTAATAATTTTCTTTAAAAAAACATTTTGGGAGGAAAAGTTTGTTTAGAAAATGTTAGCTGCTTTTTTTTTACCTATTTTTTTAAAGCTACCTGGCTTTCACAAGAAAATAAAAATAATCTGCTATTCGAATAATATTTTTCCTATAATGTTTCGTTTGGCTTATAAATTTGTTCCAGTAAAGCCATATACTGTGTACAGTACGCCTCAAGTCTTCCTCTGAGTCTGTTCTGTTTACTAATATAGCATTTTTATTTTGCTTCTTTGACTTGTGCGTTGTTTGAAAAGCAGTGCTAATGCAGTTCACAGGGATGTTGAGTTTAACAGTTCCTGTGTGAGCCGCGTGTACTGATGAGCTGGGTTTATTCTTTATTCCTGCCTTCCTCCTGGGACCTGGTTACTTGTCTAACCAAATAGACTGACAGTGAGCAGACGGATACTGCAGCTGATGGTGAGACCACTGCCACCGAGGTTTGTACAGTCGCCGGCACCCAGCTATGGCAGGGGAGGAGAGCATTTTGCCTCATCTCTTCCCGACCTGGGCATCGGGGCTAAACCGCATGTCTGCTACGGCAGCCCAGGATCCCTCTCTGCGCGTGTGTGCATGTGTGTGCCTGCGAGTGGGACAGCTTTGCTGGGGCAGTTGAGTTTTCAGTGCTCCATGTGGGTTCCTCTTATTTCTGAGTTTGGTTTGGAAACTGCAAGTCCTCCGCGTTGTGTGGACGGTGGGTTGGTGGCAGTGTCACACACACCAGTGCTGCCCGCCCAGATGGTCGTCCTGGCCAGATCGTGCCCTGGGGGGGTTTGTTGCTTGTTTGCTCCTATACTCTGCAGCCTGAGTGAGAGAGTGGTGAAAAGACAGTTAAAAGCAATTTTGAAATTTACTGAATAAGGGCATTTCCACATTATAAATATCTAAGGTTCTCCTTGAATTTAATTTCACGTTGCATCTTCACATATTGCCACCACTAGTTCAGGTATTGTCTTCAGAGGAAGAATGTAAAATGCTTATATTTTCCTCGCACTGAGAAGCCTCATATCCACAACATGGTATATAGACTGTGCAGACAAATTTGACCTTATGTGACTTCACTGAAGTGCATATAATGCTTTCATAATTAATACGGTTGCAGCTGCAAACATGAACTGAATTTGGTGTGGCATCTGCTAGAAGACAAGTCTTACCACAAACACTACTGTAGGTTTTCAGAAGGATCTCATTAATACTTGAGACTGTTAAAATTATCATCCAGGAAAAATTTTCTGTATGACATGTCAGGACAATTCAGCCTCGACTGTAAATAGAATAGATTTGAACTGAGTTATAAAGCAATCAACAGATTTTCCTGTGAGTCATTTGACTAATTAGGACTATATGAAAAATTGGTGATAAAATATCAGCAGAGGCATTAAATGAATTCAAACAGTGCAACAACATAAAGTTTGTTGAGACGAGTCAGGAGTACAAAATGCTTTGAAATCCTCTTGCAGTCCTTTGCTTCAGGCTTTGAGCCCTGAAGAAAGCAAAACGTAATCATAAAATTGTGAGACTTAAAATGTTGGGTTTATGACTCAAAAAGTTCATGTTAATCTCCCTAGTCGCCATCTTTATTTTAGAAAAGAAGATATAGCGAACCTTAGTTTTCCTTATGGATATCTGATTTTCAAAATGTGTGGTATACATGCCACCTGAAAATTGCATCCTCAGAAACCGAGTTGCCAGGGCAGTCCTTATGGCATGACTTTAGAAAATGTGCACTGAAGGGGATGTGATGTGTGTGCCATTCCAGACCACCTTTGCAGATAGGTCCTAAAAGAATATATACAGGCTAAATATGAAAGAAAATTATAGAAATACAGAGGGACTGAGGTTAGAGAAATAGCATTTTAAGCAAATAAAATGCGCTTCGTTCTATAGAAAGTGTTGTGGGTTTTTTCCCTATGGTGAGTTTATGCAAAGCTTTGCTTGTGGCCTAGATGATGTCATATGTGTAAACTCTAGGATTACAGAATTCCAAAGAATTTGCTGTTGCCATTTGGTACTGGACTAGCCATGACCTTGGTGAGAAGGTGCAGCTGCTGCTCCATAGATAGAGATGTATGAATGTGGAGCATAGCAATTTTTATAAAAGGAAAATGTATAATAACCCTTTGATAACAAATAACAAATTTGAGGAGGTTTCCTCTGAGTTAGGAAAACCATGCGAAGCCAGTGTGTCTATTCCTCCTCAAGCCCTTAATGTAGAGAAAATTGGATTTTAACCTAGTGTGTACCTCTCACCAATGTCCGTAAAGCCTTCATTCATACGAGTGGGTAAGGTGTTGTTTTCCAATCTTTCTCATGCTGGCAGTCGGATCAAGAGGAGGACGGAGATCTAAAAGCACAGGTACAGAAACGAAAGGCCTAGATGTTGCTCAGGTATCAATGTTGGAGGTGTTCACCTCTTTCAGCATGTTACTGTTGGTTCTCTGTGAAGAAATGTGTAGAAACAGCATTTTGTATCCTTTCAATATTGTGTCCCTTACCTTTCCCTTTCTTTTTCACTTCTTTCAGAATAGTCTGATTAAGCGAATACAGGGTGAAAATGTGTATGTCAAACATAGTAATCTTATGTTAGAGGTTGGTATTGGTATATACCAGTGCATGTACGTACATGTGTGTTAGTTTTAGTGGTAAACTGTGGATCTGCACTATGATGCATGAACTGTGTACTCCCACCTCCTAATAGATTATTTTTTTCTCAGATTATGATGAGTCCTCTAACTTGTACTCTAAATATAGTTATATGCGTGTGCGTATATGTGTGTGCCTCCACGCGCATATGTATGTTTGTTTGAAGATTCTCTATCAGGTGCAAATTATAGCGATACGGATAAGCTCTCTTAAGAGTGTATTTATACTCACTTGTACAAGATATGCTATGCTGTTATCTTTCAAAATGCCACATTTTCACAGAGTGTTGTGTTAGTGCTGTGCTCCCTGGCTCCCTGAGCTGTTACTTCCCTCTATACTAACCAAGTTGTGTGTTTTGGCTCTAAAATTTGGTTGGCTTAGAATGTATCACAAACTGCTCTATTCTTTTAAAACTGTCCAGGACCTAGACAAAACCCAGGAAGATCTGATGAAACATCAGACCAATATAAGCGAGTTGAAACGCACCTTCTTGGAAACCTCCACAGAAACGACTGTGTCTAATGAGTGGGAGAAGAGGCTTTCTACATCTCCCGTTCGGCTTGCAGCAAGGCAGGAGGATGCTCCTATGATTGAACCACTAGTGCCTGAAGAGGTCAGCGTGAGCTGAAAGGCTTCATTATGTATTTGTCTATTCATTTTTACTTATAGCAGCTCTCAGTAGGTTAGAGGTCAGAGTTAGAAGCTATTCCCTGCTTTCAGGCACTCCTTTTTCTCGGGACTCAGGCTCCAGGAGCAAAGATGCAAGGAAGAGCAGATACCATAAACATACATATATATGTATAATATATATATATAAGAATATGTATGTATTTAGAGAATGAAATTCGCTATAAAACTGTGTGGCAGAATTGGGTCTCTTTGAGGGTGCAAAACTCAGGCGTTGTTACAGGTTCGGTGAGCTTGAGGAAGTCCAGCCATGCATGAAAGAAACCATGAAAGTGATGGAGAGAAAATTTAAATAACAGTGACTCGTTTGGAGCTGCGGTATAGTGAGATGGATAGGGGTATGGTGCCAAGCTTGACAAGAAAATATAGAGCAAAGGGCAGAGCTCTTTCAGTCTTTGAAGACAGGGAAGAAATAATGATGATAATTAGACCCTCTTGGCCAGTTCCATAAGGGAACTGATGGTTGTCTGCAGTCTGCTGGATACTGTTTCATTGAAGACCCCATGCAGATTGCTAAGTGTCTTCATTTTCATGCAGTGTGCTTGCGTGAAAAAATCTTGCTTACTGTGCAGTCTTGAAGTGTTTGTAAGAAACTTATCAATTTAAAAGCTGGTGTTTACTTAATTTGTGGATAGATAATGACATGTAGGGATAGCAATGTAACGTTCATGTTGCAGTAAAATACATAGATCTTCAAAAAAAGACAGTTGTCTTGGTTTAAATCCAGTGAAGCAAAAAGAAATGACCTTGTGTAGTCCGCATGAAAGTTAATTTTTTTATCCTATTGTGAATGGATATCTGATTTCTGTCTTACAGGAATCATTATTTATAGATATCTCTTGTTTTTAGCATTACAGACTAATGAATAGTCATGGAATTTGCTTCTGTGCCCAGAGCACTGATGTAATGTTGTAAGGAACTCAGCAAAAATTGGCTGGAAAGTATAATTTGAAAGGGTGTTCTGCTTTCCCACCTCAGAGGTTGGCATTGCAGACCCACAGCTCTCTGGGGAAGGGTGATATACCTCTCATCATGGACACACATGGGTAGCATGTGTCAGTTTCTCCCCTTAGGGAAAGGCATATTGCCAAGAAATTACCTCTTCCTCTCCCACATTATACCCATCGAACCAGTGGCTGGTATGGGCATGAGATATGCATTAGCATGGCCATCAAGTTGGATTAAAATACCTAAAAAAGCAGATTCAGTGCCCAAAGCTTTCCTTTTGCAGGGAGCCGAGAGGAGTCAGCATTGCTCTGACTGTCTTGTTCAAGAAACATAATAGACCCTAGAAAAAGATTATTACTGTAGTTGAATATATCGGATGTTTTTCTTAAAAGTAAAATTGTAAATATAATGAACAGGATGCATTTAACATATTAAAGATGTAAGGAACTGTTGAAAAGTGAGCAGTTGGCTAGCTGAGCCAGAAGAGGAAGCAAACTTAAAACAGCACCACCTTGTTTGTTTGATGTGTTTATTACTTTAGAAATTTAATAACAATTTTTAATTGTTATTAAATTACCCAAGCAGTGGCAAAGTATTACACAGTTATGTAGGCTTCACCCTGAGGAAACACATCCAAATTTAACCATTCATTTGGAAAGGAAAAGGGCAAGAATTATCCTTATCTGGTATTTCTTCTCTTACTAGTAAGAAGACAGCTTGCTCAAAAGCAATGTCCAGTTACTAAATCTTATATGCATGTAAGTAATCTACAGCTGTTTCACAGAATCTCATCCAAATGAAGGCATTTCTGTGGAAATCTGAGAGAGCACTGAAGCTATCAGAGCATAACTCTGAAGTGACTTCTGGCACAAAGGGGTCTCTGCTATAGATAACATGTGGCTATCCTTTTTGTTCCCACTAAGTGGGACAGTTTGAGTCCTCCTAAGAGAGAAAAACTGAAGTCATCCACAGGTCAAAATTAGCACCTTGATACTTACCGAGAAATGCAGAGGCAGTCAGGACAGAGAGCACCTAGAACTGCATTAGGTAGTGCCTTCTGCTAGTCAAAAAAGTTACACATTCCATTTAGCATATCCACTTTAAAAATATACTCAGTCCTGTTACCTGTAGCTCTTTTGTATAAAAAAACCCAAGAACAGAAGGAAAAGTATGCCTTTTCAAAATGTGCTTTTTGAGCATTTGGCACCTTTGTGTGTTTTCTCAGTGTGACTTTAAGCTTGGTTTCTTACAATAGTAGGGGAAATACTTCGTTCTTCTTTAGTTATGAAAACGCAGTTTTAAATATCTGCCATGGTGGTGGCCGGATAGCTACAGAATATAAAAGCAGTCATATGAACAAACTTCTTGACAATGTTTAGTCTGACCTGGATTGGATCAAACCAATACTTTGGAAAAAAAGAAGTTTATGCATCTCATCACAGTCAGGAGATGAACTTTTTAATCCCTTTCTCTTTCTAGTTTTATATCTTTCTTTAAATTTCTGCCTTTCTTCTTGAGTACATGAACATTTTTGTCATGCCAGTCATAACACTTCCACTGGCGTGTCTATTTCAGTGGCAGTAGCCACTGAAGTGGCTAGAAAGGGTTTGGCAAGAAGCCTATTTTGTTCTGTAGGGGCTTGCTTTCTCTGGATAAATGGCAACAGTGGCTGGCCAAGAGGGTGGGCTCAGAAGATTTAGGAAGTTGAGTCTTTCCAAAATTTAAAATTTTCCCAGTTGGTCAAGTTATAGAGATACTATTCTCACAGCATTGGGAAGGCACTGATGGGATAAAACTGAGGAGTTTTGCATCTCACTACAGTGATAATAGAGCAATGGTTAGCTTCCTGTGTAGGAAAAGGACTCTTGAGGCCTCTTATACAAGCAAAGAGAAAGAGAGAGCTGAAATCTTTGCAGGGCACACTTTGTGCCTGCTTCAGCAGGGAAGGCTGCAAACTCAGGAGACCCTCATCCAGGGTGAAGGTGGAGGGGCCTGTTCTCAGCATCAGTCACAGTTAAATGAATATTGTAAGATGAGATGAGATGAGATGAAATGAACACAGTGCATCCACACCTGTGTGTTACTCAGTTTAGCGGGTTTTGTACTACACAAGTGGTTTGCTCGTGTCTCCTTTGCATTCACCACAAAGAGGCACTGATTTCACTTCTTATTGGAAACCTCTGCTGTAAAATGATTCTCTTTAATTCTGTTTCTTAATTTACCATGCAGTTAATAATTTGTAGTGTGGAGAAGTATGATGAGCTATTGTAAAATATAGTGGACTATATAGCATCCGTTTACTAAAACCATTTATTCCCCTGACATTAGACCAAAGAAGAAACAGAAAAATCAGAAAAACTCATATTTTTGCAGAAGGGAGGTACTACATTCCTTGAAATGCAGGTAAAAACAAACACTACTTTCTTGAAATGCAGTCAAGATAGGATGGCAATGATTTATTACTTTATTATCTTTTTTCCTTTCCAAGCCCTCCCATTTTTACTATTTTTTTTTATTTTTATTATTATTTCATAAGTTTCAGACAGAGATGTAATCTGGGGACCACATTCTGAGGAATGAGTCCCCTCTAGAGCTTATGTCTTCCTAATGGAGACTGATTTCTCTGCTAATTAGAAATCTACTTGCACGGTGCTGTTTGTGGATGTTGTTTGCAGTTGTGCATGCATTTCCAGCATAAACTTCACTGAGAACGTTATGGTGAATGGGGCACTTCTGTCACTAGAATGAATTTCTTTTATATTATCAAGTGAATCTAGATTATGCTGAGTGATGGTGAACTTTGTATTTTTATTGGTTTTTCTATTAGCCAAGTGTGATAGAGAAGAAGCTGCAGGAGGGAGAATCTGCTGGCACTTTGGTTACTTCTCATCAAATCATTATCCAGAAAAGTATCCCATCATCCCTAGAGGTTATTTTTAATTCATTTGATTTTAAAGTACCTCATTTGCTTTTAGTTAAATACAGAAACTATGGTTTTAGGGTCAAATAACTGAATGCTTATTGCATAGTCAAAGAAAATCACATAGCATATTTGCATGAGGAGCTAAAAAGACACTGCAATTAAGTTCCATTCAGAATCTTTAAGAGTATGTTTAGTTTACACAGTTTACTGTGTTGTACTGCTCCATTTAAACAATCTTGGAGGGGGTTGATATTAGGCTAATAAAAGAAGGAAATTCAGTGCAGGCTACAGCTACACACAAGTGCGTGCTATTCTAAAACCTCATCAACAGTGTGTTTGTGACAATTGAGCAACAGTTGAATGGGCTTATTTGCCCTGGTTTTGTAGTTTGTTTTTGACTGTAACATTATGAACCACTGTGATATATGATTTGTAATCCCAGGATGATTCCAATCGTCATTTAAAAACATGCCCTGAAACACTGTTCCACTTCAAATGAATACAAAAACAGTGTGGCAAAAATATTTTTTGTGTCCACATTATATGGGCCTTTGAGGGGAGACAATATTCAAAGAAATCATATGACTAAGGTGATTCTGTTTATTTGTTTGGTAACTGCTCGAAGAACTACAGTGGTAAAAGTTATTACATGCTTTTGGAAGAGGCAGCATTGATTTCTTAAAAGTCTGCATACTTTAGTGCTCCTGAAGTACAGATGAACCTTCAGATATTCTAATTTAGCTTTTATATCTCAAATATAGGGCACTGAGGATTGGGTTATTATAGAGAAAATACCCTCTGAGGTAGTTGATGGTGAATCGGAAAAAAATCTGGCATACAAAGTAGTGACTGTGAGCAGTAAAACTGCCTTTCCACCTGAGATGTTAAAATCCAGTACCATTCTAATGCAGAGCTTTGAGGACTTGGAAAGCGAAATACAATCCAATGAGGAGAATAAGCAGAAAATGTTCACTCTAGGAAAGTCCTATGATACCGTGTCTGGGAAAATTGTAACCATGACAAGTAAAGCTAAAGAGGGCGAGAAAGCAGTACAGACTTCACTAGAAACTTTGCAAAAAATGGAAAGGGAAGTGCAAGAATCTGTGAAAATCGTTCCAGTAGTGGCCAAGTATGACATCCTCAAGCCTGTCACTGATGAGAAAGCCAGGCGGGGATCCGATGTGCAGAGCACGAAAAGAAGGCTCTCCGACTCTCTGACACCCATAAAGGAAGCAGAATCTCAGTTGCAAAGTCCTGAAGAAGAGAATTTGAAAAAGACACTAAAGATGGACCGGGATTTGCAGTTACATGGTACACTGGAAAGCTTACAGCTTGGCAAAGCAGAAAAACGACTTGGCAGTGAAACTGTAAAAGCAGGGGCATTTGCCCGGACAGATAAGAGCTTGTCTGAGTGGAGATATTCCAGAGAACAGCCATTTACCATTGCTACTGCTCACTATGTTACCGAGTCGTCTGCATCAAAAGTAGTGGTAACAAGTGGCTTTGACTTCATGCCACAGTTTAAAGATAAAAGCATGACTTCTTTTAGGCAATCCCCTCACACCACCCTACCTTTTGGTTCTCTTGCTGCCTGGCTTTATGTTGACAGCAGCCAACCCAGCTTATTTTTTTTCTCTCATACTTTGAATCCGTTCCACAGTCTGAAATAGACATTATATAAGGCTTTCAACTTTTCTGGTTTATTTAAAGATTCATGTTACTGAAATGTAGTATTGCTGCTGTGGCTTGTTAATAAAAGGGAAAAAAAAGGTTTGCTTGAACCAGCAAAATGCCAATGCTAACAACTATGCTTTTTAACTATTGCTTACTACAGCCATTATGAATTCGCTCTGATTTATTTTCCCATTCTTTTCCTGTTTCCGACCTCTCTGTGCCCCCGCAACCTTCTCTCCTTTCCCTCCGTCTCTGCCTCCAGTCTTGGCAATCAATATGTCTGTTCATGTGGATCTGCCTTTCTTCTGTGTATGACTCTACATTTCTTTGTCTATTTAGACTAAACAGTCCACCAGTGAAAAAACCTTGGATGGTTCAGATATCTTCACTCTAATAGAGTCTGCCAGAAAACCGACTGAGTTCATAGGAGGGGTTACTTCAACTTCCCATAGCTGGGCTCAGGTGGCCGTTCGATTCCCTCCATCAGTGTTATAACCACATAACAATTACTTTTGGTTTTGTGTTGTTTCCTGGTTTTTTTGCACAATTTGGAACTATATAACCAATGCATGTATTCATGTGCCTTTTATTTTGTTACAAGAGATCACAACAGAAACTTCACCGAAAAGACAAAAAAAAGCAAACCAGGTTTTCTCTCATTTCACTTTATTTTTGTCATTTTGCAAGGTGCTGTATTTTGCCTTTATAAAACTCACACGAAAGTACCAGTGAGAAAAACACTGACACTGGCATTTCACTTCATTTTTAAAAATTGTGATTCTTGCTTTGTTTTCTGTTTCTACTATACTGATAACGTCCTGAGAACAAAAATCCATGTAACGTGAGAGAAATAAATTGGCAAAATACAATATCCATTTTTTCATTTAGGTTCACGGTACATTAAGCTGACCAGCTACTGCAAATAGTATCTGCTTCTGATGCTGAGGGTTTTTTCTTCCTTCCCTGCAGAGAATAGATACAACGACATCTCAGGAGATAATTTCCAGTGACATGAAGCAAGCGGTTGAGCCACATCAGGATACAGTGAAGAAGGTTGTACAGGAGACTGTAGTTGTCAAGGAAACACATGGGATGGAGGTGCATGGAGGCAGGGATCCTGCTAAAGTGGCCGGACTTGCGCTGGATGCCCAGGCTGAGGCAGCATCCTTGGTGACTGCTGGCGTGAAAGGGAAAGAGGGCTCTGCTGGGACTGAGGGGGCAAAGGAGGAAAAAAGGGAGGAGGCTGAGAAAGTCCTAACCAAACAGGAAGGAGTCACTGCCGCTGCTTCGTGTGAGCAAGCAGAGGAGCACAGAACAGCAGTCCAACTTTCAGAGTCTTTGGAAAGAAAACCTCATTTTGAGGTAACTTGTTACTAAATTGGTCATGTCTGTGCTGAATTGCAAATGTAGGCAATAGTGGATTAAGTTAATTCCTGTCACAGAAAACAAAGTGTGCCAAGCCTGTATGATTGCATCTTTACAGCAGGCAGTTTGTTTCTCCTCTTATTTCCTCCTTGTATGGCACCTGCAAGGCTTGTTGCTGGTTTCCATCATTCGCAGAATGCCATGCATGTTTTACCTAAAAGTGCTTTTCATGCTACAGAGAATTACTGAATTTCATGGCATTTTATGCAATACACAACAAGATCATCTGGCATTCTCTTTGGGAAAATCCATCAAGATTGGCAAAGTCTGTATGTTCTCAAAGACAGGAAATAGATTGTTTTTTTCTATGCTTGGTACAATTAGAAATAAGTGTACGGTGTCTTTACCTAGATTCCTTGCCTTAGCCCCATTAGCAGAATTTCAGGAGCTGTTTTTGGACAGTTTTTTTCCAAGAGCTGAACAGAGGTTTAAGTCTGAACAGGATTCATAATAATAATGTAGAATCACAGAATCCCAGAACAGCTGAAGCTGGAAGGGCCCTCTGGAGGTCATCTGTTCTGAGCCCCTGCTTAAACAGGGACACACAGAGTCAGTTGATGCCCAGGACCATGTCCAGAGAGCTTCTTCTGAGCATCTCCAATAAGGGAGTCTCCACAACCTCCCTGGGCAGTTTGTGGCAATGCTCAGTCACCCTCACAGTGAAAAGGTGTCTCCTGATGTCCAGAGGGAACCTCCTGTTTTTCAGGTTGTGATTGTTGCTTCATGAAGTGTTTAGAATGTTTTTGAACTTTGTTTTCCTGAAATCCAGGGAAGTGCTAGATACCACCTGCATTATATACATGTATGTACCACTATAATGAAGAACATTTTCTCCTTTCTTTTTCCTATTTTGTTAAATTCAGAGCACTTTTTAGTTGTTCTTTCTTTTCGCCAAGCAAAAAAAAAAAATTGTTCTGAGAAATCCATATTCCAATTCCTTATTTTTTGTTCATGCAGTCGCCAGTTGTGAAGACTGAGACTATCAGTTTCAGCAGTATTCCTGCTGGTGGGGAAAACCTTGAAATTTCAACAAAGGAAGTGCCAGTAGTCCATACAGAAACAAAAACCATTACTTACGAGTCTTCTCAGGTAAGAAATTTGGCAAAAGACAGTGTCTAATTTAGCATGCCCTTAAGGAATCCATTTGCTTCACCCATTTTTAAGTGTATGCCTTAGTGTAAATTGCTGTGAGTTGTTCAAGTATTAAATATTAGCATAAGGAGGATGTACATCAGAATAAGTCTCTGCATGACTCTCATGTTCTGGTGTAGGGCCTTTCTAAATAATACCCCAGCTTTTCATCTGTCCTTCCAGGAGCAAAGGCAGAGAGATGTACTGGCACATGATCCTCCTAAGAGCAGTTATTTCTCTACCATTAGATACTCACTTTATAAAGAACTGTAGAAATAGGGAAGTTTAACAGTCCAGTTCTTGTCTTCCTATGCTCGGGAGCATTTTTTTGATGACTGGTTTTGCCTTCTGGTTCCTAGGTGGATTGTGGTGCTGACTCCGAACCTGGCGTATTGATGAGTGCACAAACTATCACGTCTGAAACCACCAGCACTACGACTACTACACATATCACCAAAGTAAGTCCTCAGAAAACAGGGAGCTCTTTTTTCACCGGGGTGCATACTTTCTTAAGTTCAGTTCTGTGATTTAAATGTGGACTCATGTTTATACTCTCTACGCAAAATCTTGTATGCTTTGGGTACCTGTCTTCATTCACCTGTCTTTGGCTCTACTGGCTTGATTAACTCATCACCCAACAATTTGACAAGAGTCCTGAGAGTCATAAACCCTTAGAGTATGTCTACACAAGCATAAAACCTTACTGTGCAGAGGCACTTGATTTAGCTGCAAATACTGTGTGGAGCTGGAAGCAGTATAACCATATTGGCATCATATGGTAGCCTGGAAAGAATAATTTGCCTGACCATGAGGCTCTATTGACATGATTATACTGCTTTTCATTTGTGAGCTATTACCCCTGTACGGTGTTGAAATCACATAGTAAATCTGTACCATATAATCATAAAAGGATATTCAGTCATCTCAGACACCATGGCTGTGTTTCTAGGATGTTCCCTAGGGAACTCGCCCACAGCCAGACTGAAAGCTCATAGCTGCACAGATAAAAGATGTCAGGTCTTCCAGGTTCCAAGATAGCCTCCAAATAACAGTTCCTCCCTAAGCAGAAACCCTCTTAGTGCTGTGATAGGTCTCCTACCAATATTCACTGAGGACAGAATTTCTGCAGTGAATTTCACCCTTTAGTAGATGAGCTATACAAAAGCCATACCACCCTGTATGTCCCTCTGAAGCATACAGCTGGACTTGCGTATGTCGTAATATGAGCTGTCTGTATTCCCATTCTGTGCTTCATGGGACAGATTTACTATAAATACCTGCCATTTTTGACATACAAGCATCTCACCTGATATATGTGCAGATTGACCAGAATCTTAAAATTATCTGTGTTGGAAGGACCTCTGGAGGTCATTAGTCCATTCAGAGCAGACTGACTTCAGTGCAGCTTAGGTTGCAGTTCTGGGTTGCCCCCTCTGTGTGTGCTGTTTGAGTCAGTTCAGTACAGTCATGTGTGGGTTCCTGCACTGATTGTTCTCTGGATGAGAACGCTCCAAAGTAAGCTACTGACATGCGTTTGTCCCTCCCATGTAGACTGTGAAAGGAGGCATCTCAGAGACAAGAATTGAAAAACGAATAGTCATCACAGGAGATGCAGATATTGATCATGATCAGGTAAAATCTATAAACTGCAAAGGCTACCCTGAAGACTGCCAAAGAGAACATGCCTAAATACTGCTTTGACAGATAACTATTCATACTGGCATGCCTTAAATTAAACTGGATTACTAGTTAAATCATTGATGGTATATTTCATATTTTAATCATTTTTCCCATTTGTAAATTGTGTAATATCTCATGAATCTCTCCACCTTGCTACTGATCATGCATGTTCCACCTCCTTTTTGTTTTTGCCCTTCTGTGGTTTCCTTGGGATAGGCGCTGGCTCAGGCAATTAAAGAAGCCAAAGAGCAGCACCCTGACATGTCAGTGACCAAAGTAGTGGTACATAAAGAGACAGAAATCACACCAGAAGATGGGGAGGATTGACCACAGGTAAGAGGACTAGATGATTTTCCTAGGCATTTACTGGGCTGGCATGTTGCAAATGTTTTCCTACCATATTTCACCTCTAACTCTTTGCTTTCTCTCAGTGGCATTTTCTAGTTGCGTTGGGGCTTGTTGTCACTTCTGGTATTTGAAAGTAAACCACATTCAGCTCTAAATATCTGCGTTCATTTAATGGTGCCAGCTGGAGAAAGAGAAACTACTCATTTGCTTTTGTTGGCTCTTTGAAAAGTCCTCATTGTCCATGCTTTGTTATAGTCTAATTTTCTAATTCTGAAGTCATAAAAAATCTGTATTCTGCTTTCATGTCATTTAAGAACAAAAATAATTTGTTCTTAAAGGTGTGCATTTTGGTTTAAAAATGCCAAGGAAAGAACCTACAGCTGCTTTTTTCAATGTCCCTTGCAGATATGTTACAAGTTACGCTTCAATTCCCAACTTGCAAAGATATGGTCCAACTTGCTTTTAAATGCAATGAATTAGTTTGTCAGTATTTGGGTGTCTTGGCTTTCTTGTATTTGAAAGAACATTTTATGTTTTAAAGCAGCATTGTTTATCAGGATGAGATGATAATGCAGCTTTTCCTGCATCAAGCTTTTTTTCAGTAAAGGCATGCTCTCCAATAGTGGCTGGCTAAACAGACATCTTAATATTCCTATATTTATTCTGTGTGCAGAATCATGTCATGCATACTAACCTGCTATGCTGTTAATGCCAGCACCGTTGCAAAAATTGCTTTGAATGCTGTATGCAGAAGGGGAAGAAAAAGCTGCTTGTTAGATTTGTTTGAATCGATAGCAGCATTTTATTCTTAAAACAATATATATTCCCTAGCACTTGGTGTAAGTAACAGAGTATAATGCACAGCATCTTTTGAAGCTCTTTGGCTCTTCTGCTTTTGGATATACAGACCCTAAAGAAAACTGAATTTCAGTGTCAGTTATTTATTTGGAAGATGGAACCAGTCACTAAGGAGTGAGTAGCTGTGATTCTTGTGGTCTTCTGCTAATTGTTTCAGAGACAGCTCAGTGTGGCTTGCTTAAAAGTCTGTTGATGTCACTAATTCTTTCCATTGGCGTCAGTGGACTTTGGATTTGGTCCAAGTTGCTTATATTGGGATGATGCTATTTTCAAATAGCTTTCCTTACACGAGCAAAGTTAGAAAATCTCTTTTGCAAAAGAGTAGTTTCTTCAAATAATTAACTCAGTTTTCTTTTCTGCAGGAATAACCTAAATTGCATACGAATCCAGACATGCATACCAGTAGGAATACGAGAGCCTATACGGAGTCTCAGTTCCAACCTGACTGACTTGTATCTGTCTATGGAAAATTTCAGTACAGAAGAATTGATCTTGACCGTTAATAAAGAAACTGGCAGAGATACCTTCCCATAGAAAGCAATCTGAATCAGCAGCAGTTAAACAATATTGCATGAAGCAACAATAAAATTACAGAAAAGCAGTATTTTTAATTTTCTTAAAATGTCTAAGTTTTCAGCTATACCTGCACGTTCATAAACAATATAAACAGTGATCTCATGTAACACATAAACAGTTCATGCCTTTCACAGTTTCTGAAAGTCTAAACAAATTAAAATTTGTTAGCTGGCAAGCCTTTTGTTTACGGATATTGTAAATGAAGATTACCCCCAAAATGCTAGAAGCTGTATAGGTACTGTGTATAATGTTTTACCACACATTAGATGTGCCAATAACACAGTTTATTCAGTAAACAACTTGAATCTTATATTTGTTTCATCTGGTTTTATTACTGCCCGATAAACAATGATAAATCTTTACTCTTATCAAAACATTTAAATGCTTACGAAGTGTGCTTTGTATACCTGACTGAATACCTTATGAGGTAGTAATGATTTTAGTATATTAACCTTAACAATTTTTGTCAGCATTGTTCAGAGTCAGCTTCCAGTCACCCTTCACAGATCCTAACCTTGTAAATTATATGTAGTTATTTTGGAGGAAAAAAAAAAATCTGTATTTTACTTAGTTTGCCGCTTTAGAAGATTATTAATCTGAAATAACGGTGATGGTTTTCTATGATTTCCCTTTTGTTCTCAGAGGAAAAAAAAAAATCTGTTTGAGAATCTGGTCAGCATTTACTATCTAGTTCAGAGTAAAGCCTTAACCTGTACAGAACGTCCACCAAAAACTCATTAGTGTCCAGCTCTAATACCCACTGAAGGGATAGCATCCATTACACTGTCAGCTACATCACAACACATGGTGAATGTATGTTTCTGCATAGTGAAATAAAAGTGGTAAATGCATCCGAAATCGTATTGTTCTGTGTCTAAAAGCACCTAGAGGTTTTTAATATTCAAAACATCAAAGTGTTACATTTGTAAGACACCACAGGTTTTACTCATGTGCACAGCAGATGTGTTTTGTCTTCAGTGGCTGACACTGCACTGTGCAGACAGTGGGAGTTAGCAGAGCATCCAAAGGGATAACAGTGTTCTTCACCTTTGGGCATATATGTTTGCAAAGGAAGAACACTGTTTGGTTCCTTCTGTTTTCTCTGATTGTGTAATATTTCACTGAAGCTAAATGAAGGATTTTGTCATTACTTAGAAAGTAAAGGCCAGTAGCGCTTGATCCAGATCCACTTTCTTTTTGTACTTTTGCTCTGAAACATGGATAAAATTCTCTTTAAAGCAGTACTTACTAACTAGTTCCTTTTTTTTTTTTCTCCTTTGCCACATCTCATTGACACTCCCCTGTAACAAGTAATTCACCCTTCAATCTGTATTTCCTCACAGGATCAGAAGAAAATGGGTACAAGCAGACTTTTCAGGACTAAAGGGCCAAATTTGCCCTTCGTTGTTTACACAGGGCTCCCTCCCATTGAAGTCAATGGATTTGGCTTCAGTGGAGAGCAGGATTTGACCCAGTGACTTGTTAATAAATGTTTATTTTCATAATTTAGAAAGAAAAATAGTATATATAGAGAGAATAACCTGTAGATAATGATTAAAAGTAATATCCTGAGGCTTTTAAAGCTTTGCCCTTAGTCTCTAAAACATCTTCCTTCCACCAGCCATTCTTCATGCCTTTAAATCCAGAGTGCTAATGATGTAACCCCTCCCCCAACTGCTGTTATTGGTCATGTCTCGCCTAATGACCAACAGTCTGTTCTGATCTTTGATGGCCCTCTCCTCCTCCTCCTCCTCCTCCTCCTCCTCCTCCTAGTCCAAGAGCACCTCTGTTCTCATCCCTCTGGGTGACAGTAGGCTCAACTCTCTGGTGCTGCCAGCGCCCACCCGCGGCCAGGACTGGAGGAGGTCCTCACCCTGTCTTGGCACATGGCATGCCGGGTCCTCCCTACTGCATCAGGAGTTTAAAAATAGACTCTGAAGCCATATCGATCCTCCCTCAGGTGCCCCTCATTTTGTCAGCTAAGAAACAGCTTGTATTACCTCAGAGAGACACAGGCCGATCGCACAGCCTTCTCTCCAGAGTTAGCATTATATTTTAGCATGGCTTGAGGAGACTGTACTTTGGTGATCCTGCACAGTATGTACGCTGTCTAAAGATGATGTGTCATAAGAAGTTAGTCTCCTTCAAAAAGACGCTCACCACTATGATTCGGCCTAAGTGCATACAAACTATGAGGAGATGAGAGTGGACAGGCAAGGATATCTCAGTGCCACTGTTGGTAGTAGACCCTTGTTTGGGGGATGTTTCCTGGAAGTGATAGCTTTGGTTTTTGTTAGAAACTGTTTCTTGGGTTGTCTGCCTAATGCTGTGCCACATGAAATAAAGAGCACCTGCCTGTTTCTACCAACCGTCTTTTGTCTCCGTCTCTCATTTATTGTTGGTCTTTGTCTGGCCTCTTCACGTAAAACAGATTAAAAAACAAACCATCAAATATTGTGTTACTTGAAAAGCACCCTTGCCAACACAGACACCACTGCAGTAAGACAGCCTCACTTGCTACAACTGGAGTCACAGATTCACAGCCTGATGAGAGCTGGCTGCTCTGCACCACTGTGACAAGGGACCCAGACGGCCAAGCAGGGCTTTGTACACCAGGCAAGAATGGGCACAGCAAGCGATCACAGCAATTGTGACCATCACAGATACAGAAAGGGTGAATACATTGCCTTGGCACTTTTAAAGAGTGTTTGGAATCCATTAGCATTTATCCTAAAGTTTTTTTAAGGCTCTTTCATCACAAATGGCAAGTAATGGCGTTTCTGTGCTCAAGCATACATAAAAAAATTAATGAATTTCTAAATCCATGCAATATATCAGAGCAAAGGCTTAACAGCTTGGCCCTGTTTCTTCCCAGAACAGATTTAGATAGCTGCTGATACGGTGTGGTTAATCTGTACAACAATTTGTGTCTGCTAAAATTATAATTTCTTATAAATATTTCTTCATGACAAAGAAATTTGACATTGAGCCCAGGCTTCAGTTTGGCAATCACAATGGCAAGTCTTGCTGCAGGTTTCTTGCCTTCAGCCAAAATATTTTGGAGAGTTAAGATCATAAGGCCCATTTACAAGTTTCACCTTTACATCTTCCCTCTTCACACGTAATAATGGTGAGGTAAAGAAATGCATTCCCCTTTTTTATACTGGAACAATGATGGTTTAGATTCTGCAGAGCTAGGAATCAAAGCTTTATTTTTAATAATTCATCCTAGTTATTAAAAGTTTGTGACATGCCTGAGGCAACGGGGGGTGAGATACGTTGCATGATTTTTTTTAATGTTTGTTGAACATACCAGAAGCATGTGCTATATACCGTATTGACAAAAAAAAATCCTGCAAAATCAACCACACATTCAATCAAACTGGCCAGCACCATTTTTCTATTGTTATTTTATTGCTGATTGTTGTGTTATATTCTTAGTTACCATACAGTCAGAGAGTCTACATGAAAAACTATCACAAATAAACAAAGTTCAAACTAATACTAAAGAAAAGGCTAGTTGACTTTAACTATTATAAAGCATTAAGAAGAAAAGCATTTTTCAAGGTACATATGTCTCAAACTTCAGCTCACTGTTTTGAAAAATGGATCTTAGCTCTTCTGTATTGTTAACTTTAAGGAAAATCCTTAATTGGGCAATTTTCCATTCCCCAGTCTTAGATCTACTTTTTCCTGAAGTACATGAAAGTAAAAATTGGCTAATGAGAAGAGGTTAAAAACAATTGTTAGATTCTCTTTTTTCCCATTCTATTACATAATCAAGCAGACACTTGTTTTGAAGTATTGCCTGTTGGTACTGAACCTCCTTCAGTTGACTCTACTGATCTAGTCTCTTGAGATGTCTCTGCAATTTCTTTTACTCCTGAAACTCAGCCTGTCTCTAGTTACAGGCTTTCAGTGTTGATGTTTTCTATGGCTTATGAAATGACACCAAACAAACTCTCCACTGAGTGGAATAAGAGGAAAGCCCTCTCAAACATCCATGCTCTCAAAAGATTGGAGCTGGATGGACAAGAAGAAAGGCTTTATATGACAAGAGGCGCTGAGCTGGACCTCCTGTAGTCCTGTATAGATCCCAAATTACAGTGGTGTTTTGAGATACTGTAGATGGGTTACAGGTGAACTAATGCATGACTATGAGAAATGCTAACTCCATTGCTTATATTATTTTTAAAGAGAGAGGAAATTAAACACTTTTCTTAAATCTATGGATTCCAAAGGCTGCATCAGTCTTACACTGCAAATAGTGGTTTGCTGTGTCTTTTATCACTAGTGTTACGCCACATCAGCAAAGGGTCTGTCCATAATTTCTCTGGTCCCTCAGAGGAAAAAACAAAATACCAGCCTTCTTAACAAAATCTTCATTATACACTTTAAAAGACTGGTTTTAGTTATGCATCTTTCAGTTCCATCTCAAAGATTTACATTTAAATAAACAATGGGGCATATTTTTGTTAGTTTCCATATAAAAATATTTTCCACAATATTTTCTGTATTCATTAATTGAAACCAGATTACTCCAGTATCTTCAAAGTACTGTTGGCCCTTTTTCATACTCTATATTACTCTGGTTTATGCCATTTGGGTCCACCTCCACCCTTTTTTCTGTCTCCCATTCAACATCAGTCCTGCTTCTCAGCTAGAACTAATGGCTCCTATAAAGACTGTTGGAGCAGCATTTCAAAAATTCTTGTTTAGAGGAAAACCAGTATGCTCAAATTATGCAAAAAAAAGTCAACTCTCTTCCATCATCTCATGTTCCCAAATACAGCTATAACCTCCATAAATCAGTGACCTCACTCTTGCAGTTGAAATGACCATCGCTCACTGTAAGTAGGATTAATGGCCTGTCTTTGAGAATGACTACAGTGACATAAAGTGGAAAAGAAAAATGGAAAAGAGTACTGCCACTAGAAATTGTTTTCATTTTTAAACACATTAGACTTTTATCTCTGCAGTCTACCAGCTCTGTTTTTTCCAGTGCAAAACTTAAATAAGAACCTTTTATTCTTTTTTTTTGTTTGTTTGTTTTTGAGGGTTTTTTTTTTGTCCAGAGTTTACTGGGCATTTCTTTTCCATTTTCTTGAAGTAACTTTACTGTTTGCTGTGCTGCAGTATAGAATGACTCTTAGCTTCTGGGCACAAGCAAAGCTTGGGCAATGTCAGCTAATTGGAACTGCAAAACACAGATCCCAAAACACATGGAGCTTTGGAGCTGCCTGAATTACCACCCAGAGTGGCATATTTTCACACAAACCCTGCCATACAGTGCACATATTAAGTACTGAGCATGTGTTATTTGGTGGATAATCCTGGGTGACTATATAAAAAGTACAAGATTAAATAAAGCACATTAAAGGGCTCAGTGAAAGGTGTATCCTAAATTATACAACAGTGCAAAGAAAAAAATGAAAGCAGTATATGCGAGTGTACAAAAGCAAATCATTAAGAAACCTTCAAAGCCTCTTCCATTAGCAAGAGTCCAGCTAGTATGATGATACTGTTTCCTTAAATCAAGAGCATTAGCAGCACAGATGTCTTTCCTCATTGGATTTAGGAGGCTATTTCTCAGACATTTGTCTTCTGGCCAAACAGTTGATGGATTTGGCATATGAAGGTTTCTAAAGGCATTTATATTCTATTAAGCCAATCTCCAATCTATATACAACTTACATAGACATAAATCTTTTCATATAGTCACAGAACTGTTGACAGTTTAACAGTTCATCTTTAGAACACCTAAATCATAAGCTACTGGACTAAAACATGCACATTTCTACAGAAAATTATTTGTTCTAGCAGTATTTCAATGAAACTCTCCTTGAACATGCATTAAGCAAGGGATTTTTGTTTTGTTTTATTTTGTTTTCCTTTCAAAATGCCATCTGGTTATTGACATGTAACAAGATTTTTTTTTCCTGCAATCAGATGAGATGTCAGTACAGATACTTTTTGTCATATGAATCTATAAAAGGGAATATGTAATATGAAAACACTGCAACATGTGTTCTGATACCACAGAAATAAAAGACTGTCTTGAATATCTGTGTGATATCGTTCTGGGATGAGGAAGCTTCTGCAGACTCTGAGAAGATAGCCTGTAATAGTTAGTTATCCCACCACTTCTCAGTTATTTTAAATTTCTTTTTGTCCCTTTTTACTTTCTTTCATATTCTCCAACTTAACTCATCTGTGTTTGATCTATCAGACTTCTCTCTTGTGCACCTTCTATCCCTTCCAGTCTCCTGGCTTTTGAGTAGAGTGCATCTGCTGCTTCTTTTTCCATTCATTCTTCTGTTTTATCTTGTCTCACCTGTCAACCTTCTTCAAAGTTTTGCTAGTTCTCTCTGTCCTGCAGGGTTCCCCACTCATCCCTAACCACTTCAGCTTCTACAACAATGGCATATCCAACCCGTAAGTGTGTATTTCTTTGCTTTCATCTCTCTCTTCAAATTTCAGTCTTGGTTCACTCTTTTCATCACTTGTGTCTTTCCCATAAGTGATTTTATCAAGCAGTACTCTATTTGATGTTTTTTTGTAGCCATTTTCTCCCTCTTCAGCTTTCATCTGATCTCTTTCAGCATTTGCCCATTTTCTCTCACATTGACACTTGGACCTTTCATGTTTTCTGGTCCATTAGCTTTGGGGGTGTTGTCATCAGTTTTCAGACCTTTTAAACAGTATCCCTACTTTCTCTGCTCCTGTTTCTGACCTGTCACTGAAAAGCGTGCATGATGGAAACCCTGTAGATAATTTCCTTCAGTACAATAAACATTTCTTTTGTCTAACGATGTTAAACTACAGTCTCGTATTTAAATAAATCCTCCCCTGAAGCAGACCATATAGGTGCTGCCTTTTGCATCTACTTTCTACATGAGCTTCTGCCCATGTAGAGCATAATTAAAAAGCAGAATGACTATTGCCACCCTCTCGTTTCTCTTCATTCTCAGCTTCCACTTGCCCTTTTCACCCACATAGAAGTTTTTTTGTCTACTTCAACTTCTGACAGCCTCTACACATCCTCATGATTGCATCCCAAGGGATCTTTCTCCTTAAAATATCAGCTTTATTTCCTAATTTTTTAGTTTCTCTCACTGGTCCCCACAACTCTCAGTTTCACATCCAGGGTCATGCTGTTGGCATTAAGTAGAACTGCTTTCTCCCATTTTGGAGTCCAGCGTGTTTTCCCCCACAGCAGCTCTTCTCCAGGCTCAGGACCAGTACTTTTCTGTTGTCCTCTGTAACTTGTCCTCTCTGTAGACACATATGCCACTTTTCCTGTCCTCTCCGTGCTCAGTTAAGTCCATCTGATCTTCTATCTACTCTTTTAGCAACAGGCTCTCCATTTGCTCCACTCTTCTGTAGAAATCTTTGGAGCTCATGGTGTACCTCCAACCTCCCTTTACACTGCTTTGCTATGTAAAGGAATCCCCAGGAATGTGGATTCAGCCAGCCCATATTCTCTCCAACTTAACTGAAAGTAGGATAAGTACTACTTCAGCCAATTTGTATGTATTTACAGCAGTACTGTTTAGTGGAAACAGCTCTGTCATTTGCATTACCACATTATGTCTTCTGTGTGAAGGCAAAATGGAAACACCCCCAGGAAACATGATATTTGTTAGTGTATGAGAATAAAGAGGTAACATCATTACTATGTTGATGCTGAAACTGTTTTGGAATAAACAGCCATTTTTATTTCCACCTATAAAGATGCACTAAGACCAAATGGGCATCTTCACTAGGATCCAGCATTGCAGAATCTCTGAACTGGAGGTGATTTCTACCTGATCTGCTCAGAGCAAGGGCTGAGAAATGGGAATGTTTCCACCCATTCTAGTACACATGGCCTTTGCATAAAGCCTAGAAATGCAGTGAAATCTTCTGATCCATGTGAGGCAGCCTGCTCTGACAGAGGCTGACCAAGTCAGGTATCAACTCACTGATTACATGCATCAGTGCATTTGTACTGAAATGGTGCATCAGCACTATTTATTCAGGTATGCCACTAAGCTCTCCTTCAGTGCATTTAATGCTGCGGGAGGTAGATGAGATAGCAGAAGAGAGACAGGCAGAGCAAAAGCTCGGCTATAGCCTTGTGGGTGACAGAAACCTTGGCTGACACCCTGCATGTTCCATCTGTGTTGTCAAGTACATCAATCACTCCAGTAATTAAAGCTAATGGATTTTGGTTTTGCTACAACAGTAGCATCAGTTGGGTCCCTACCCAAATTTTATTTTATGTCCTTGATTGCCTCAAGATATATGTACAATGTGGGGAGCTGATTCCAGTTTCTCCAGTGAAGCACGTTAATTTCCTATTGACACTAACCCTGCAGTGTCAGGAAAGCCACCTGGTGCTGCAGCAGGCCAAACTCCATTGCTCTAGTGATTTGGAACAAGGTTTTTTTGTCACAGGAAAACTAATTTGGCCAAAACTAAAAATGTGCCAGTGATGGGTGGAAATGATCTTACCAACGATCTCAACAAAATTCCTCCAACAGCAGCAGTATTAATCCCATGTTATGGTGCGGAAACCAATTCCTTCACTATGTACAGTGGAACTTTTTTTTGAGCATGGGGAAGATGATGTGTCTTAAAGATAAGGTAGATGGTAATAGTTCAGGATCAAGACAGCTGCTTCTTTTGACTGAGTCTGAGTAAAAAGCCTTTGGTATCATGTCAAACTCTGTGATGTGTCTACAGAATGAATTCTCTGCTTCTTTAAGGCAAGAAGAATGGTGGCAGAGGCTTAGAAAAATCTTATGGCTTTTTGTAAGAGAACTATTGTCTAGAAAAAACAAAACCTCCAAATACAGGCAAGTAAAATAAGGGAGTAATGTTATCATGGGGTGATACAGAACAATCAACAGCTATGTGGGTTTTGTAAAAATCAGTTGGGATTTTTGGTTTTGGTTTTGTTTTGTTTTTTGTTTTTTGTTTTTTTAGGGCGGTGGTTTGATTTGGTTTGCTTTGGTTTGATTTGCTTTCATTTGGTTTGCTTTGGTTTTTTTAAGGAAAATAAGGTTGGGGTGCAATCTAATCCAGGACTTCTGTAGAGGGAACACAACCTATTTGTCTAAGTGACACTTGGTAAAATATTAAACCAGTCAAAATGTTGTACTGCAGGATAACAAAATGTTCATATATGCAATACAAAATATATCTTCTGTTAGCATGTGTCATAAAAATAGCTTGATGTGTTCTTAGTGTTCATTGCAGTCATAAATTACTAATGTTGCTGTCACCAAAAGGAGTAAAAATAGTGGTGGACTAGTATCCATCCACGATTAAAACAGGCATATTTCACCTTTACATGCTTTTACTCGAAAATCTTGAATAGAAATAGGAATAAAACCCGCCATCTCCATAACATTGCTAACTTCCACAGCATATATATTCAGCGTATATAGTACTAAACCATATCTCTAAACATGTCTTTAGATACCAACAACTGTCTTATTATTTGATGATATCTTTAAAGCATACCAGCCTGGAGAGTTCCAGTTGCTGTGAAACTACTGATGACTCAGCCATGACCACAAATATCAAGGGGTTTCATGATGCAGTAGTATTTGCATTTCTATTTTCCCCTTCATAACCAGGCATGAAACTACAAACTGTGAAAGCAAGATTGAAGTATTTCAACACTAAACCAGTAATATATCCATATCTACACAAAATTATGCAAAGGAGCTGTTGCTGAGACTCCCGGGTGATCTGATTTCAGCTATACATCCTTTGATAATGATCCACCTTAAATTCTTTACTTGGTCTAAGAAGACCCCTGCATGCTCAGCTACACTGACAGGTAGATTTGTTGTATGTCAATTGGTAAAGCATACATTTTTTGTAAAAAGTGATGTGCATTGTGTTGGCACCAACAATTAAAACTCCCCAATATCTTTCCTCCCTTTGGCACTGTTTTGCTGTCAGAGAGAGAAACAATGATCTTTTGATACAACAGTTGTATCTAAGACTTTCTAATATAGATGCCTCATCCTCTGCATCCAAAAATAAAGACAGCAGGATTTTCCTCTTGATTCTCTTGGGAATATACTGATGGATAGAAGTCATTAATCCATGCAGGCTTTGCTTCTGACAGGGCAAGCCATTGTCCTCACATCTGATATTTGAGAGCATTTGATCTTTTGGCGTCTTTTCTACCTGGTTTGCATCAGTTTCATCACCAGCCTTCCTTACCTAGTTACACTTTAACTAATCTAGAACTCTAGAACTGCGGAGGGGGGTGGGGGGGGAGGGGGCCAGGAAGGGGCACGCAGGGAAAGAAACCTGTCTCCCCTCCTCATTCTCTTTCTGCTTCCTGTAACCCTCCCAGCTATTCTGCAGTGTTTCTCACTGTAGGCATTCTGGAACCCTTGACACTCAACACCTACCATCATCCTTCTCCTAAAAAAGCTTCCAGCTTCATCTCAGTCTTTTCTCTCTGGGATGGAGTCATGTCCAGGCTTCATGTTGAGCTTTACTGTCATCTTCCTGGTAAATGAAAACGGTGACATAAGGCACAAGACTTGAAGATCTGATCTTACTAGACTTTTGGATTCAATAGCTAAGTGGAGTAGAGGTGAGGATGAGGAAATGGGCAGTCAAGGTCACTGACTTCTGATCATGAGGAGCCTTGAGGAGTAAGACATTCAACATAGAACAGTAAGTCAAAATTAAGCAGTACTTTACAGGGTCCAGGTGCCAGGTATCCAGGAGATAATAAGAGTCAGGTGAGAACAAGTGCTCTGAAAGTCAGAGGGGATGAGAGTATTTGCAAATAAGAAGACTGGAAAGCAAAAGCTGTCACATCCACAGTCCAGTCTTTCTGCACCACTGATCTTATGAGAGAGAAAAGGCACCCAAATCTTACTTGAGGTACTGGTTATGTGAAACTCCTGTGAGCAACATATCCTGTGTTCAGGAAAAGCAAAGTAATTGGCTGAGCAGAATTCACAGTTAAATTGCTTCTGCAAAACCAGCAAGCCAAAAGTTTTAACAGTGTGTTAGAAGACTGCAACAGAATATTTCTGAATCATAGCAGCCTGCAATGCCTAAGGCTGTTATGACATATTTAGACTCTGTATTGATCATACATAATCCTGTTGGTTTTGTAACTGTGACAACAAAACATGCAAACATATATAATAATGTTAACACTTGATGTAGTAGGTTAATAGACACAATACTGATCCAAAGCTGTAACAGATGCTTCTGGCTTGTGTGGTGCATGAAATACTTAAATATTGTGAGCATAGTGGTCCCAATTTCAGTACTCCATGCTCTTTTGGGAACCACAATATGAAAAAGATATTAAGCTATTAGAATGCTTTCAAAGGAGGGCCAGGAGGATTATGAAGGGTCTGGAGGGGAAGCCTTCGATGAAGCAGCTGAGGTCACTTGCTTTGTTCAGCCTGGAGAAGAGGAGACTGAGAGAAGGGGAGACCTCACTGAGGTCTACAACTTCCTCACAAGGGGAAGCAGAGGGGCAGACACTGACCTCTTCACTCTCATGACCAGTGACAGGACTCAAAGCATAGGCATGAAGCTGAGTCAGGGAGGTTTAGATTACATACCAGGAAAAGGTTTTTCACCCAGAAGGAGGTTGAGCACTGGAACAGGGAAGGGGTCACAGCCCCCGCCCTGGCAGAGTTCAAGAAGCATTTGGGCAATGCTCTCAGGCACATGGTGTGATTCTCAGGGCTGTCCTGTGCAGAGCTAAAAGTTGGACTTTGATGATCCTTGTGGGTCCCTCGCAACTCAGCATATTCTATGATTCTATAATTAAAAAAGAAAAAGACAACACCAATCCTACCAGAGTTCATGGAGCATTTGGACAATGCTCTCAAGGCACTGATGTGATTCTTGGGGCTGTCCTGTGCAGGGCCAGGAGTTAGACTTTTATGATTTCTGTGGATCTCTTCCAACTCAAGATGTTCTATAATTGTATGACTAACTTGCCAAGCTGTATGCTATTAAGCTAATAAATTTACTTTTTTTCTTTTTATAAATGCTACACCCGAGCTTTTCAAGCTAGTGGGCTAATAAAGGCTATCTCAGGTTCTCCTGAAACAAGATGACAATTATATTAGGAAGTGAGAATGCTTGAGAACTGTGCAACAAACAGAAAAACCCCTGCTATGTTTCTCTGCCTTTGGACAGAATTACAACACAGTTACGTGCAGACAATCAGAGTCCTTTTCTGGCACAATCCAGCAGCTATACATGAACCTGTCATTAGTGACTGCTGGGGCTGATCCACTGCTGTGTCCTGGTGCTGTTGGAGTCAGTCCTGAGTAGGACACTTGATCCTCCTGGGAGGGAGACTGCTGCACTCCAGGTAAAGTTGAGCAGGCTTGGGTGAACTGCTGTTTCTCTAAACTTGGCTTTGGACAGAGTTACAAGACAGCTAAGTGCAGGCTGTACAGTATCTCCTGATGAATGCTTGGCCTGTCAAGTACCAAAGGCTAGGACAAAATGTGAAGTGCCACATGGGATAAAAGTGAAAAGATGATGGTTTCTGAAATCTTTTGTGAATGTCATATGCCTAAACAGAGGGGCTTCTGCTACTGAAATGAATGACATGTACAGAACCTGTATCAACATAAGATGTAAAGTTTATAGCTGCTGTCATTTCACCCTCATTCCTGCTGGGTTTCACTTTGTTTGAAAGATATATTTGAAATCGGGTCTTGTACTGTCAAGGTACCAATCCTCTGGCCTAAGAAACTTCCAGTGCATGCTGGGATTGGTCCCATAGGCACTGATGGAAGAAATTAACAGGATGGTGTCATGGTTTAATCCCCAAAACAGGACAGATAGTCTAACAGAAACAACAGCCACATTCTCTCATATGGATGTATTTGAAGCAAGAGTGACCCTAGCAATTTGAGTTGCTTAAATGTGTATGGGAACTTACTTCTTGTCTTTTTAACAGCTATGAAGGCATGCAATTGCAGGTACCTAAGGCTTGACATGAAGAACTTGGGTTTACTTGTATTAATAACAATATACCTTAATAACACAAACACAAATCCGGAAAAACGCTGCAGTTAGAAAATATCTCTAGCTTTAAAAGTGCATAAATAACACTGATTATCATTTCAGTGAGTGCTACTATGATGGACAGCACTGACCAGCATGCAGAAAATACTGTCTTGACTATGGTAAGCTCAGAGAATGATAGTCAATATGAAATAGCAGTGTACCACACAGCTGCTTTATTTCCACGTCTCCACCTCTGAGAACATCATATACAGGGTACGAACATCAGCAATGGCTAGGTGCATTAGATTTAGAGAGAGAGAGATGAAAACCGAGCTGGAAAAGCCTATGAAGGGACAGAACCTATTTGATATAGGCTTTCCATGGACTTCACCTGCATGACACCCACTATTAAAGGATGATGAGACTGTCAATGTTACTTTTTGTAAATTGGACTATTTGACAGACAGTAGCCAGAGCCATTACGCTCTGAAATGAAAAAAATGAAAAATTTCTGTTCTATCCTGTCCATCCCTTCCTCCTTTGCCTTATGTTACATACAGATACTGGAACTGAGAAGGTGCTGTAATAATTCCAGAACTGTGCATATCTATTTTGGTATTTATGCAAGGTTTTTGAAAAGTTGATGTATTGTTGCTGGTATCACAGTTGGATGATTAGTAACTTAGTTGTGAAGTTCCTCTAGGGTTTTCCAAGAAGAGTTTCTTATATTAGCATGTGGGTTTTTTCTACATTTCTGAGATCATCTTTCTGCTTTCATATCAAAATAAAACAAAGGAAAACTGCAGAAGACAGAAAGCAGAGACAGTTGCTTAGCCATCCACCTTGAATTCTGTGAATGCTAAATTTGGATTGAGCAGTAAATGCAGGTTAATCTAGCTGCCAATGCATAAAATAATCAGACTGTAAGTTTTCAAATTCTGCTGCAGATGTACTATAAGTGATTAATGTAACTCTATTTTAAAGTCATAGCACATTTGAAGCAAAAAGACTTGTATTACCATCATAAGCTGTAGTTGTATCACTCACAGCTTTGGCTGAGATGTCAGTGGGCATTTAAGTCCAAAATATGCATTAGGTAAAGCAGAATGAGTAATGTTTGGGATGAGCATAAGGCATGATTGTTATTAATCTCTTTGTACTTGCAGAGATGTTCACTGGCTCCAATTTGGCAGTTGCAGCTGCTGGAATATTTGTATGTCCTCTGTGGAAAAGACTCTAACAGATTGTGGTTATAAAATGTAAATTGTTCAAACCAGGCAAATATAATTTCTACTTATTTTCATGGAACTAATAATTTACACAAGCCTTAATTTATTGCAAATTATGTTTCCTGTATTTCCTGCAACTTGTACAGTACTGAAACACATGACCTGATTGTGGTTGCAAAGCCCACATGCAGTCAACATAATGTAGCAGTTTAAAAAACACACACGTATACACGGGGGACTCAAACAGCTGAAAGAACCTTGATCAAACAAGCTGGTAAGAATAGTCTGCTTTGGCAGAAATTTTGACAAATCTGTGGCTGAACAACCAACGCTGTTCTCAGAACAAGTCCAACTGTACAACATCATCACAGTGGGAGCAGTGGCACACTACAGCCAGTTAGCATTCTAACATGCAGTAGCTACATCTCATGGATCTTTTCCAATATTCTCCTTTTATGCAAGTTCTTCAGATTTGGAAAATCCACAGGTTTTCTGCCTCAGCCAGAAGCACTCATCGGTATTATAACTTCTAGCTACAGCAGACCAACTGCAAATTGAATAGTTTGCCATGCATGTTACACTATGCCTTTTTTATGCTGTAGCCGTTACATTTCTCATTTTGTTAACAGTGTTTACCAGTGTTCATAAGGACATATGTTATCCCTGGGGATTTTGTACATTAGTTGAATGCATCTAAGCCATTATCTCAGAAGTTGAAATTAAAATCAGATTATTTTGCCATAGGTTAAATGCTACCGGTTACAGTGTATTGGGTTTTTTTCAAGCTTCTGCAATGGTAGAAAAGGTAGCAAAGCCAGCCTACAGCTATTAAAGTATCCTGAAACACCATCGAAGAGAGCTGTGTTTAAACTCGGTAAAGAAGCACAAGCAGATTTGAGCTCCAGAAAGCCACATTGCTAGGATTTTTGACATTGGACTTCACAGGCAACTAGCTGGAAACAGAAGGGAAGGGAAGGGAAGGGAAGGGAAGGGAAGGGAAGGGAAGGGAAGGGAAGGGAAGGGAAGGGAAGGGAAGG
>JAWWMO010000083.1:101309680-101326118 GCA_035047845.1 Dendrocincla fuliginosa
CCGTCCCGCAGCAGACCCGGGAGGCGGCGCGGCGGGAGCGCCCGGCTCGCTCCGGAGAGCGGGAGCTGCCGCTCGCGGGCGCCCCCGACGCCGGGCCGGGAGCGCGGGCTCGGCAGGAGCTGAGCTGGTCCCCACCGGGAACCCGCCTGAGCCGCGTCCGCGCCGGCGGGTGCGAGGAGCGGGCGTGCGCCTCCGCGGGCACGGGCACGGGCACGGGCCCCGGACACACCTCCCCACGTCCCGGCAGTGGCAGCGGCTGTGTGAAAAGTGTCTGTCGGAATAAATCAGAATTATCCAGCGGAATAAGTAACCAGAGCTTCCTCACGCCTTTAGTCAGAGCTGGAGGTGCTCTGGGCAAGTGCTCCACTCGCAAAGGACTGACTTTGTTTCTTCCACTAGTTGCACGCTGTGTACCCCGCAGCCCCTGTTTTCAGACTATTACTTCTATAATTAGTTCTCCCTTAGTAAGTGTCAAGAGAATTGCAGCAAAGTTGTATATTGTTTAACAGAACAAGGTGCAATTGCTGCTAGATTAATAGCAGTCGCGTTTTGCTGCTTATTTAAAAAGAAACCATTTTTCCCAGCTTGCAAAGAGCTCCAAGTATCTCGTTGAAATGGTTGTTTGTCCTGCCCTCTTTGGTGCTGGGTTGACACATTTTCATGGCCCAGCAGGCCGAGGCAGCCCAGAAAAATACACGAGTGTTTCTTGGTTTTGTTTTCTTTTGTGTGTATTTCAAATATTTATGCCCTCCCTAACCAGCCGCCTTTTCGTTTTTTGTTGGTTCTTTTTTTTTTTTTCTTGTAGCCAGGGATACTGTAGCTGAGATGCCACACATGCAAAGGTGTTTGTAGTGAGCCAAGTGTTCCCACACTGCATGAAACACAGTGTCAAGAGTGGAAGTTGCATACCTGTCAACATGCCTGTCATAGAATTTAGGAAGTTCCCAGCAGCTCTTTGCCAGGTGATGGAGGATTTGTTACGAACCATCTATTAAATTTCCCCCCTCTCTGCTGTGTTTCCTTTTTCTGTCACAATTAGATGCTAGTGATTGGGATTGAATAATTTTAATTACATGTCTTGCATTATCCTTCTGCTCTTCAAGTATCCCCAGTGCTTGGAGATGATACGCTCGGTGTGTCTTTCGCTGGTCCTGTATGGACATCCGCCCACAGCACAGTCTGCTGCCCTTCTGCTTTCAAGCCTGATCTGTTTGCCAGATCCTTTGCTAGCCTTGCTCAGATCTCTGGTTCAGCAGAAGATTAATCACCTTCTTGATGGGTTGGTTACTACATTGACTGTAGTGATTCCTATGGAGATTTTTCAGACATTTAGATGTAGCACAGAGTAAATAGCCAGGGAAGTTCAGTAGCCAGAGGGAAGTAAACATATGGGTTTTGTCTACAGCACTATCTGATCAGTTTATATAGTTATTTGTAGTACCACTGAAAAATAACTGAGTATTTCAACAGTGCCTTTGATCAAACAATTTCAAATTGAAAGTGCTGTTTTTTAACACACAAATTTAAAATAATATTGGGAATAGATATTATAATTTCTTGAAATGTTATTTTCTTCCTGTCTTTCAGGCTGAAGGTGGCCCAGTCTGAGGGCTAATCTGTCAAATATTTAATAATCATTTGCTTAGAGAATTTCCTGCATTGTTCATGGTAAGATTTATATTTGATATTTCACATTTTCTGTGTTGTGCTGACACATTTAGAGTATTTCTTACACATTTTTAGTATTAACATTTCCGTTAGCTGTAAGAATGACTTATGATCAGACATTTACTGAGAGCTGCAGTTTCACAGAGAAAGTTTCCAGTTTTGTGTAACTGAATAAAGATTTGAATAATTGTAAAGTGAAAGGGAAAGACCTTTATGCATTCACAGTTTTAAAGTAAGTTTCAGAGTAACGCTTGTATAATGTAAAAGCTTTTTCTGGTCATATTAAACAAAAAAGAAAAATTATTTGATGATTTTTTAGTATGTAAATGATTTTGTCTATTGTGATTTTATGGCTTAGACTGCTTTATAAAATTCACAAAACTTTCTCTTGTTATTTTACAGGAGTTTTTCATCAGTATGTCTGAAACCATTAAATATAATGACGACGATCACAAAACTGTGTTCCTGAAAACATTGAATGAACAACGTTTGGAAGGAGAATTTTGTGACATAGCTATTGTGGTTGAAGATGTTAAGTTCCGAGCACATAGGTGCGTGCTTGCTGCCTGCAGTACCTACTTCAAAAAGCTTTTCAAAAAACTGGAAGTTGATAGTTCATCAGTAATAGAAATAGATTTTCTTCGTTCTGATATTTTTGAGGAAGTTCTCAATTACATGTATACTGCAAAGATATCTGTTAAGAAAGAGGATGTAAATTTGATGATGTCTTCAGGCCAGATCCTGGGTATTCGATTTCTCGATAAACTCTGCTCTCAAAAACGTGATGTCTCTAGTCCTGAAGAAAACACACAGTCCAAGAGCAAGTACTGTCTAAAAATAAACCGTTCTATGGGAGAACCTAATGATACTCAAGATGATGAGGTGGAAGAAATTGGAGATCATGATGATAGTCCATCAGATGTGACAGTGGAAGGAACTCCCCCAAGTCAGGAAGATGGAAAGTCACCAACCACTACCCTGAGAGTGCAAGAGGCAATTCTGAAGGAGTTGGGAAGTGAAGAAGTTCGAAAAGTAAACTGCTATGGCCAAGAAGTAGAACCTATGGAAACAACTGAATCTAAAGACTTAGGATCTCAGACCCCTCAGGCTTTGACATTTAATGACGGCATAAGTGAAGTAAAAGATGAACAGACACCAGGCTGGACCACGGCAGCTGGGGATATGAAGTTTGAGTACTTGCTTTATGGTCACAGGGAACATATTGTGTGTCAGGCTTGTGGCAAGACCTTTTCTGATGAAGCGCGATTGAGAAAACATGAAAAGTTACACACTGCTGATAGGCCCTTTGTTTGTGAAATGTGTACAAAGGGCTTTACCACACAAGCTCATTTGAAAGAGCACTTGAAAATACACACAGGTTACAAGCCTTACAGTTGCGAGGTGTGTGGAAAGTCTTTTATTCGTGCACCGGATCTAAAAAAGCACGAAAGAGTTCACAGTAATGAGAGGCCATTTGCATGTCATATGTGTGATAAGGCTTTCAAGCACAAGTCCCACCTCAAAGACCATGAAAGAAGACACCGAGGAGAGAAACCTTTTGTCTGCAGTTCCTGCACTAAAGCGTTTGCTAAGGCATCTGACCTGAAAAGGCATGAGAACAATATGCACAGTGAAAGAAAACAAGTTACTACAGCCAATTCCATCCAGAGTGAAACAGAACAATTACAGGCAGCAGCCATGGCTGCTGAAGCAGAGCAGCAATTAGAAACTATAGCTTGTAGTTAAAAACTAAAGCAGAAACGTTATCAGAAATAATATAAGAAATTAAATTGAACAAAATCTATTGTTGGTATATGTTTAGACTGAGAATCTTTCCAAGAAAGCGTATTTTTAGAGGATTGAATGTTACATAGGAACACGTAGCATTGCTTGATTAGGTATTTTAAAACATTTCAGAGATGGGTGTTCTTAGAATGTGAAGCAGTTTTGTTGTCATTAGCAGTATAATGCACTAATACCTGCTTTAATTTGAGAATGTGATCAAGTTCTCTATAAAACAGGGATCATTGCTGGCTGATATTTATTTCATCCAGTCTGGAATACTGCATATGATGTAAACATTGCAATCAGTAAGAATCAGTTATGTCTGAAAACACTGAGATCTCAAAAATCACAAACATGGAAAGGAAATACTTGGTTTTCATAATTCTGAAAGTGTTATACCTGTAAGTTTTTCAGAAGCAGACATTGATTCCCTAAGCCTTTTAATTCCTCCTTTTTTCAGCTAATGCAGATAGGTACAACAGAGTGTAAGGGAAGATGGTGATCAAAATGAAACTGATTCTTATTCCATTCCCTCAGATATCCTCTTATTTTAATCAAGGTGGCAAGTTTATTGAAATACTTGCTTTCTTGAAAAAAAATGTGTTATTCACAGTGGTTCCGGCTGGCAAAGCAGAAGTGTCATGGCATTCACCAATCCCTTCTGTGGGGAAATTAGTCTGCCTCATTTGCTTTTATGTTCACTCTTATGCAGGGCCCTGGAAATGGGACGGGGCCACAAAGGTAAAAGGATACAGCTTGGAGGAGACATGTTCGTTACTCAAACCTGGTAGAAATGAGTTAAGGCTAATACTGCCTGAGGCTGCGGTTATTATTATGCAGCTTTCAGTTCACCTGACCTAGCACAGTGAAGGCAAAAGAGGGTTTCTGGGAGCACGTTAGGTTTCGCTGCACTGGCGAATGCACTGGTGTCCCTGCCAGACTCCCGGAGCTGCAGAGCACAGCCACAGGCTGTCACATACCTGCCCACAGTGTTCAGCTGAGGTTTGTTATGGCTGATCATACCAGTTCTTAGGTCCTGTTCAAGTTTAAAAGCTTCCACCATCTGACTCACCCCCTCTCAGCAAGAGGGAGACTTCAGTGAGTGAATTCAGTTGTAGTTGATCCATAGTGAGTGTTCACTATTAGTCAGTTGCTTAGTCTTGCCTATTTCTTTTTAAGACAAGCTGGGTTACATGCTGCTAATTTAATAGTAAACTCACAGGGTCAACAAAATAAGTGGTCTTTGGATTCCGGTCTGCTAGGTATAGTCAGCAAGAGAAGACACAATAACAGTGGTAATGTAATCCAAAGGGATATCAAGCCTTTAAATTTGTAAATACTACAACTGTTGTGAAAACTTCATGTGAAGTTGTAATGGGCAAAACCCCACACTCTTCAGCACATGGTTTAGTAACATTGGTCACTTGCGACACCTATAGCATATGAAAGTGTTAGACCAGTTTCTGGTAAGTTACTGTGTGATACATCACATCTTGCTTTTCTAAATAGAAATTTAAAATAGTGTTTTTGGAACTGTTATATGGAACTTCTATTATTGGAGTTTTTTTGTTTGGTTGAGTTTTTTTTTTTTACAGCTTCGTTTTATTCATGTACTCATCAGGTTAAACAGTTATCTTAAAATGCCAGTAATTGTTTGAATGCTGGTCTGTAAATAAAACATGACCTTAATATTTTAGAAAATGTAAACTTTGGATCTTTACCAATATATTTTTTTAAAATGTTACTTCATTTTACATTCAGTAATATTAGTTTGTAAACAAACTATACATTTTGTACTTGTGCAACATCAAAGGATGTGTATTCATTGCATTTTATTGGTTCTCTTGAGGAACATGATAAATGACCATTGTTAAAATGTTTTACTGTATATGATCATAGATATAAAGATAGTAGGTCCAAAATAGGACCTACTTTTTTTTTTCTAAATATATTAGTTGTGCTATGTTTTCTTATCTAAAATTGTGTGTGCTTTTTCCTGGATTAAGTTGGGGTTGATAAGACTGTACAGAACAGATCTGTTGTGACAAGAGTTCAAAAGAGTAAAATATGAAGAAAGTGACTTTTCTCTGGATCTGCTGTGAAGAGTACATGAAGCAATGAGCTTAAATGACGGCAGTAAACATTTACATTAGAAAAAACCCACACTTTTTTAAAGAGTTTAAGAATTAATTGCTAGCACAGAATGCCTGGGGGGACACTGCAGTCTCCACTAGTGGTGACATTCAAGAACTAGTTAGACAATCTTATGTTGGAACTGGTTTAAATATGGTTAATTCTGCTTTGAAACTATGAAATAAGCTAAATGCCCTGTCAAGAAGAGCGTCATTGTTTTTTTTTTTTTTTGTTTGGTTTGGTTTTTTTGAAAGTAATAAATTAAAATGGATCTTAAAGGACAGCAGATGCTTGAGTGGAAACACAGAGCACAAGTCTTACAGTTAATTACCTCCGATTTTTGAGCACAAGCACTCAAGCTGTGAATTTGAAATTGTTATAGAAAAGCAGGCTTGTGTTAAAAAGCTCACAACTGAATGTAACTGTGTGGCTTCAGAGTAAATTCTGCTATTGTTAAAGTTTACGGCTGGAGAAGTTAACTATAAGGACTGTAGGATGTTTGTAGCTTTTAAAAGCTGGGAGAGATTGATATTTTGCATAATGTGATACAGAAGTGTGCAGAGGCAGGGACAAATGTTATTGTTGCATATTCCTTGGACAGGCATAAACACTTTATTATGTGAAACTTAGTCTTAGCAGTCTGTGATGACCAAATTCAGTGAAGTAAATGGAATTGCTTCCACGTCAAAGGTTTTGAAAGGGACCTCAGCCTCCTAATAGTTTTTAGCTGCTTAAGAATCAGAAGACTGCTATATATTCCTGAGATCAACAGTGACAATACTAGTTAAGAAGGCAAAGGCTCAGTTATATTTCCAAAGTTGATTGAGAATTCTATTGGCAATTTCTACTACCACCATCTGTTTTAAGGATGTGAACTTTCTTTTTTTGTTTTTTTTTTTTTTTTGTGAAAGCCAGTAGATAATCTTTTTTCTCCCCAATTGTTTCTATTCAAGGCAAAGAGTAGGCCTAGAATTTTTAAGCTTAAAATTTTGGAAAAGGCTTCAGAAAGAAGGTGTGGATGTGGATGTCACCATAGCTGTATATACATTATTGTAAATGTGTTCTAAATTAACCTGTTTGTTTTGTGCATTCTGAAGGGATGTTAGCTTATATATTGTGGGGATCTGTCTGTGAAGATCAGATAAATCTGTTGCATCTTAAGACACTACTGCTCCCATCTCTCTCCTGTCTGTGCCAGAAAACGTCATGTACAAAAGCAGGTGTGTGTCAGCTCCAAGCCACTGAGGTTTTCCAGCACCATAAACCGTAAGCTATAAACTGTGCTGATTGAGAAGTGGGCAAATTTTTATTTTTGCTTTTACAAGGACAACAACTTCTTTCAGTTTATGAGGCAGTGGATGAGATTCTGTCCAACTAATGGGAATTTTGCTATTGACTGTATTGGGGCCAGACCAGTCTAACATTCCTTATAAGTTTTCCAACAGTGGGCAAGGTAGCTAACTGATGTGCATGCAGGAATGACAGAATGCTGTAGAAAATAGATGACTAAAATAATGTTAGGTATGGATTGTTTTTTTCTCTGAATTAAGTAGCAAAAGTATTATGTATGGAAGTAGTCCTAAACATACACTTGTCAGTCTGTGGTTTATGAGATCAGAGTCAATTATGTCTTTAATATACATAGGATAGTCAGCACTTGGTTACTCTCTTTGGCTTCCACTGGACATCTGTCTATCTTACAATGTTACGTGACCAAGTGGCTTTGATGGAAACATCTGTGTATTGGAATAAGTATATGAATAGGTGTTTGTGTAACCAGGGCTTATATGTATACAATGCAGCAACATGTTAGTTGATGTGAAATGAGGTTCTTCTGGTGGTTGTCTTCTATAAGGTCAACACCAGATATGACACTAGACCACAGTCTTGTCAGCTACAAAAAGATCTAAATTGCTAAAGAAGTATAGTCATTTAATTAAAAGGCTTTGCACTTAAAAGACTAACTTAGAGCGAAAAGAAATATTTGAAATAAGAACTTTGCTATTCTGTGATCTTAACTGTGTATTCTTAAAAATAGCTTGGTTTTTTTTGTTTGGAGCTTTTTTTTTAAGAGAAAAAGAAACAAAAAATAATGCATTTTGACCTCTGGTATCTGCTGAATTTCTGATCCCAATGGGGTTAGCCATGGGTACGCTGCTGATTATTTGGCAAAACTCACTTTAGAAACTGTAAAAGTTCGGGAAAGAATGCCTTTCAGCCCTTCTCCACTCCCCACCGCTTCTTTTACACATTGTTCGCTTATCAATAGTTTAAAAAATATTAGAAAATGAAGCAACTCACAGTTGAGTAAGTACCTGTGGTTTTGTTTTTCTGCTTTAATCTTTTAAAAAGGTTTAGAGCTGAAGATCAGAGTTTTAAAGGTTGTTTTGTGAAGGGAAATGCCTCATGCTTACTTCAGTAACAAAAGTTTGAGGGGATCAGCTTCTGCTTGTTGATATAAGCTGCAGAATACTAAGTGCTTCTCAAAATCTTGCCATTTAGGTACCCAAACTGGAGATCAGATTTTAGTTTTATAATGTAGAAATTAATTTCCTTATTCCATTAAGTAAGGATTCTTAAAATTATATAGAGTTGAGCGAGATACAGAATAAAATATCTGATGATATGAGAAAGTCTATCCTAAGGTTAGAGTCTATTTTTAGGGACATATTATTTTTTATTTTATGAATTTAGGCACCTCTAGTGTTACAGAGGAGATACTATACCTACTACTTAAAACAGATGACTTTTCTGAATGTAAACATTTACAGATTAGTACAGAACAGTATAATTCTACCTGGAAGATAAAGACAGATCTAAGGCTTTTTCATCTTTTTCATTTAGTCCTTAGTTCACAGCAGTGTGCCCAGTCAGCCAGAAACTCGCATATTTCATTTAAAATTCCATTACTGCAGTTGGTCTGTCATTTGTCTTCATATAGATCTAAACCAATTATAATAACATTCTTAGTCATCTTAGGAGAGACAGAAGATTTCCATGAATAGATTCATTAAATATGTGTCATAAGAGTTGAGACACATATACTCAGGAATGATTTTTAAATTTAATACAAGAAATCTGAAATAATAGAATAGCTAAAATAGTGATTTATACAGTATTGATGTGTTCTCCAATGTATTTCCTCCACTGTCCTATATTTTTTTTATTTGCATGCCCTGCATTTAGATATTTACAGAACTCTGAAACTTGGTTCCAATATGATAAGAACTACTGCTCTTTGAAATAGAAAAAATACTTTTGAGTTTTACTGGTATTTTTAATATTCTCTAGCTAAGCATCTAACCTTTTATAGGTAAACTTGAAAAACATGTGGACCATATGAATGAAGCTGGACCACATCTGACCTGTTTGGTATATGGTTATCAAAAACCATGACCAAAGCAGAACTATTGGATAGCTGTATCTCAAATTCCTTCCATGATTTTTTAATTTATAGTTCTTTAAAGACCACAAGTTTGCAAAACCAGTGATACTAACAAGAAATTTGAATTTTTACTGAATTGAAATTCCAAATGATTTTTCTTTTCAATAATACTGAGCCTTTTTAAAAGAAGTATAAAACACAGCAATTAAATGTTACATATTATGCCATAAATAGATTTAAAGTTGTGGTTTTATTCAGAACTAAGATAAATTAATAGATATAATGCATTGGATATGGACCATCTTTATGAAATCATTAAATGATGAGAGCTATTTTCTACTTTTTCCACCAAAGCATGAAAGCATTTCTTCTGTTTAGAAAAATGTATTTTCTAATGCAAACCTATTCTGTTAAAAACAGCAACCAAAGTACTTACACTTATAGTTTTCTAACCTTCTCCCAGTGGCCTGTTTGTACTTTTAAGTAATCTGCAAGCATCTTAGAGTATTTTCATCTTTTAAAATGTTCTAAAGACCAGTCTTGCATCTAAACTTTCGTTCTTCACTAATAGAAGTTCATTTTTTTTTTTCAAGACCAAGGATACCACATGCAATGTTTACAGAAACAAAGCACTGTAGTAGCACTGCACGTTGTTCAGACAGGAGGATGGAGTATAGCAGAACTCCACTCTGAGATCAAAACCTCACTTCTTTTTACTGTAGAATTTGGAAATGGTACTGACACAGGATCGTATGTACTTCCAGGCAGGAGTTCCTCTTCAAGAAAGGTTATCAGTTATCTGCAGATGATTTATATCTGTTTTCTACTCATCAGCAGCATAATTAAGGTTTGCAGAAAAGAGTTTTCAGGATTCTGCATTTCAAAATACTAGTTGGTTCTGATTTTGCATACTGTCAAAGCTTGTTTGCATGTTTGTGTTGTGCTTAAGGTTGCATGGGCAAAGTAAGAGAGAAGCGTTGGAGTAAAAGCAAGAACGTAGTGTAAAAATGTTCCAAACACTGCCTTTATTAAACTGTAAAGAAAACTGAATGCAATTGCTTATTTAGTATATTTAGGGAACATTATATTAAAGAATGAGTTTTCAATGCTGAAGAAGTCAGTAGTCTCAGATCATAATTTTTTGATGTTTTTCTTATTTAATCTCCAGCATTTGGTATCAGTGTATAGATTTAGTTTCCCTGGCTATGAAAGCCATGAAGTATCATATAACTCTACTGCTAGATATATCTAATTATACTGGCTGTCTATGTGTAAGCACATATAACACTTTTTTTTTTTTATATCTAGGCATCCATCTTCTCTGTATCCCAGAGAAGCCCGTTATCATTTTCTCATTTCCTGTTAGAAAATAACTGAAGTTTTCATGAGATCTGCTTAGGACACTAAGGAATGTTTTCTTAGATGGCAGTAGAATTTAATCCAATTGCTTTGCAAATATGTCAAATGGATAGAAAGTAGGTTCTGTATGGAAACACAGTTTGCAATGACATGTTTATGTTGTTTTATTTATTTATTTATTTAAGCATTGGTTTTATTTGTTTCTGTTCTGCTATAAAGCTTGGTGTTTGAGAGTACAGTCTTCTAAAGGCATCACAAAGTATACTTTGTATGGTAAAGCTTAATTTTTCTCAAAGAGTGAGTCTTGTTCCTTCTTGATTCCTTTCCTGTCCAGAAGGGTGTCTGGTGAGCTTCTCTGTTGGTGCAAGGTAAGTGATCAAAATATTCAGGTGAGAGCAGAAATGATGGTAAACAGGGAAGAGGAAGGAGCAGGACCTTCTCATTTACACTGGTGTAATGAGTGACAGCTCATTCCCTAAAAGTTTGTCTTGACAAATCTCATTGCTATGTTCTTTTGTTCTTGTTGAATTCTTTATTTGTGAGCACTTGAGCAGGTAAAGAGGTTGAGGGGAAGGTCAAAAGAATTCCACCTGTTTCTCCAGGTAGAATTTACCATGCATAAAACTATGGTAAATCTAATATTCTGGTTACTCATTAATATGCTGGACAGTATGTCTTGGTAACAAAGTAATAGCTATTGACTCCGATCCAAAGATGATCTAGTTTTAGTGTTCTTTGAGCACAGAAACAGGCTTAACACTCTATTTAATTCAAACCTATTTGTCTGTCCTGGGTGGTAACAAAAAGAGACAAGTAATGCACTAAGGCTTTATGCCCAAGGCACAGCTAAATCATGAGATATTTCCCTGTTCCAAAGTTAATGGAAAAGCTAAACAAGGTCAAGGAATCACATTCACAGAGATTTAAGACAACCGAAGTTGTGTTTGCTGCAGTTTATTTTTGTTTTTCTACCTGCCGTAGCACTCATGTAAGGTCTCAGAGAACCAATTCATGGAGAACTGAAGAGCCTGAAGAATAGTAACTGTTTTGAGGCATTTTTATTAACCTTCCCAGCAGCCCCACATGATTGCCTTGGTGCTAGGGTCAGTGGAAGAGTAGCCTCAATATAGAGCGACTTCAGTTTTTGTGGACCTGTCTCTTAAGAGTGCAGCTTTGTGTTTCAACTGCCATAGTAAAACTTCAAATTGGTACTGAAAGGGTTTTTTTGCTGTTACCTTTTGCACCTCTGTTTCCTCTGTCTTGTTTGCCTCAGATTTAGTGGCTTTTGTGGCTTTAGAATAAGCTGGTTGAGTGACTTACTATAACAAAGCAATTTAGTGCTTCAGTGAGTTAAACTGAGATCCCTTGTCAAACCAATTCATTATGTTTGACCCAAGGTAAGTGGCAGGAGCACATTGCTAGAGTTTGGAGAAGGAATGGAGCAGGGCTTGCCCAACTTTGGCACCACATTAAATATATGGTGATGAAACACAGCACTTATTGCACAGTGTTTGTGAGAAGCAGCCAGGCAACAAAAAGGATCAGACATAATTCCTTTGCAGCATCCACTGCTGGTAGACTTGTGAGATTTTAAAGAGGGAGATCTTTGTGTTTCATTTCTGCTTTTTCAGGAGAATGGAATTTGGGGTTTGAAATTGGTGCCTTTGTTCTCTTTTTATTATTTAAATTAATATGACCCTACTTACCTCTTATCCAGCAATCCTATGCAGCCTTGAATGGTGACAAATTACTTAAGGAGAAAAGAGTTATTAATAAAAGACAATAGGTATTTAATTCACTGAAGGACAAAACTGTAAACTCAAAGGGATGAAAAAAAAATATTTTTTCAACACAGGCTAATCTTTGCAAGTATGAAAAATAAACAATATTCACTTCATACTTACTTACATCTCTTTTAAATCACTTGCTGTGCAAAAAATAATCACTCTTCAGTTATTGCAAATAATATAAATCGAAAGTAGGTTCTGTATTTCATTCGGTGATGTCTGCTAGACTGATTTCATTGTAAGAATTGTTTGTCCTGTCTTTCCAGCTTAGAATTCTGTGGTAAACTTGAAGTTGTCAAATGGCGGATTTGGTTTTATTTTCGTGTATAAATATGAATCCATTTGAAGGCCTGAATATAAAATGTGTAGGTTTTCTTACATTTCTGGTTGGTATGTACTTCAGGTTAATGAGTTTTAAGTATAGTTATTGAGTTGTGTAGCTGAGGCTTCAGAAGATGTTCCTTGCTGAGGTTTGCCTTCTTTCAGTGTGAGGTTCTTCCCTGGAAATATTCCTGTTCTCTGATATTTCTCATGGTTTTCTGTGCTATTCTTTTAACATGACTTTTCTACCATCTGAAGTAATGGCATTGGAATGTTTTCTTTTTACAAGGTGCCTTATTGTAGCTATTACTGAATTTGATATTTTTCCCAATAATATTTTACTAATTTCTCCAGATTCTCCACTAAGATTTGTAACAACCATGCCCACTATATTCCTGCTTTTAAAGTATTAAATAGAACTTAAACGAGGATTTTGAGACATAAAGTGTGTAATGCTGGCATAAGGTTTCAATCTTTATTTTCAGCACTGTACGGGAAACCTTATACCCCTGAAAAGCAATAATATTTCATTGACTGCTTCTGTTGGAAAGACTTGATTTTTTTTTTTAAAAAAAGGTATATATGTATTCTAATTTTATTTTTTGATTTCTCAGTCTTAGGTCAAATAAGGGAAAAGAGTCCAACTGTCAGCTTGGAAAGTAAGAAGGAGCAGCTCTCCCCTTTTCTATTTCACATGAGTTCAGATGAGGTCTGAATATAACTGGGCTTCATTATTAGACTAACAGTTATCTACAGCTATGCACATAGTAACAATTACAACTAACAGTTTTTAAAGTGCCTGACAGGTTTGCTTATGGTAGAGTTTTACCATTCAGTCTGCAGAAAAACAAAAAAACACTCCCAAAACGCCCCCCCCCCAAACAAACAAACAAACCGAAAAACCAAACCAACCCAAACAAAAATCCCCAAAACACATGAGAATTTCTTACTTCAACATGTCATTACTGCGATCAGGAACAGAGGTATGTTAGACAGAAATGTTTTAATTGAACAATTACCCACTTTAATAGCATTAGTCAAATGTTGTCAATATAAAGCATAGGTTTAATTTTCCACTTCAGTAATTAACTTTTCTTTTATCCAGTTGTATGACTTTCTTGTAGATCTCCCATTGTGCCAAGGAGGGATTAAATGCAGTCAGACAGGAGCACTGATTTGATGGATGTGATAAATTCTGCTAGAAGTAGGGATGTCCTATTATAGATACTTTTCAATTGGGCGTGGATTATGCTCTGTGAATCTTGCTAACCTTATGTAAAGTTTTGATACTTTACTGTTTTAAATCCTTTCTATTGTATCAGATTTGATGTTTTGAAACTCAATTTAAAATTAATGTACTTATCTTATTTGGCCACATTGTTAAATTTTTAGCCATGCATGATGAAATCCCTATTCTTTTGACTGTATAGGGCAATTTAGGAAGCTGCATTGTGTATAAGTGATTTATTGAGGATTCTAAAAGTATTTTTTTGCAAGTTTGAAAATGTCTTAATTCATTATAAAGCTAACTTTTCTCCTTAGTTCAATGGCTAGCTGTTTTGTCGTGGATCATAAATGTTTCTTTGCTTCTCTTCTTTTAGGTTCTTTGAAGACTTGAGCAAATGCCTAATTTTATTACTTGTGTCAAGTTACATACACCAATAAGCTGTGGCATGATCAGAGTCGTAAAACAGTTTTTATAGAAAAGACAAAGACACATGCAAAAATATTAATTGTTATGCTTATCGGAACAGAAAAGGTTTGAAGATGAGAGTTTCACTTGTGGTGGACTCCCAACCCATCTTTTGCATCTTCAGTGTGGCGCAGAATGGTATAGCCTGGTCCATGTCAGGAGACAGTGGATGTGTGTGAAGTTCTTTAAAATCTATGCCTATGTTTCACAGTGTCTCTGCTAGTTCCAGAGTCATTAGCCAAGGATTTGACTGAACTGAATTCCTTGCTGCATAAAAGAGTTCCTGTGTGATGGAAAGCCTCTGAATTTTGGACTGTGATTCATTCATCTATCTTGGTGAAGGGACTGGCAACTTGCAGAGGTGTAACAGGTGGGAACAGTGATTACTTGATTCCACTGCATGGTTGTATATGCAGTACTGCTTTAGGTGAGTCAGTCAATCTTTTATTTAAACCTCCTGAATTTATCTAGATCATTATTTCTTGTTGACTGGCTTTTGCTTTGGCTTCGGCTTCTCTAATTTTGACTTCTATCTATAACAGAATTATACTGATTTACTTACTGGACTCTTGGAAGATAACCATTCATGGGTGTGAGGCATTCAGATGTGAGGGTTGCAATAAAATCAGCTAGAGAGATTCCCTAGATGGAAGTGGGGCTTTGGGGATCTCTTTACAGACTGTGAAAGTCCTGTGGTGGACTCATTTTTATGATACTTAGAAAAATCTGCAATAAACACTTAAAAACCCAAACAAAATTAAAAAAAATAACTGCATCCCAAAACTGTGCAGCTATTTCTCCTAGACTCTGTCAAATTTATTCATGTTTGCAAACCTCAGCCCTGGACTACTGTGCAGTTTATCAGATTAATTAAGAAAGATGAATAGACTGATGAATTGAAACTCTAGTGGCTGTGTTTATCTCTAATGGTATTCACTTTTTCCTCTCTTGGGAAATGTTGCATGTTCTTGTTTCTGACTTTCAAGTTGTCAGGGCTTTGGCTGCTGAATATCTGTGCATCATCATTCTTCTGGGGCACTCGTGGAAAGGCAACTGGCTTTTCATTTAATTGTTTTTTCAGGAGATTGACACTTGTGCCCAATTTTCTTATTCCTTTCTACCTTCTCTTTTTATTCACTACATTTGTCTGTTAGACGTAGATTAATCAGAGTGGTATTAAATGTTAGATGTCTAAATCTGGGACCCTGAATATTATGATCCCTCTTATATGAATTGCTGTTTGACACCTCAAATATGTATCTAGTATTTAGATATTTCTTGCTGATGCTCACAATTTCCTTTAAACAATTTCCTTTACTTTTCAGATGTAATGTGTTGGACCTTGGCTAGTAAAGATTTTTATTGTTAACCTTACCCGTAAGATTGTCAGTGACTGTAGTAATTTTTTGAAGACCATTGTGACAGCAGTCAGTTTAGCAAAAGGCATCAAGTAGTTCAAGCAGTTTACTAACTGTATTAATCTTCTCTCCCCAAAAGCTAGATTTGACTAATAAAGTTTAAATGTGTGAGGAAACTAAAAAAAAAACAAACAAAATCCCCCCAAACCAGAAAAACACCTGAGATAAATAATTCTAAAAGTTGGGGGAAAACTTTACACAATATATTATGAAAGTGCGATTATCACTTTAGAAAACATTTTATTTTAAAATGTTCTCATTTATATTTAGGTGATAACTTCTGAATGATTCTTTTAGAAAAGAGTTTAAAATGTTGCGTGTTAACTGTACATTGAAACCTTGAATATCAGGTAGAAATGATTTCTTCTTTAATACATGTTTACTAAGCTTCTGATTCTATGTGACCAAATAATTGTTTTCAGCTCCATTGGAATAAAGGGTTTACTTCAGATGTAAACCCATGGATTTATGAAGAGCAATGGATGATTTACAGTGACATCAGTCAACTTGATTTTTATAACTGTCTAAAAATGTTAGCTAACTGTTAAAAAAGCATTACCCTATAAGTAAGTCAGGCCTTCTTCAAAAAGTCTTTGAAGATACATACTAAAGAAATTTTAAGTGTCCTGATGTTACACATAAATTAGTAATTCTTCACTCAAAGAGTGAGAACTTAAATGTTACACAAAGCAGGGACTGTATAATTAATGATAAAAATATATACAGATTTTTAAAAATGTTTTTGTGTTTTCTATTTCATACAAGTTGATAGTGCATCTTTAAATGTATTGTATTTTAATGATATAACATTTTACCACCATGCCTCATTCTCAAGGTGTTTTTTTTTTTTTTTTTTTTTTTTTTTTTTTTTTTTTTTTTTTTTTTTTTT
>JAWWMO010000083.1:101328139-101454970 GCA_035047845.1 Dendrocincla fuliginosa
TCCAAAAAAAAAAAAAAAAAAAAAAAAAAAAAAAAAGACTTTTAAAAAGGTTAAGGTAACTATTTACTGAATACTGTTAATCTTCAACTCCCTAAATCTTACAGCTACTATGTTGAAAAAAAAAAAAAAACACAACAAAACCCCACAAAAATAAACAAAAAACCCAATCCCTTAAAGCCCCTGGATATTACTGAGCTAGATAGATCAAAATTATTACAAAAGGCCAGTATTCCATGTTCAAAAGGTATTCTTCATGTGTGCTCTTACTTCATTCCCACTTAAAATTAATATTGAGTCTCTTCCCAAAAAGGAACAGAGAAAAGTACATTTTTCCTTACTTAGATTAATCTGAGCAGGGCTTTATTGCACAATGTTCTGCTCATTGACAAATGATATGCTAATGTATAGGAATTGCAGTCAAAACTCTGAGATGTTTGGGTATTTGTTTTTTCTAGGGAATTCACGTTATGCTGCCCTTACAGTGGGAAATGATCCATGTAATGGAAATGCATACAAGCTACCTATTGCAAGGTTTAGCTTCTTTACTTTTCTTGAATTAAACTGCTTTAAGCAGTCTGAGAAGTAAATAAAAAAAATGTGTTACTTGCATTTGGATCTAAGGATGGAGTTGTGTATGGGACTGCCATAGAGAAGCATGACATTTCAGGGTTTTGGATTAGATCAAAAATCAAAGAGAAGTCATCACTGTTGAATTGGAATGTTTTCTTGGGAGATTTTTCTTAGATTTTCTTTATAAGATAGTGTATTCCAGAATTTTAAAAAAAAATCAATGCCAAATTACCCTATAAAATATTGATAACAGTAAGTAATTCCAAAGAGTAAATATCTGTCCTTGAGAGGTAGGAAATGAAAAGGTATTAAAACATGTATTTGTTCTAAAACATTTGCAAAAAAATAGAGAATGCAGCAAGCTTTCTTTTGATAACACATAATTAGTTTACAAAGATGTGATCATGTCCAATATTGGCATTTATCAGATTTAAAATTAATTTCAAATGATATTAAATTCAATTACTTTGCAGACTTTCAGTTACTTTTTCAAAAATTATGTTGGGCATATTCCATGCTTATTTTCAAATCTAAAATATCTTTTTCGGTGTAAAGATAAAAATAACACTATTTACTTCCTATTTGCCAATACAAGCACAATACAAAGGTGTTTTTTGTGCTCCGATGATTTTTCCTGATGCTGTTTTGTATGAGTCACTCAAATGCTTATGTCTTAGGCCTTTGCCCTAATGTGTATGTACTGATATAGTACAGCCATGGCCTGCATTTTTAAAATTAACTTGGGTATAAAGTTAGAAACCTGTTAAGGATATCTGAACTACCTAATGTGTTTTTCTAAGCAACTCTCGCTGGAGTATAATTTCTGTGGTTGTTTTAGTATATTTTAAGAATTTTACTCTTACTCTGTAAAACCATAAGTAAATTCACCAAATTATAAAGTTTCAGCATTGCAGGCCATCACTGTTTCATCCAGTACAAAACTGGATGAAAAGGTTTGGAATTTTTTTTGCTAAATAATATATTTTAGAAAGGAGTCAGTTTTGATCTGAATACATCAAGAAAGAATGGAAAATTTACACTGACAGCTTGGTTTAGGTCAGAATACTCCCTTCCTTTAAGCTTATACTTGCTTTGAATTGTGTCATTTCAACTTTTATGTGAATTTTATTTATCAGTGTAATTTGAAGAATTTCTTGTACCTGACATTTTCTCCATAATTAGAAACTCACATGCTTTACTCACGGCCCTGCAGTCCAAAAAGGAGGACAAGGTAGAACTCATTTTTGCATTAGTATTTTTATGTTTTAAAAAAAGTGTGAACACAAAATTTGAAGACATTAGACATTTGAGAAGTCAGAATATTCACTGTTCAGTGCCTTTCTCATGCAACAGCAACACCAGTAGCTTTTCAAGTAGCTTTTCAGCAGCACAGCTGTTCTTAACATTTTTAAGCTAGGAGCAGTATAGCAGACTTACATAATGACATTGAAGATCAGAAGCGCATCCTGTACCAAATGTTTTAGGAATCTCATTAAACTTCAATTGAAGACATAGCAGCTGCACACTGAAACAGATGTGCTTACTGGTCTGAAGAGTCTTGATCGTCTCTGGTAGAAGAGCTGGGATAGCAGCAACCTGTTGTGTAGTGTAAAGTGTAGATGTGAAATTTCTTCATAGACTTTTTCTAATTTTGGTTATAGAGTTGCAGGTACTATGGAGATCCCTGTCTGGATCTGCGCATTTTGGACAGTATGAAGGGACATGTTAGTGAATGAAAAAATTGCTACCAATAGCTTTATTTTTTTGAAGCTACCCTGTTGTGGGGAATCTCTGGTGTTTGTGCAGAGTGTAGTATTCTCTTAGTTATGAAGTGTCTTTCATCCACAAAAACAAGGCAGGACACAGTCCATGCCCCCATTAGCTGCTGTGCTCCATTCTGTTAATGCTCTAAGTTCTGCAGTCCTCACAAAAATAGAAGTACCTAATATAAGATAGAAGAGTATTTACATGTGGGATTCTTACTCATTAGCTTAGTGCTGACAAAGTTCATGTGATGGACATAATTCAGAACTTACAGACAGGACTATGTGAAGACCTCAAGCAGTTTGATATAATGTTTTTCTTGTCCAGAATTTGTGATGGCTAGTAGTGAGTGTAAAGATCAGTTGCTGCCTGTAAGTATCTCAATGCATTTATAGCTAAGAAGTCTCAACAATAGTTTGAAGCATTTGCCACCTGGTAGGAAAGAATTATACAGGAGGAAATTTCTTATTCTTTTTTGCTGAGGAAAAATTGTTGCTTGTGCTGACTTTTCCCCAATGCCACACTGATCTTTCCCCTGCTGTGAAACTCTACTAGCAGATCTCATTAGTAAGGTTAAAGAAAGTTTGTTCATAGATATTCAGAAATGTAATCAAATTATCAAGCTTAAAAAATAGTCAACAGTTCAAGGTGCAATCTTTCTTTAAAGTATGAATCAATATAGTGTTAAAAACTGGCACAAAATGTACTACTTTAAAATTATTTTTAACAGAACTAAAGGCTTAACGAAGTAAGGCTGGCACCTTTCACTTCTGTATCACTGGGTTGAAGCCTATTCAGGTTAGCAGGGGGAAGAATTCTGTTTTCACAGTGGTGATATAGTGGCCTATATTGAAGGAGTTGTGCATAGTTGGGGGATGGTGGTAATAAGTGATACAGTCATTATTAACTTCCTTTCTGGCACTGTTTATTGAGCAGGAAAGTCAAAGTTGAAAGGGAATGAGTTGCACTAACCTCTGAAGTCATTATTCTTCTAGATGAATTGTTCTCTTGTACTTCTTATAGGCATAAATAATATGATTTCAATCTTACAAGCTTTATCATCATAATGGAAAAAAATGCACTTAGTGTAAAATACAGTGAAAGGTAGATTTATTCCTATACCTTCAATTTTTTTCTATTAAACATTTTATTAAGGACATAATCCATTGTATTAAGTTTAAAAATAGTAGGTTAAGCAAAAATTATTTTCAAGCAATGTATTTATAATTTCTTTATAGGCTTTCTGAAATTTTCTGACTACTCATTACCCATTTGTATTCTGTTCTTTACATAATAACTTGAAAGATCCTACAGAATTTTAGTGGATGTCATTTGGAGAAAAGTCTTTACTGCTGTCAGTAGCAATTAAAAGCTGATCTTAATAGCCACACAGTGCTTCAGGTTTCTGTAGAATGCCTTGCCAGGGAAGTCAAGGCAAGTGAGGTCTGTGCTGCTCTCTGCCCCTGTAAGGGCCTGGAGTTATGTTATCAGAAGTTGCTGTCTTCAAGAGAGTTTGAAATTTCCTGCCTGAAGAAGTAAATTGAGCCATATTTTACTCAGCTATTTCTCTAATGGTAAGGCAAATATAATCTCCTGTGGATTACTTGCATTTGCTTCACTTTGTAGTATGCATATTTGATACATTGACACTGTATTTTCTGCATTTGGACAGTGAATCTAAGCACAATTTATCAGTAAGGAGGGGTTGCATATCCATTACAACTCCTATTAAATACTTGCAGATTGACATTGCATTTTATCTTGAAGTAAGTTTTCTTAATAGAGCAGACAGAGAATTGGTTCCAAGAGTGGAACAGAGCTTGTCATGGCATCCTGTTCTAAAGAGAGATTCTGTGAAGAGTACATCTATGAAAAAAAAAAAAAGTTTTACTATTTCAAGGTGCCTTTTAGGTTTAGATAATCTTTGATTCACTTTCTCTCATGACTTGGTGTATATACATACATACATATACATATACATACATGCATATATATAATTTCATCCTCAATTACTAATAGCTGTATTTACAGCTTTGGTTCTCCACTCACATTCTAAAATAAGCAGGAAAGTTGAAAATTTAGGTTTTCTCCTGGGGTTTTGGTTGGGGTTTTGTTTTCTCTGTTTTTTTAGAGCTAAAGAAGGGCTCTGCTTCAGCTGAGGTTTAACTAGACAATTTTTGACTCTGAGTAATCTGGTATAAACTAAAAGACATCTAAAATGTAGCAGGATGTTTTCATTGGTTTGCTAACTTTTGACAGGTTACATAACCAATTCCCTATTTTCTTCATTTAGGAAAAAAAGTCAGGTTCAGATATAGCAAATTTTAATTAAACTGTATGTAGATTTTTAAGACCAAAACCACCCACAAAAGATTACAGAAACATAAATACGACAGCTAGCAAAATAAATGTTTAGTAGTGGAATATGTCTCCATTAAAACTTTCCCTTCACTTATGCTATGCAACAATTGGATGTAAAAATCTTCTAACACAAAAGCTAAGTGTTTCAGTGGGGATTTGTGGAAGACCACCAATGAACTTTTTGGTACAGATTCAGAAGACCTACATAAATGTTATATAGCTTTCCATGTTTAATGTCTTTTTTTGGTTTTGTTTTTTTTTGTTTTTGTTTTTTTTTTTGTTTGTTTGTTTGTTTTGTTTTTGTTTGGGTTTTTTTTTTTGTTTGTTTTTTTGGATAGGAATTTCTGAGCACCTGAACAGTAGAAAATGGAAGGTAGAGGGAGTTGGATAATGAGTGGTATCCCTCAGGGCTCTGTCTTGGGACTGATGCTCTTCAGTAACTTCATCAATGACACGCACAGTGGGATTGAGTGCATCCTCAGCAAGTTTGCAGGTGACATAAAGGTGAGCAGTGCAATTGGCACAACAGAAGGATGGGATGCCATCCAGAGGGATCTGGGCAAACTTGAGAGGTAGGCCCACAAGAACCTCATGAAGTTCAACAAGTTCAAGTGCAAGGTGCTACAGCTGGGTCAGGGCAATCCCAGCCAGGAGCACAGACTGGGAGAGGAAGCCATTGAGAGCAGCCCTGCCAAAAAGGACTTGGTGTGCTGGTGAGTGAGAGGCTGGACATGGGCTAGCAATGTGTGCTTGCAGCCCAGAAAGCCAATTGTATCCTGGGCTGCATCAAAAGAAATGTGGCCAATAGATCCAGGGAGGTAATTCTGCCCCTCTACTCTGCTGTGGTGAGACCTCACCTGGAGTGCTGCATCCAGTGGTGGAGTCCTCAGCACAAGAAGGACACAGACCTGTTAGAGCAGATTCTGCAAAGGGCAACAAAGATGATCACAAGTCTGAAACACCTCTCCTATGGAGACAGGCTGACAGAGTTTAGGTTGTTCAACCTGGAGAAGACTTTGAGGAGCTGTTGAGTCCATAAAGGGGGCTTGTAAAAAAGGGGAGAGTGACTTTTTCCATGGACACATAGTGATAAGACAAGGAAGAACAGCTTTAAACTGAAAGAGGGGAGACTGGATTAGACATTAGGAAGAAATTCTTCACTGTGAAGATGGATAGGCACTGGAACAGAAAAGTTGTGGATACACAATGGCAGTGAGTATAGAATTAGATGATCTTTAAGATCCTTCTGATTTAAACCATTCTATGATTCTGTGTTATGGGTTACCTTGTCTGTGCAATTGGACCTCTCCCTCCATGGAAGAATCACAGGTTTTGGTATAGAGAGGTTTCCTATTTCAATATTTGAAATGGATTCCCTAAAGAAATAGGAAAATTTTTCAGTAACTTTGAAGTAGCTGGTCCCAGATGCTCTTTAGGAAGTATCTTACTTTTAATACACTGAACTCTAGTCTAGGAGTTAAAAACCCTGATAATTAATTTTAGTTTACAGTATTGGAACCAGAAATTTTGCTTCTGAAATCAAAATCTGTGTATCACACTTACGGGTTTGAGTGTGGCAAAATTGTCAGTGAATAAAGTGACTAACCCTTTGAATTATATTCAGTCTCAAGGCTGAGAAGACACAGTCCTTAAAGGGGGAATTTATTGCAATATGTGAAGAAAATATATAGGCTAAAGTGTATCATCTGGTTTTAGTTAATAGTAATAATTTATGGCAAGAAATCTTACTAAAATATGTTGAAAAAATACTGAAGAATAAATAATGTGTCTGTAGATCTCAATCTCTTACTCTTACCAAACAAAAAAACTTCAAACCAACTTTGGAAGCTTCATTTTGGCTGGCATATTTCAAATAGTATGAAATAATTTGCTGGAGTTTCCAAAAGGAGAGCTTTCATACGGCAAGCAAGTCAAAGATGTTTCCTGATGTCCTCCTCTTTTAAGAAATAGAAAAATTCAGTGGGGAAAAAAATTATAAAGACTCAGTTGAGATACAGGTAATGTCTGGATAAAAAGATACAGTAAAGTATTACTCTGGAGGTATTATTATGTCTTTTGAGACAGTTTATCTGCATTTCTTCTCTTCTCTTATGCCCTTCTATTCATCCTGGATTTGTGTTCAGAGAAGGATTAATCCAGCTTCATTCTTATATTTTGTTTTGAAGAGAAAAATGGTCTGTGCTGGCCTCCTCCATGCTGGTTGTGCAGCAGGAATTAGGGAGTGAGTTTAGGGCAGAAAATAGAACTGAACTAAACCATGACTTTTCTAGTGAAAGTAAATGTTACAGTCCCCTGCACACAGCAGGTTAGGGAATTGGAAAAACTCAACAATCCTACATTAAGGTAGTTTTAGTATTTCTGGTATGTTCAGTGTCCTCCCTTCTTCCTCAAGGAATTACAGTAACTGAGCTGTTACTTCCTTCCAATACTTGACAGCTATTAGTCAGGACCTCACCAGGCTGCATTGTAGAGCACAAGAAATGGTACAGGACACAATTAACTCTGATGCAGTTAAGAATGCATTTATTATTAATTTTTTAAAAAATATTAAATTTACAACTTCCATGTAGAACCTTTTCATGAGGTCTCTGAACTGGCATCATTACTGACGTTGAGACAAATTGGGTCTCTAATCCTGTAAATAGCTGAATGACTCTCATGCATAATGTTGGTTTGTGCACATGTGTTGGAAAGCCTTCAGCCCTGGCTGATTGCCGTGTTCATTCATTCTGGTTGTAATGAAACTGACTTATCAACATTTCCTGATTATGGATGTTGTGTAGCCTCATACTTTATATCTGTTCTTCAAATTAGACATCTTGTTCTGAAGTCCTAGCACCAACCTCTAAAGCAAATCAAAGAAGGAGATTTTTTTTAACCATTTCAATTCACAGGTTACAAAGTATTCACTAGAAGAGGCTCTCAGGGAACTTCCATGCTGTGGCCAACAAGATGGAGATATGTTGCTGCCCGATGCCATAGGGAAGTTAAATTAAGTTGGTTTCTTGCAGAACAATATCAATATTGATTCAAAGAATGTTACCATTAATTATTACAACATACACATGTACATTATGTTATTACAAACTTTCCTGGCTCTGAAAGTTTTTTTAAATATCTACAGCTTATAAAGACAATTTAGGTAATAACATGCAACATTTTTCCATAAATACAGCTCCCGTGCTTCCACACAGGACCTTTAGATGCAGTCTAATCATCGCAGTCTTGCTTACTTGTACTTTATTTCCCCTTGAAAATTTAATTAGTACTGTCAGTTGGATTATAAAAATTGCAGTAGTAATTTTCAATAGAATTGAAATATGTTTTCCAGAGATCAGTATTTGTGATCAATTATTTTTAATTTTTATTAATAATGGAAAAATAATTTCAAGGTTGCAGTGCTGCAGAAAATAGTATAATGGTTAACTATTGCAATCCAAAGAAATATATTGATAAAACTAGTAGTGAATTTTCTGGTTAAAGGTCATACCTGCATAATCTCATGTGAAAATGAAGAAAAAATTATTTACTTCTTGGCTCTTTTAGCTTCAGAATTCCTGCATAAATTAAAATTATAGCTAACAGGGTAATATATTCTGGGTGTTTCTGAGTTCTAAATTGATCAGAAGTTTGCTTAGCAGAATGTGATTTTTATTCTTAGTTTTAGATATGGTTAAGGTTTACACAAACAAAAAATTATCTTTTCCAGAAGATTGATGTTAGTGGTATTCATTTGCTGGAATTAAACTGCATTTGTTATTTCTGTGAATCAGAACATAAACTTCTGACCTCTGATGCGTGGCCCTTGAGATTCACGGAACCTGTCATATAGGCTAAGCCATTCTCTTCAAATGCTATGTTTGAATTGTTCCTCAAGACAGAATGAGATGTAACCTGCAGGAAGACATGATGAGCTGCATAAATCTCACAAGCTTTGAGGAAAGGTGAATTAAAATTAAAGATACTATTTTTCTCCTAGGAAAAACTGTAATATCATACAGGCAAAGAAGGAAAAGTGATAACTGAGGGACAGTAGAAGTTTTCTGAGACTGGATATTCATTCATGGTCATGCATGTTCATGCATAACTAATGTCTTCTCAAAAAGTATGGGATAAATTATTTCTATTCCACATTCTCCAAGAACTGAAAGTTCCTTCCTGCCGCAGCTCATTCATCATTTAGCTCCTACTATCTTTGCTTGTGAGAAAGGTTGCTTCTGCTTCCTTCTAAATCACCTGTTCTGCTCCCAACTGAGAGGTCTCTCATTCCCCCACAGTTTACTGCCAGCATTAATAGATTTGGGATGGACTTGCATCTCTGCAAGATCATGCCTGTCGTAGTTTAATTTCATGATACTATTTCAAACAATCCTATGAAAAGATTCAGTAGAGAACTTAGATGCTGATTCAAACAAATTACTTGTTGTTACTTAGTAGGAGTGTTTATAAGGCATAATAAATTTGTAGCAAGCTGAAGGGGAAAAGCCACAGGGGCTATCAACAGAAAGTACAGGAGACTACTTTGATTGCAGGCTGGTAAGGAAATAATTAGGGGTGCTTTGAAGAAAGTCAAGTGTATCAATGAGAAAAGGCTCATGTGCAACCAGACTGACGTTCTTAAAACTTTAGTCTGCTAAATGCTTTTTCTCTAGCTATTGTTAACATATTTACCTTTCTAGAAGTATTCCATAGTCTAGAAACTTCACAGGGGATGTAAAGTCTCTCACACAAGTTGTTTTTGGACTTAAACTAATATTAGTTATGTTCATTGAAATGAATACTTGGAACTTACTTCAAATACTTTTATTCTTTTTCTAAACTGATGGCATGTTTTATTTTATGGGGAACATCCTCAAGGGAGCTAAGGGAATTTCAAGGCACTGATATATGGTACTAGTTTTAGATGGAAGTGGAATATGTAACTGATTCCTGCAGCCAGTCCAAGTTTTGGAGGATTTTTGGATCTCTTAAACTATACTTTTGAATGCAGAACTAGACTGGAGTTAGAAAGTTAATTTTCAACTGCTGTGTTAGTTGGCATAAAATTTATCAAGGGAAAGATAAGGTAATAAAAATATGCTAAAGACACTTCATCATGTGTTAATGATGAAATTGCTGCCTTGCATTTAACATCACCTAACCTGGACATTTCAGTTCTCTATTTACAGAGTTGGGGTGCTGAGTTACTACATGTCAAGTGAGCATCTAAGGATAGAGAGTAAGTAGAAAACAATTTCTGACATCAAGAGAGAAAAAGTAGTCTTTAGACAAGGATGAGTAATAGGCAGAATGCTGCTTCTGTTATCCTTCAAATTTATCTCAGCAGTTACTTCAAGTGACCTATTTGTAATGGAATTTTAACTTAACTAGTTATTCTTCAAATCTTAAAAAATCATAGATAAAAATTAATTGTCTTATCATCCCAATAACTCTTATTTTAATTAGCTTAACACCAAATAGTTGGACAGGAGGAGTGATGGCTCTGTTTCACCTGATTGAAAATACACAGCTCTTAAAATGCCTGAATAATTCTATAGGCATTCAAATTTCTGATTTTGATGTCCACATCAGCCTGTACTTTAGAAACATGGGGATAGTTATGTTCCAGTTCAGCCCCTCTGGGATTCTTGCATGAGTCATCTCTGCTTTCCTTAGTCAATCCCTTTCTTCTTGCTCAGAGTAGGTCCAGCACATCAATAAATAAATGGGCTTCTCAGAAAACAGCTAGCTAAGTGATTTCTGTGAAATGACTCATTGGAAGAAGAGAATGTAGTGGGAATGCTCTTCAAGAAATGGCTGTTTACTCCTTCAGGAAGGGGAAAAGTTGGGGTTTATGGCAGCCAAACAAGCTAGAATCACAGGAATGAAACAGGTTTATGGTTGGAAGAGACTTCTGGAGGTCATCTTGTTCAACTCCTGCTCAGGCAGGGTAATATAGAACCATTTGCCCAGGATCATGTCCAGATGGGCCAACTGTAATTAACACCACACACCCAGAGTTGCTGGATGTTTAGGTTTGACTGCTTGACATGTCTGGATTCTGTTTGGCAGTCCAGTCCCTGCACATAATGATCCAAACATAGACTCAAACCTCTACACAATGTCAGATGTCCCCCTCAAAAATAACTTGTTTTCTAATTTAGATGGTCACCATAAAGTGGTCTCACTGATCACATCACCCCAGGCCAACAGCTTTGGCTCTCTCCATATCCAAAGTCAGTGAGCTCACCCTAAAAGTTTGAACTGCCTTATTTCCTTTCTGCATATCTAAATCCTCAGAGGCAGGACAGAAGTAGTCCAGAGGTTTTGGGTTCTCTGTTCTTCATTTTCTCAGCAATTAAAAGAGTCATCTAATGAGTTAGAGGTGGGCAGATAAAATCTACATCTCAGTTATTTGTATGGTACTTTCAGATGGGTTTTACTCCAAAATAAACAACTGAAAAACTCAAATAGAAATTCAGTGGAAAACTCTTTTTTTTTTTTTTTTTTTTTCAGCCGGGTATTGTTATGAATGACCTTCCTCATGTGAAAATACTTAAAAATATTTAAAATTCAGATTTTGTAGATTAAGTGGCAAGGACCAAATAAATAATAAAGCATCCCTAAGGAAAGAATGCTGAGTAATTTTCAATAGCAATGTACTTAATGACAGTATGTCTTCAACAGTAAATTCTGGGATTTTATGGCTTTAGGGGTTGGCAATTTTTTCACATTTCGTATAAATTCATAGTCCATTCCAACATACTCAACTGTATTTATAATTTCATGTTTATCTATGCTTTTGGTAATACATTATCTTATGAACATCAGCTGAGCTGACTGATGAAACTGAGAAAGAAAACTAATTAATTTTGTAATAAATTGTGAGTTCATATTTGACTAATAAAGAAGTATCTGTACTTCATTCTTAAGTAACATGGAATTTTGTCCAAAAAAAATCCACTGTTTCAAGTGTTGAGGAGTGGGAAAAATTGAATCAGAGAAGCTGATTGTGCCTAGAATTCAAGTGATTCATTTCCATCACCTTTTCCAGTTTAAAACATGTTTTCTAAGTTTTCATGTTTTTCAACCCCTTAACTGTAGACATCTCAGTACAGTTGCAGGGGGTTTTAAAAAATTATTGTTTCAATACAATTAAACAACAATTGTGTTTTGCTTTTAGCCAAACCATGTCTAATATGATAAAAAAGAAAGTATATGTTTCTAAGTCCTTTCAAAGAAATGTGGGAAATAACAAATTATTCCTTTCTCATAAAGTAAGTTTTGATAGTTTTGCAACTGGTTGTTTTGGGCTCGCAGAACAGTTTGGGTCAGAAAGAACCTTAGAAGATCATCTAGTCCAACTCTCCTGCCATGGGCAGAGACATCTTTCATGACACCAAGGTGCTTAAAGCCACATCCAACCAAATCTTGAATGTTTTCAGAGATGAGGCATCCACAACTGCTCTAGGAAGCCTGTTCCCATTGTCTCACTATCCTTATAAAATATTTATTTTACCTGCCATGGTAAAAAGTCTCCAGTTTCTTTTTAAGTCTCTTTTATATATTGAAAGGCCACAATAATGTGTCTGTGGAGCCTTGTCTTCTCCAGGCTGAACAACCCCAGGTCTCACAGCCTCTCTTCATAGGAGATGCTTCATGGCTCTGGGTGTGCTCCAACAAGTCCGTGTCTTTACAGTGCTGAGGACCCCAAAGCTGGACTTCAACACTCCAGAGTCTCATGAGACCAGAGCAGAACCACCTCCCTTGTCCCACTGGCCACACTCTTTTTGTATAGACCACCATACAACCGGCTTTTTTGGCTGCAATCATACATAGTCATGTCTGTTTTTTGTCTATCCCAAAGTCCTCCACAAAGCTGCTCATATTAAATTCACCACCCACTCTGCAATGGTATTGTACATTGCCTTGACCCAGGTGCAGGACCTCAAGCTAATCACATCTTAATAGTATATTCCTTAAGGAAACAAGTGATCCTCTTTTGTTTCTCTCTTTAGTTTCCTTGAAAAAATTCTGAAAGAACATTGGGAATTTATCACAATTCCAGATATGGACGTCTCATAAAAGCAGCTGACCTTTTGTTCACTCTGATTTCTCTCAGGGTATAATTCTTAATATATGTCATTAAAAAAGACAGCAAAATACAAATACTGTTTAAGGAAATACTTGAGCATATCAGTTGTTTAAGAAAGAACTGAGCTAAGCATCTTTAAAATGAAATCTAGTGATGTAAATAAGCACCTAACTTTAAGCATTTCATTTAGCAACTGAGTTCCTAAATGCCAATAACTGTAGGTCACCTTAATTCAGAATATATATATATTTATGAAGGTAACTTTGAATATTGCAGAGCAAATTACCTTACCAAATGTCAGTGGTCACACTACTTTACCTTTTTGTTCTCCAGATTTAACTTTCTAGGAAAACGAGGAAGTTTCACATAAGAAATATATATTTGTCAGGTTGCTACAGAATATGTTTTCTGCTATACCTATAGCAATCTGAGCCTTTTTTTGATGTTTTGCAGATATTTGTGAAAGTCTAGCTAACAATTAGTGAACTGCACTTAACAAAATTTTTTACCTAGAAGTGGTTTGAATTTAATAGATGAGGGCTTTTAATCTGAAGTAAAAATAAACCGAAATGTTAATGAAGCAGGGTTTTTCTGTATGGTGGTGAAGGAGTACATGTTAGGTTTGAAAAATGAAGTCCAATTCCCTGTCCAGAAGCACGGCTCAAGTCAAAAAGGATGTGATTCACAGCTGGATGAGAAAACCCTCCTTTCCTGTCTAACTGCAAAATGCATCTGTACTTGTTTCAGCTGTGAAGTCACAGCTGTCCCCAGAGCTGAGAAGTGGGTAACTGAGCTGTATGACTCAAAGTCTCCCCTTTCATTCAGTTCTTTATCACTGAGCACTCAGAGGCACTTTCCACCCTAATTCATCGTCTCTATTGGCAGGTTTCCCATGCAATAAACTGTCCCCTAGCACTCTGTGGTTGGGTTGGTTTTTTGTTTGTTAATTTGTTTTTTCTTTTCTTTTTTTTTAACCCTCCTATTTTTCTATCCTTCATGTTTTCACAGAGTAATCCCAAGGTCTCAGTTCCCTTTCTTTCTTGTTTGGCTCTGGCAGGTGAGAAACCAGGGACGGAGCAGGATGAAGTTAAGCTGCAGAATGCCAGCAAGCAGATTGTGCAGACTGCTATCCTTCGGGCAGTGCAGCAAGTTTCCCAGGAGAGCCAGCAAAAGGAGAAGCGAAGAAACAGCAGTACGAGCCTTCAGCTAGAAAGAGGAAAACTAACCAAGAAGCATGAAAAGAAGTAAAGGAGCAGATTGGTTTTTTCTGTCCTCCAGTCTGCAGTTTTCAGCCTTCTCTTTAGTCTCAGCTGTATTGCTAGTGCAATGCTACTGTTGTAAAGCAAACCAAAGTATTATCACACCTAGACATAGGGTAAAACTGCAATAGTCCTCAGCTGAGAAATATTAAGTGCATTAGATGAGAAATTCCATATTTATGCAGTGCCTCTTAACAGAAACAATAACCATAGTTATAAAAGTAGTTTCAAGCACAAGCTCTTATGATATGAGCTTATTCTCAAAAGCTTGTCATCGGTACACTCTCATGTTAAGTTCTGCGTGCAACATTTGTGTCAGTTCAGCTGGATGGACTCTGCTTTGAGTGACTGCGTTCACTGAAGCTGTCTTCGCTGAAGAAATAGTTTACTCTTGAGGGTAGCAGAATGCAAGGGTTTGTACTTGGCTTTGGTTAGACATGAGCTATGTGAAACGGCAGTATAAAGTGGATTTGGTAAGTTCTGTGAACCAATTTCTTTTTTCATCTTGGAACAAAAAAAGCAATCCAGTAAGCCTGCAGCGACTGTGATCATATACCTATGATCTGTCTTTTTTTAAAGGAAGTGAAAATAAGTACTGAAGTTTTAGTCTACTTATTTGAAATACTTCTACACCTCTGCATAAAAATCACTTGTGCCTCAACTATTCCTTTTAATTTTCTTGATATTGAAAGAAGAGAAACTGATGTGATGATGAGTTTGCCAGCATTTCCTTCAGTTTTTCAGCTTTGCTGCGACTTGATTTACAGAAAGTTAAGACTAGAGTGTCTTAAAAAAAGGGTTTGAATTTATCAATATCTTTAAGGATGAAAATATACTGTGTCTGAATTCTGTCATGGTATATATTTCTCACCTGGTGGGCATAAAATGACTTTAGATACTTGCTAGTGTTACATAGATTCACCTTAAATATCACTCCATTAAGCTGGTAATACAGTGCATTATAAAGTTGAAGAAATCCATGATATTTCTGAAAATACAAATTAAAGAAATGTCCCTTTCACTTTTTTGCTCCCTTTCTGTAATAATGATTGTGTTATTATACATCTGAAAGGAATAACAGTATAGTTAATTCAAGAAATACCTTGTAGCTCTGCTTCAGCTGAATTCCTGTAGTAATACACCTAGAAGTATAGAGAAGCAGATGCTCTGCAAAACTTTATGAATTGATTTTCTGCTCAGCTAGATTATTCTCAAAGAGATGGTGAGTTAAGTAATTGGCTATTACTTGCTGTGTCCTGTTGCTTGTGTTAAACAATTTTGGGATTCCTCATGGCCAGAGGCTTAGCCATGAATAACCACATACTGTGATATTAAGTCTTTGAAATCCGCTTGGTTTCTTTATCTTTCTTTTTTTTCTTTTTTTTTTTTTTTTAAATTTAACAGCACTGACTCATGTAAGATAATGATTTAGCTGAATCATCTTTTACTTAAAATGCAAAGACAAATTCAACATGATTAAAGTTGTTCCAAATAATGTAATAATGAAAACTATCTTGCATTACAAGTACACAGTTCAGTTCTACAGACACTTGGTGAACTTTTTCGGCCAAGCAAACTTTGAAAGGTGAAAGTGATTGGGTCTTGAGGCATCTGTGTTATTATAGTAATTTTTTTATCATTAGCTTTTTCATCAGTTCACCTTTGGTTGGAAGGTAACTCTAAATACTCCTTGCATCTCTTTGCTTTCTGCGAGCCTAAGAAAACTGATCATGAGTAAAGGTTCAATTCTGACGCTGATGAGCAGGCAAGTCTGATGGATGAGAGAAAACAAGAGACTTGGGAGAGACTTTGTGGTGCAAAATGGTGTTTGCCATGAACTCACTTGCAATGCTGCAGGAAGGAGAGATATAGAACATTTCCATTTCTTTGAAATTATTCTGCTCTTTTAATGCCTTTTTTCCCTATAAATTTGAAATATGTTTATGTTGTGTTTTTTTTTAATTTTCCTCATAATTATGTTAATAATCTTCATGTAATTTTGAAACTTGTTTGTATGTAATATTTTTTTAATTAATCATTTTAGAGAAAGAATAATTTCAAAAGCTGCCAAGTCTAGGCCTTTGTCACTGCTTCATATGACCCTATTCCACTCTTCCTCCTACTCCTCCCACTATACTCTTATACAGTATCCCTTTAGTGCCCTAGTCCTTTTAGACACACTATTACTCAACCATTTAAGAGTCATGTCCATCAGTGTCAGAATGCTGATGCCATCAGAAGTCTAGTAGCTTGGAAAACTAAAAACGGTGGGAAGTTTAACAAAACCTTGAAGAAGTTTTCTATGGTCTCCTATTGAGGACAAACAAATACTACAGCCTAAACAGTGTAGTTTTCCAAATGATGTGTCTTCAATCTACAGTATGCATCATAAAGTTACAGTATGTTTTTAGTATCTCCTATTGACAAAGGATGTTTGCACACTACTTACATCCAGGATACGTAATTGAGGTTTGTACCACATCTGAGAAAACTGCACAAGAGAAAACCTTACCCTTGGCTTACTACATGATAAAAGCAGGTATTTTTGGTATCTTCACTGACAGATTATATTTTCTGGAGAAAATACAGACTATAGAAATTATTGCAGATGTGATGTAGGTCTTCCTACAAATAAATACGAACTCCTAAAGAAACTCTTAGTACTTTGCATATCTCTGTTTTCTCCTGTCAGAAGACGGGAAGCAATTTTCAGATTCACTAGACAATCTCATAAAGCAAACTGTGCTCAGGTTTGTAGTAACAAATGCATTACTCAGCACAGTAATACATGTGTTAGAAGTACAAGACAATCGAAATTATATCTATAGGTATTTAAAGCAAACTCACCACCTTTTAGCACTTATATTGTTAAGTAGAAGGTTGTACAAATATGTGAATTTATATTTATCACAACTCAAAAAAACCAGAAGAATCATCTCTGGCTATCCTGCACTACTTTTGCTACATTTTCATTCAGGTTGATTATCACAATTTTATGCTATTCTTTGTAAGGTTGATGAAGCAGCAATGCTTAAATGAAAACTCACGTGGCCACAGCAGGATGTTGTAAGAGATTACTACATACCACTGTACATAAGGTTTTGGTTTTATGTGGATTGGAAATGCCTGCTCTGAAATAAATAAAACCAACAACTGTGACTTGGAAACAGCCATATCAATTTTCTCATCTCAGAAAAATAAAAGCATTCTGTGATAATATTATATTCAAGAGTTGAAATTCTTGATTATTTATTCAATAGCTACCAGCATTCTAAAAATCTTGCCTCTACTCGTGTTCTGTCTGATTATTTTGGGTTTTGGTTATATTTTTTAAGTGTCTCAGAATGTAGTATGTCTACAATGGTAAGTATATAAAATTGCTGTGTAACTATTCTCCGTACAACTACCATCTCAAGTTGTTTACACATGTGCTCATGTGAAATACAAGGACTAATGTGTCATTACTGAAGGCTTTTCTAAAAAAAAAAAAATAATTTCAATTAGGGGAAAGGTTAAGAGAAAGTAGAATAAATTCTTGAAAGTATGTGAAATTCACCCTAAGTCTCTTGATCAGATCTGAAAAGAAATTAAAGTAATGAAAACCTGACTCTTGACTCTTCTCTCAATTGGTTCCTGCAACACTGGGATCAAGTTGTTAAAAGAGTCCGTGGGAGTGAGGGGGGAAACCCAAGCTGCTTCTAAATGTCTTCTGCACTTGATGCTAAGGATTGAGTGGCAGTAGTGATGGAGCCTGGTTTTTAAGGAATGGGGTTTCTCATCATAGGCTTTTGGTGCCTCAGCTGTGACAGGATCTTTCTCCCTATTTTGGGTTTTCCAGAACAAAGGGGGTCTCTGAGACCTAATAGGTTCTTAATTTGTGGCGTATCCTGACGTTCAAAAGAAGTAGAAATAGGGTGTCTATTCTCTGCTTCCAGAGCTTCATTCACAAAAATCTGGTGGACACACATGGCTTTTTGTTTTCAGGTCACTGTGTCTTCCCTGGATTTAGTCAATGTGCACAACAATTTCTTTAATCCTTAAGACTGAATGCATAAGCACACATACTGACTGCATTTGAGTACTTCAGGGAACACCAAGAAATAGATACATATTTTAAATCCATTTGCTTCTAAGCTGTTCTTGTCTGCCAGGCAGATTTCCTTTGTTTAATTAACATAAGCAGCTTTTCTTTTCCAATAACTTTTCCTCCAGTGATTTCCTACGTGGATTTTGTTATATGAGCTTGCTAGTTTTAACACTAAAACAACAATAGTTCATGTTTAGTTTGGGTTTGATTAGAACCCCTGTGGTGTTACACATTACATTGTGGTGTGGTTTTTGTCTTTCACTAAAGGTGAGTAACAATAAATTATGTTCTAAAGAGAAGGAAGCCTGGGGGGGTGGGGAGGGGGGGCCACTGTAGTTGTGGTGGGAATTTTGTGGGGGATTTTTCCTCTCAGTTGCCTCTAACATGAGGCCACATGGGGCAAATCATCATGAATCATTCACATGTGCTGTGACAGTATCTCAATGTAGAACTTGTACAGAAAGAGAGAAAATTAACTCTTATGAAAGTGGAAACTGAACCCAGCTATTCTAAGCTGAACTGAGCTGATTCCAAAATGTTAGAGTAAGACACTCCTGGTAGCTTTAAGGAAAATATTCCATGTCTGCTTTGAGAGTTGGACCCCATTTAGAAACACCAGGTAGTGAAGACTGTAATTGCTTGCTTTGTGTTATGAAGCACTACTATATTATTCTGAAGACTTAAATGCTACCTTTGCATATCTGTGGAAAATTCTGAATTGTGTCATTTGGCAAGGTGATCCATTTGCTCCTGCCCTATGGAGCAAATTGCTGCTTCTCTGTGAGAACATGCATCCCAGAAGGTTAAGCCCCTGTCTGCAGTTGCTATAGTAGATGCCCTTGCCCTGTATTTGCTTAGTAAACATATCTCCTACTAATGCTGTTCCCCCTCATTTCTTTCCCATGAAACACCCCATTCTAAAAATCCTCAGTTACAAGGTGAGCTATGAAAGCCATCAGCTTTCAGAACAGGAAGACTGCATATAATAAATCTTCTTTTTGTCATTGGTGGGATATTGACCCTTTCCCACAGATCACCGTATAAGTTTATTTCCAAGAAGGACAATTCTCTTAGCCCGTGCTTCCTTGCTATCTCCTGCTGAGGGATTATCCATAAAGCAGTGATCTTCAATATTTCCTTCCAAGGTCAAAACTGCTCCTGGGACACAGTTTTCCCTGACTTGTCACAGTTTATTAGGTCCAACTGGCTTCCACTGACCACATACCTGGATTGTTTTTTTAACCCACTGTAGTAGAAAAGCAGACTTTCAGATCTAATATCTACATTGCTGAGGATCTAATAGCTCGCTTGGTGCTCCGTCAGCTGAAGAAGTTTATGTGTGTGTAGTCCAGTAACCTCAAGTGAAACTTTTTGTCAGATCTTGTAATTCCTCCCACCATATTTCCCAGGATTATGGGAACAACTGCTTTGGTTTACTGAGCATTAGACTTGCTGAATCTATAGGCAGGAACAGGGCATCTTGTTCTCCTCTATTTTGATCACTGAAAGCTACAGGGAGTGACAGAGCTGAGCTGTTTGGGAAAATGACATTCTCAGTACTGAGCTGTTTCTGTGGCTCTTCTCTTGGCCTCACATTTCTTTATTTTCATATATTCCCTTGCAGAGAGCAGTCAAATCAGGAGGTCCACAAAACAGATATCTGAGATACGAGAGGTGCAAAGACACAGTGCATCCTTTCATCATCCTCAAGTTTGTAGTTTTTTCAAGTTCAAGAAATGACTGGACATGGCATTTAGTGCCATGCACTAGTTGACAAGGTGTGAATCAGTTCAAAGCTTGGACTTGATGATCTCAGAGGTCTTTTCCAACCCAAATGATTCTGTGAAATCAGCCCCATGGCATGCTTCCCTCTGGTAATTTACTGAAAGAACATAAGGCTTGAAATCTCCATTTTTCTTCAACATTTGAGAAATTGGGATGCCACCAAGTCAAGACCTTCGTTGAGTTCAGGAGGTATGCAAACTCTTCCTTCTGTGTGCTAAACGTGGTTTCAAAGACCTGAGTCAGGTGACAGCTTGCTCACTGTTGTGCTCAGACAAGCTGGATGAATGAGAAAGCAACACGTCTCAAGCCAAGCTCTGAGGAACAAAACTTTGCAGAAGGCACTGGGATTTACTTGATCAGAAGTATTCCTCCTTTTGTGGGATTGTGTTGGTGGGGTTTTTTTGATTTTGTTTAATAATAATAATAACAAAACAACTAAAAACCCACCAAATAAGCTACCTTGAGTGTCCTGTGTTCGCTACCAGGCAGGAAAACAATCACAGAACTCTAGGAAACAAGTTGAAAATTCAAATCCACTCTTCAGGGGACCTTACCTCAGGAAAGGCATTTTCTTCAAGGCCAAAATGACACATCTGCTTTGGTATCTTGACTTGTGCCTTCGGGTTTGCGTCCTCTTCCTTATAATCTAATGAAATATGGAAGTCTGCAAAGTAAACTCCCACTGGAGTTCAATTGTTTTGGGGTTTTCCCTGCCTTTTTTTTTTTTTTTTCTTTCTCCAATTAACCTATACTTGTTGTTTTGGTTTTTTTCAAGATCCCTTTTTAACTTGTTCTGAAAATTGCTTTAAAACAAGAATTGGATCAATCCTATAGCCTATGCTTTAATCTCTGTGTTCGAGTATATCTGAAGCAACATGTTTTTCATTAAGGTAAACCCCTGGTTTTGTTGCATCTTTTACTTTTTTCACTGTACCTGCACTGTGTGTAGAAGTAGGATTGTATGAACTACTGCCACAGTAGAATTTTGAAGCTGCAAAAACTGCTGTATATCATATATACTAAAACCTTACTTCCTTGAAAAATCGCTTACCCTTGGAAATCAGATTATATAACTCCATCCGCTCTGGTAAGAATTAGGTTAACATCTATTTTCCCTGCTGGCTGGCTAGAGGGCTTTTTCTTTCTTTTTATTTTTTTCCCCCTTTCAAATATCTACATCTTAGCCTATTGGCTTGATTATTTGGAAAACTAAACATCCAACTAGAGAGCACATTGAGAGACTGAGAATTAGCATACTAGCTAAGGTAAGGGGACTTCATAAAAAGCTGATGACATAAAACTCCAGGATCTGCGTGACCTGTGACTTTGAGGTACAATAATAAGCAGCCCATAACAGATTATGATGTCCGGATACTAGCAGCTTTCAGAGTGCAGATGGTGATGCTGTCAGAAAATATTAGCCTTCGGTCTCTAAACGTCTGTCACATTTCATTAGGGCACACAGATGACTCAGTTTCATCTGCTGCTGAGGCTCGACAGCGAATAACAAATGAGTTTTGCTGGTAATGGCCCCATTCCTTATTATTTTGTGATCCCTTCATTTCACCCAAGCACCCATATCTACAGAAGCAAAAAATGCTTCCACATAGGAGCTTTCATGTTGTTGGTGACAACAAATGTGTCATCGCTCAGGGAGATGCCAAATGCTCTGCTGAAGGGCAAAGAAACCAAATTTCCTCTCAGTTTGCTACTCAAGATGAACAATACATCAGCCTAAGGCTCCAGTGCATATTTGCAGACACCTACAGGAGACAGAAAACTCCTCTTTGTTTTGTGACTGTTACTTTGGGTATTAGACTCTCCTACTGTCATTTAGCCTCCACTTTGGACTGAGAATCCAACAGTGCAAACACACAGAGAGCAACAAGTGGTGTAAAGGGACATGATGAAGACATGGTTTTGCACTAGGACACAAGAGTACAGCTAAAAGCTCTATTCCTTCCCCAATTTTTCTAGCATGCAGTAATGGAGCAACAGAGTTGAGGGACACTGGCCACTTCTGTTACATGGCCTTCCTTATCAAAATGTAGAACACCACTAGAAGGAACAGAGAAAGAAACAGGGTAAAAGGCCGTAAGTGGGCACTGAAGACCCTTGAAAACATCAGTCCAGACTCTAAGAGGACACTAGATCTACAGGGCTGCTCTGAGGAAATAATTTTTCTACAGATTTTTCCTATAAATCTTTATTCCTTTATTTCACAAATCATGATATGTTTTGGGTGTAGTGAGGCAGCAGTGTCTTTTGGGAAAGTAAATTACTTACCCAGAGAAACTTGCCCAGATCAGAACAGATCCTCGCTGCTCAGTCTTTCTTGCCTTTTTATTATGCTTTATGTATGGGAAAATCCCCCCACAGACACAGTAATTTTGTTGTGAGTGCTCTGTGATATGTGAAACATAGTGCCTGTGCATGACAGCAGAAAGTCTGTGATATGTGACTTGGAACCCACAACTGAACATTAGTGTCAGACTGTCAGCATTGTTTTTGTAGTTGACTCCATTCCAAAAGTCTTGCACACTACTCCTCGTTGTTTTTGGTATGCTGACAAGTTTTTAGCTTGTATATGTGGGATACAGAGAGAGACTGCTGCCAGTCTTTTTTTAAAGTCTTTCTTTTGCTGGTAGGGGGAAACCTCGAAACAAAGGAAACTTGTTCTGGCTGCAGCTGAAAGAAATCAAAGGATGAGAGAACAACTGCACTTTTGTGTTCATATTTGGTACATGAGCAGGTTAAGAAATCATTAGTAACTTCAGAAAGCAAAGATTCTAAGAGTGTTTTCTATAACATATCAGAGCAGAGGTAGCTGATAATTATTCATTAGGTTTTACTTTTGACAGACAACTTTCCTGATACTTATAAATAAACTTCTTAAGTTCTTACTCTGTATCATCCACGGTGGTCCTAAAATCTCATATGAGCAACTTCTTGGTTTTACATGTGTTCTCAAATGCACTTCCTAAAGATAAATCCAATTATAGGAAGTGGGTTTTATTTTCTAGAAAATAGAATATATATCATCTCCTTACAGAGACTAGCTTTACTTGTCCCTCTACTGACTTGGCCATTATGCATCACTCTGTAACCATCATGACAAATTAAGAAAAAAAGCTGAAGGCTCCAGCTGTGGTTTAGAAATTATGCGAGCTTATGTTTTATTTGTACCTGATGTTTGTGTAAGAACAGCACTTGGAGGTGCACTGGCTCTAGGTCATTCCCATTTTGAAATCTACAGTCTACTTATTTTTAAAATTATTATTATTCCAGAAGAGTCACGTAAATAAATCAATACTTTGAATGAGCCATAGAATATTTTACGTAGGAGCTGGGAAAATATTAGTCATGTTTGTCTTTATTTCTGAATCCACTTGCAGATAATGAGCCCAAGCTCCTAAAAGTTCCTGTCAGGCTTTTCACCATCCTGAAAGGAGCCTGGATTTTACCCAATCACACTTCTAACACTGTTTCCAGAGCTGCTATTGCTGCTTTCAGGTTGTCCATATCCTGGCAACAAAGCATATGCAACAATACACAATGAGCTCAGCTGAACCCAAGTTACCCATTTATGTGATCGTCTGCAGTCAGTGGTAAAGTTTTCAATGCCTGACTTCCTAAGAAGGAGAGGTTTGCATGCTCACCTCAGCTGTCTGGGCTTGTGTCTCCCAAAAGCTTTTGTATCTGTTGGCCCATGCAACAAAACCTGACAGAAAGGTCTTGGGATATGACATTCCTTCGTGTATGGAACATCCAGGGAAAAGTAACGGGGAGGGTTTGATTTTGAGGGATACTTTAAGGAAAATACATTTCTTCTGGGCATACCTTAACTACACTTACATATAACTTGATTACTCTAGGGTTTATGAAACAGGTTTTACTTTGTTTTAAAACATTGCAGTACACCTGGGCTGAAAATGTAAAATTAACCACTTGATGAAGATATTCCTCAGCATTTCTGAATGCTTAAATCAAATATCACTTGCAGTCTGAAACACTTGGAAAATTATTGAAAATTCAAGTGATGGCAGGATATTTTCCCATGAAAATGCTTGCCTGCATTATCAGCCACTGATGTGAGATTTGCTGAAGTTAAATTACTGTAGTAAATCTCTAAATATTTCCAACTGTTAGGAATGTTTTAATAACTCCTAGGAGTATTTGATATTTCTGTAAGTTGTGGTGTCAGAGGAAAACACACAACTAAAGAAGTCTGATTCCTTTCTACAGAGAGATCCAACAATATAAGAAGTTGGTTGGTTTTGGGTTTGGTTTTTTTTTTAAACAGGATATATAGCTCTGGGTTTTGTGGATGCTAAAAAATAAGACTACTTCCTCAGTGGTTGCAGTCAAGGAGTCCAAAAAAAGGTCAGTATCTCAGAGGGCTCTTTTGCAAAGGTTTTTCATTTAGTTTTTCTTTTAAACATTGTTTTCATTTCAAAACCAGCATCTTTCCCTTGGCATTTCCATCACAGAGCCCTGCAGCTTCTTCAGCCACGCAGGTAGAACTGCTGTGCCATCCCACGTCAACCACAGAACCCCACTGTACTGGCTCATATACCTTTGCATGGTTGGTAGCTCTGCATGGGAACCTTAAGGAGCTCTTGTAGTAGTGTCACACTAGAAAGAGCTGCTCCTGCTCCTGTCCTCAGATAACAAATGGTTTAGAAACCTTCCCAACAATCTTTCAGACTCTTTTGTCTTTCTTTCTGTGATTTTTTTAATGTTGTTGTATACACTATACTGTGGAGGTGACCGGGCACTGGCATAGGTTTCCCAGAGAGATTGTGAAGTTACCATCCTGGGGAATATGCAACTCAACACAGTCCTGATCAACTGGCTCACCCCAGCCTTTCCTTCCATGCAAGAGCTCTGGAGGACCAGCCACCTCCTCTCTCTGCCCAGTGAAAGCAAAGCCCGGCTCATGGCCCAGGGAGACCTTTGGCTGCCAGAACAGATGCCCACATGAGAGTCAGGAGGCCTGTCTTGGCCGGTAGGTAAGAGTATGTACAGCCCCTGTGGTTGCCTTAATTGTACATAAAGCACCCATCTGCAAGGAATCAGGCAGACATAGGTAGTGATTCTCCACTCTGCAATTTAGGTTATAAATAACTGTTTAAGTCTTTTTTAAATAGATGACTTGACACGTCAGGTACTGCAGTTGTTAATGTTTAGTGCTCTTATTTCAAAATTAGTTTGTCTGCCATGACAGGTTTATATTATTCCCCCTTGATGATGTAGAGCAGAACCCTCTTAAATCAATAAATTATAAGAATATTTTCCTGTGCCCTGTGCTAAGGAAATGTATTCTAACTCAATGCAAACAGGATAAAACTATTAAAAAGATATTTCCTAATCTAACCAAGGCTCTTGGGTTTCATTCAGCCTTACATTAGAGCATTTTATGCTGAAGTACAAACTTTGATTCAGGAAATTAATATAATTACAATTAGAGAGTCTGAAAGTAGAACTGACTAAGGAGTAACACAGAAATCGTTTAGGTGTGTGTCATCCTTATCTGTACTGAATAAACGTCCTTTGCTGAAGTTATGTCTGTAGTCCATAAGTGCAGGGTGACTGGCAGCTGCCATGTGAAACATGGCATTGCATGATGTGCTTGGAAATGACTGATGGAGCCCTCTCTTGTGATGCTCAGTCCTTATCCATAGTGAAAAATCATACTCCCAGCAAGACTCCCATCCTCAGGGGACAAATGTTCCACAGGGAATGCAGAGGTGAGGACGGGGCTCAGCCAAAAACAGTCACAACCCACACCTACCCCTTCGAAGTCACCTCCAAAACATGGAATGAAAACAGTCCTGTAGATGTGCACCACCAATGGCCCAAAGATGACATAAGAGAATAGCTCTGCCCGGACAGCCTTTCCCTCAGTATCAAGCACTATGTCTCTGAAAAAGAATAGACACAAATGAGTGGGATGTTATGGTGGGCTGGTGTTGAAAAGCTGCTATTATGAGGCCTGAAATAAAGTTTCTGAATTTAAATTATTTCTGGTTAGAATGAACTGAATGTTATTCAGTGCAATTTTTATCAAAATTCAGGAAAAAAAAGTTATTGAAGTACATGGTTGGTGGCGAATGTGTTTAATTAAAAAAGTGACTCAACTTTCTGGAGGAAAAGTCTTTACAAAAATCAAAACAGTCATTTTTTTCAACTGAGAAGTTACTACAAAAGATAAAAATAATTATGCTCAATGAATGGGCTGGAAATAATTGAGAACTAAACCTAAGAATGGTCCAACAGCTACAGATGCATGTGTGTGAATCATACAATACACTTAATTTCACAATAGCATGGGCCTTGATGTAAAATACATAGTTTGTGTCAATGAAAATCATTTTAACATTAATATGGAAGGAAGTTATCTATGTGATAATACAATCTATTTGTCCTGCTGGTTATAATTTTCTCTATATTGGTCCCTCATTCACCGCAGGATGATTTATCTCAATTTCACTGTCATTCTCTAAATGAAGTTAGCCAAGATGCCCATTATTAAATTAGAGAGAGCACACAGGCTAACAATTTGGAGGTCTAAGCTCTTTAAACTGCCCGTTCCTTCTTGGGACAAACCTCTTTAATAAAGATTTATTTTGTCTGGCCTTTGAAACTAGAGAATTACCATCAATTTGAAAGTTTTTCTAAGGTTATTGCCTGGCAAAAGAGGGGAAGTGGAATCAATCTCTGCTGCTGCAGAACTGCTTCTTATGATATCAGTATCAGGCAACCTTTAAAGAAATTGAATTGTAGTCAGATATCAGACACAGCCTTATTATATATTTTGTTTCTTTCAATATGACTGCAGTCTGGTTTATTTTAGAGCTGTTTAAAATGGTACAATTAGTGCACCAATTACAAAGACAGTGAAAGGCTTCTGCTGTCTTCTGCATGGCAAGCTGTGCCTGGGGGTGAAGGATGGACATTCCCATGAGGTAAGGAACAGCAGCCTCTGATTTGGTTGGCCCACTTGGCTGGTGCAGCTCTAACTGAGGTCCTGCTTTTTAGCCTTGGCATACTGTTTTGGCATTTTCTGAACCATTTTCTGGGATGCAAACTGACCTACAAACAAGGATGCAAGATCATTCCTGCTATCCCAAACACTTTTTGATCTGACAACTCAGTTGTCACTGGCGGCTCATGGGTCATTTTTAGTGGCCCTCTCCTAAGTATTGTTCAGGCCAAATATTAAAAATTAACTATTTTATCAACACTTAAGTGATTTTTTGATGCTGTATCACAGAATCAATGAATCGTTTGAGTTGGAAAGGACCTTTAAAGATCATCTCATTCCAACCCCTCTGCCATGGGCAACAACATTTTCCACTAGACCAGATTGCTCAAAGCCTCATATAACTGGGCTCTGAATACTTCCAGGGATGGGGCACCCCCCACTTCTCTGGGCAACCTATTCAAAGGCCTCATCATCCTCACAGTGAAGAATTTCTTCCAAATATCTAATCTAGATCTACTCTATTTCAGTTTGAAGCCATTCACCCTTGTCCACTACATGCCCTTCTGAAAAATCCCTCTCTAGGTGTCCTGTAGGCCCTTTTAGGCACTGGAAGTTGCTCTAAGATCTTCCTGGAGCCATCTCTTCTCCAAGATGAAAAATCCCAACTGTCTCAGCCCATCTTCATAGGAGAAGTGCTCCAATCCCCCGATCACATTCCTGGCCCTCCTCTGAACATGCTCCAACAGACCCACGTCCTTCCTGTTCTGAGGATCACAGAGCTGAAGGCAGTACTCCAGGTGGGGTCTCATGAAAGCAGACTAGAGGTGGAGAATCACCTATCTTGACCTGCTGACCACAATTCTTTTGATGCTGCCCAGGATGTGGCGAGCTTTCTTGGACTGTGAGTGCACATTGCTGGCTCATGTTGAGCTTCTCATCAACCAATGAGGCAGTACTTGGGGTTTTGAAAGGTGTATAGCTTCTCTGAGCACAACACCCACATTAATTTGTCATTAATTAGATCCCTAAATTAACCTGTGTTGTGAATACCTTCCCCTGAGCTTTGAACATGTGAAATTTTAGGTTTTTTCTGCTCACTCTCACTGTATGTGTTTTTACAGTAATCTGGGGTCTTGCAAACTCTGAGCATTTTAGATCAGTTTATGTGATAATTAGATTCAAAATTTTACTGTCTAGCAAGAAGAGGAAGATCTCCCTTGATTCTTTGAGGACTTTTCCTACCTTCCTTTCTCTTTTTTTAATGTTATTTCCAGAGCACGTCAATCACTTTCCCAGACTTTTAACAGCAATTGTCTGATTCTTGTATACAATTGGCCCAGAAGAGGGAGGAGTGATATAGTTGTGTTGTGACTCTTTGAAAGCTGCAGTCCAGTCTACCACATATCTCCATCCCATCTTTGCCAGCCTGCTCCAACAGCCCCAGAGTGTTCCACATGCCCTTGGTTGCACTTCTGGGACCTGTAATTGTTTCTTATGGAAAATTTAGCACGGGCTGCAAAGCTGGGAGAGAGGTATTAAAAGGCTTTTTAACAGAAACCAACAACACATAGCAACCCTGATCAACAGCCATGGGTTCCTTTATTTTACACAGGATTTACAAATTTACAAAAGGATATTTACAAAATGAAATAAACTCCCTGCAACAAAATTATGTGGTGTGTGCCTTTCAGCCCTGCAGGAATATATGTCACTTTTGTCCTTTATCTACTGTTGCCTTCATTGATCAGAAATGAGTTGGAGCCTTGATGACATAGAAAGCCAATGGGGAAAACACAGATTTTCAGTGATGTTTGGTACACCTTTTCATCACTGTTAAAACAGAACTGCTCCATCACCTAGCAAAAAGAGAAGGTGCTTATAAGTTCTCTCAAAATAAAATGAACTCATTTTGATGTTTGAGAACTATGTAAACCACTTTTCAGGGTGACTGCTTTGGAGGTGAAATAATGAATCTAACATTTAGGGATACTGGTGACAATTACCATGCTCAGTTACTGAAACAGAAAAGGCACTTGCTTTTTTTGTGGAAGACTAACAGCTTTATTAATATGCATTTCAAGTGAGAGGTAAGTATCCTGTTGGAAGGTAGATCAATAGTGTCCATCACAATTTATATTGAGAAATTGTTGATCATATATGCCACTCCCTGATGTAGAACTGAGGATTTATAGCACAGAGAATATATGAAGATATTAAAGTCTTGCACAGTGAGCGGAGGAGGAGGCAGGCAGAGAATACTTACTCAAATGTTAATTAAGAATTTTCCACATCAACACACCTTTTCCACTACTTGCCACTGCATATTGAAATATCAAAGGATACTTCAAGTCATTATTTTTATTTTGCATATTTAGCACAATTCTTAATATTTTTTAATGTCTTGTGTAGATAAAAGATCATAAATCTTCCAACTGAAAATGTTTTTCAAACAGAACGTTAAAATACATCAATTATTTTGACACCATTGGACTTAATTCTTTTGAATAATCCTTTTGTCTAATTCTGATCTATGACTCATACTGAGGATCAGGGACAGAGTGTTTTTTTATTTCTTGAAAATACAAGTAACTGGATTGATAAAAACCTGTGGGAAGAGGGAGAGGACCTGCAGTGCTAAGGATGAAGGAGACCCCTCAGTGGTTAGTGAGACTTACACACCCAAGTGAGTAGTAAATATGATCGGAGAGAGTTGACCTCAGGCAAAAAGTCAGCAGGAGTGTGGTCAGTAAACAGACTGATGAACTTGCACTACTTCTAGTAGTAGCCGAGTTCTTTCAGAAATGGCAAGAGAGGCATTTGAGCAGTCATTTTGTCTGTGTAGTGGTTTTTGTAAAGCTGGAACCTGCATTTCTGTGACTTTCACAGAGTGCCAACAGAGTTACTGCATTACCCTGAGCAGTACAATAACAGCCTTTCAAATACAGGCCAGCAGAAGGACTTCTCAGAAGTTACCTACGGGCTCATTATGGCTGTTGTGTCTGATGTATATATATAAAAAAAATTCCTCAATGATGGCATCTGGACAAATCTCTGTCTTAAGTCAATTATCCAGTAATGTAGGAACTCCCACTACAGACTCTCCTTGAATGGTCTGTGCAGCCAGCTATTTTCACAGACTTTACAAGAGCTTAATTTCTCTGTTTGCTAGACCTTTGTCAAACCTATATGAAAACAGGTAAGAGACTCAGTAGACTTCACTTTCCCCTTTATCTCTAGCCATGTATTTAAAAAAGCCTTAATTTGGATATTTATTTTAGTGGAGCCCCATAATGATGTTTTCTGGTAATAAAATTTATTCATCTCACTTGAAACTCTGCTAGTGACGTGATTTATCACTGGCATTTAGAGAGCCTGTATTTCGTTTAACCTGTGACATTTTAATGTGGTCTGAGAATCACCAAATTATGGCCATGTATACTTGAAAAATAATGGCCTTGGGGAGATGGCAAATCGAACACTCAGAATCAGTTAACAGTTTTGAAATCTTGAAATCTTGGATTATGCTTATATTAAAATTAAATTTAAAAAAAAAGAAAATGACATAATGGTAAAGCCTGTTAGCTAGGAAAAATATATGTAAGTAAAAATGATGAGATTTAGACTTTAGTAGTTGTCATTAGATACAATGCTTATGTAGACTCTTTGAGTCATGCGCAATCTAAGCATGAACAGGCTCTAGTTGAGAGTTGGGGGGGGGGGGGTGAGTCAGTAATTGCCTACAGCATCTCCAAGGAAGAGATCTGCTTCTAGGTACTTGAATATCCAGACCACTGTCTACTACACACTTCCAACATTAGGCTATATTGCATGGTAGGGACTGAGAAGACTTCTATTTCCAGCTCAGTTGTTTAAAACCAAAAGTAATATGATGGTTTCCAAGTCGATTGTTCAGGCATCTCTCACCCCCACATAGTATGGGCAAATATTACTCATGTAAAAGAAGATTAAGGTACAGTTGAATATTAACAACCATCTATGTTCTATTGCTTTTATGTCAACACAACAAGAGAACAGTTTTATTCCTTGGCTTCAGGAATGAAGAACAGTGACTGATGAAACTCTTTATATATAGTTAGGGTGGGGAATCTTAAATCACAGATTCATGAGAAGATTTAGATTGAAAAGTGTGAAATGTTATGCAAAGCTCTTCTGAATAGTCAACGCAGAACAACCATACAGTGTAGTGTTCAGCAGCATAAAGCCATGGCTGTATGTCTGGTGTCCCAGACCCTGAAGGCTTGTGATGGCATGAATGCGTCCGACAGAAACACGGAGTAGAGCTCATAGTGCATTTGGGTATTGTTCAGCTGAGGGGAAAAAATGTGTGCTACCAATGCTTCCACGAGCTTCTTAGCAATATATCACCAAGTTACCTTTGGAGAAGTTGCAGGTCAGTGTGTCAGGCCAAATAAGTCTGTAATGCCATCTTAAGGGGGTGATTTCATTCGGAGTAGGAAGCTGCAAGAGACAGAATCAGGGATTGTGTTGTGTTATGTCTCCCACCCTGAGAGTTGAGTTGAGCTCCTGCTCACACTGCCCTCAACTGACTTTGTTGACCAGACAGTCACAAGGCTTTAACATGATGCTCCAGGGGAAAAATTCACCTGGCAGAATTTGGCTGGCAGAGAGGCACATTTCTTTAACTGAGCAGCTCAAACACCAGCCTTAGGTGATTCCCTGATGACTACTCTCACCAAATTATTTAGACTGAAAGGAATTTATGTTCTTTTTGTCCCAGTGAACTATGAACCTTATTCACCTAACTGATATTCACTAAATGATGGAAATACTGAAAGGTTACCTTGGGGAAAAAAGTTCACATGTACAATAACTTTTTGCTTCAAAGTGATGTCATTTGGGATTAAAGAGGAGAGAACAAAAGGAAGAATGGAAGGTTATTTTTACAGCCAGAAATACAGTAGGTTTTTAATTTAAATTAGGTGAAGAAATTGGAGAGATGCTTAGAGAGATAGAGGAATAAAGGGTAATAAAGGACAGAGACAAAAGAGCTATTCTGGCCTAATGTTCAGAGAAATAGTTATACCTGTAATACTGTGTAATTATTAAAAATGCATTGGCCCATAATGCTGCTGGTAGGACTAGACATTATCTGCTCCTTAGCTTTTGGGACAAAATAGTGAAAGCTGCTCATATTTTTCTAAACATATGATATGACTGAAAATGGCCCAGTAAAAATGAATTTCATTAACCCTTTGAAGACTAATGTGACACCAGGCACCAGCAGCTTCCACCAGAGAAAAGAGACAGGCCTTGGAGGACTGTGACAGAGAAATTCCAGTGAAATCTTGATCAGAACCACAAAAGAAATCTGTGAGTTCTGTGAATATAGTAATTAAACTGCTATTTTTTTTTCATATAACAACACAATGGCAAGTCCTTTAGCTTTCCACTGTTTTCCCTGAGGGAAATTACTGTCCCTCTGGAGAAGGAGAAAAGACCATCCCTCTAAGTAACTTCGGTCAAGTTCAACAGCAAATAAATTCCCAAGAAGTGACATGTTACATGAAGTTTTCACACAGTATTTAATTAGTAACCAAATTTATGGTCTAGCTGTTACACAGAAATAACATCCTAATTCGTTTAAAAGCTTAATTGAAAAAGGATTTCAACATTCCTTTCTCCAAATATTTTAAGAGACTGTGACATTAGGCATTTTAAAAAATGTTTATTATCTTTTTTTTTTCATAATCCCATGTGTCCTAAGATTGAGTGTGGTTTTATTAGTAAATCATTTGGAACAGAAATGAGTCTCTGGGATAAAAATTCCCCTTAAGGTTTTATGGGTTACTGATTATATACATAAAAAGGCCATTCTACCGTGTGTTTAAAAGAAAGAATAAATTTTTGCTTATGTCTCTGTAGCAAGATAGTGAGCATATTTAACTTTAATTAAGGAGAGGGATACTGCACAAGCAAGGCTGACACTGGTTATTTATTCCTACATAAACATAAAGCTGGGCCAACTCATTTTCTTTTAAAGCTCAGATTTGGTATTTGGAGCCTTTTGCTTAGCTCTGCCTTTCCTTAGTGAGGTGTCAGGGTGTGGCCCCTGCAGTGAGTCTCTTGAGCTGGGTACAGACATATCTGCTGTTCTCTGCAGGTATTTTTGGGCAGCCCATCCAAGAAGTGTCACTGGTGTGGCTGTTTGAGAGCTGTTGAAAAGACTGATGTTTTCAACACCATTTCTGGGACATTGTTCTCCAAGGCTTGCTTAGCTCTAAGTTATTTGAGCTGGGTTTGGGAAAGGACAATGCTGAATGATTCAGGTCTCATGAACATTAGCAGGCACTGAGAATGAGCAATACCTCCCAGATGCAGTAAAACAAGGCAACAGAAGGGGGTAGACAGTTAGGAGAGTAGAAGATATTTTACAAAATCACAGAATAGTTGAAGTTGGAAGGGACCCTCTGGAAATCACCTAGTATTTGCATGAGCAAGAGGTTGCAGGATGACATCCCCTCTGCAGCTGTTCTGGCATGGAAATCCTCACAATTTCCACATTGACCTTGAGAAGCATTTCATAAATTTTTCTCTTAATGGAAAGAGTTGTGGCCAAGTGGCTTTAAACAATTTCAATTCATAAAGCTGTTGCAAAAATATATCTAACTTGCACAGAAAACAAATTAGCAAAGAATATGTCAAAATATATCAACTGTGGTAAAAATTTTAATTGCTGATTCAGAAACAGATCTTTTATAGCCACTTTGGAGTCTGCACTAGAAAAATCAAGACACACTTACTCAGGGAGAAACTAGTTATTTTGCATACTTCATTGATATTCACAGACTGAGGTTCTGGAGTATGTCCAGAGAAGGGCAACAGGGCTGGTGAAGGCTCTGAAGCACGAGCTTCAGGAGCAGCTGAGGAGCTGTGGTTGTTTAGCTTGGAGAAAAGGAAGATCAGGGGAGATCTAATTGCTTTCTACAGCTACCTGAAAAGTGCAGGATTTGTCAGTCTTTTCTGCGAGGTAACAAGTGTCAGGATGAGAGAAAACTACCTCCAATTGTACCAAGGGAGGTTTAGACTGGATATTAGGAAAACATTCTTCACAAAAAGTGTTGTCAGTCGTTGGAACGGGCTGCCCAAGGAAGTGTTAGAGTTACCATCCCTAGAGGTATTTAGAGGACATGTAGATGTGGCACGTGGGGACTTGATTTGGTGGTGGGTTGGGCAGTGCTGGGTTGAAGTGTTGGAATTGATGATCTTAAAGGTCTTTTCCAACCTAAAGGATTCTATGATCATGTGGGTGTACTGAGATAAAAATCACACACAACACCATAGACCAATGAATTGCTTTAAAAACACTGACAAACTGGGTTTCAACTTTCCAACATGAAACTTGTGTCATATACCCCACTCCTACTTCTGGAAGTAGAACAATTTGACTTCAGTTGAAAACCTGCCTACATAGTATAAACCCACAACTAGTGCCCATACAAGTATTTCCCTCGCAGAATTGATTGTGCTGCATCCCTCTGGTGATAAATATGGGAGATCCAGCCCAAGGGGGAAAGAGAGAAAAACAGCCTAATAAAGTTCTCGTCCTGAATAATTCATTGTATTAAAAATGGAGAGCAATGTATGTCTTTAATAAATTCTACTTATATTAATTATACAAAGAGGAATGAACAGGTCTTGCTCAATCTCCCCACGGCTGTTGGTCAGTGCTGGAGCAATGCTAGAGCGATGCCAAGGCAATGCCAAGGCAATGCTGGGCAGTGCTGGGTCTGTATTGGGACAGTGGCCAGCTGTTGCTGGGCTGCTGCCAGGTGATGGCAGGGCAGTGTAGATTTAATGCCAGGTGATGCCAGGTAATGCTGCAGTGATGCGGGACACTGCTGCAGTGGTACCCAAGTGATGCCAGGCACTGCCCGGAGCTGTCAAGCAGTGCAACAGTGTCAGGCAATGCCAGGTGATGTGAGTGGTTACAGAGCAGTGCCAGGGTGATACCAAGTCAGTTCCAGGGTGATGCTGGGTGGTGCCAATGCCGTGCCAGAGCGGTGCCAGGTCAGCAGCAGGGTGATGCCAGAGGGATGCCGGGGGATGCCTGTTCTCTGCCAGGGTGGTGCCAAGTGGTGCCAGAGCAGTGTCAGGCGATGCCAGGGTGGTGCCGAGTGGTGCCAGAGCAGTGTCAGAGTGGTGCCAGGGTGGTGCTAAGTAGTGCCAGCGAGGTGTCAGGCGATGCCAGGGTGGTGCCGACTGGTGCCAGAGCAGTGCCAGGGTGGTGCCAAGAGGTGCCGAGCAGTGCCAGGAAGGTACTGTGCCAATGCCAGGGCAGTGCCAGGGCGGTGCCAGAGCAGTGCCAGGCGGTGCCGTGCCTGTGCCAGGCGGTGCCGAGCGGTGCCGTGCCGGTGCCCCGGCGATGCGCAGGCGGCCGGCGGTGCGGTAGCGCCACCTGGCGCTGCCGTGCCGCCACAGCAGCCGCGGTGCGTCCGCGCCCCCGCTCGGGGGAGCCGCTCCCTGCGGAGCAGTGGGATGCCGCCGCTCAGGGACGGCACGGCGCTGCCGGCAGCAGCTGTGACAAGCGGGGGTAAAGCGTGAAGGGAGTCAAATCAAACCCGGCAGCCGTCCATGAAATTAGAAATATTTATTTACAGTGGTAAAACAACGTTCTAACAAAAAATGTGCAGCTCATCAACAAAAAATACTTTGTTTTCAAGCTTTGTTATTCTATTACTTTGAAGATTTAACCTTCACAGTTCCAAACAACTTTTTCCCACTCAAGCTGCTATCCATGTTAGTGCTGTGATTGTTTTGGTGTAAGCAGACCAGCTACCCCTTTGCAGAAAGTTCTTCATTTTGTATAGCTGTATGTTTACATACAGCTATATATATGTATATTTATATGTACGTATATGTATTTATATATGTATATTTATATGTTTACATACAGCTATATATAGGCTATATATATAGGTGGGGTTTTTTTTTGTAGTTTTCTGTTTGGTTGGTTTTGGGTTTTGGTGGTTTGTTGTTGTTGATGATGTTTTGTTTTGTTATGGGATTTTTTTGTGTGTTTGGTTTGTGTTGGTTGGTTGGTTTGGTTTGGTTTTTTTCAGCGCTACAAAATTAATTTCTGTCCAGATGTCAGACATGTGGTGGTACAGAGACCATGCCACTGCATTGGGGCTGCTCTCCCTCCAGATCCAGTGATGCTCCAGAGCTGTTGGTCTCTCAGCACCCCTTTGTTTTGGGCAGATACTTGAACAAAGTGACTCAGCCTTATGGATGCTCACTGCAGAATCTGCATCTTTTTAAAAGAGCAAATGCAGTTTATGTCACATACTTTATTTTTCCTGTTATCACCTTTTTCCACTTGGAATTCATACTCCTTATTTGCTCAGTGTAGAGACAAGGCCATTAAATATTACTCTCCCAATTTTTATTTTTCTAAATTTGTTAAAACATTTTGCTTCCCAATCTACTGGGCCTTCTTTTCCATGGCAGCCTATTGTGAGATTTTTTTTTCAGAACATGCAACCTAAAGAAGTGGGGGCTTCTCCTCCATGCAGAATGTGCTTTATCCACCTGTCATACTCCTCCTGCTTTGGCTGTACTTTGGATTTGAGGATCACCTTGTCCGCATAGTCACCTTTACTGATGCTCCTCAATGCTACTAGAGAAAAGGTAGATTTTGAGACAGGAGTGTATAATGCAGTGTGAGGATTAAGCCTCCTAAACCACTGCAGATGCCAGCAGGGAAAACTGCAAAATTACAAGGCTCCTGTATTACCCTGTAGTGGATCTGGTTACCATAATTGTTTGGGGTGTTGAGAAGAACTCAAGAGGGAAAGATGGGGAGCGAGGATCCAGAGGCAGGAAATAGGAACATTTTACCTTGTGGAAAGAAGAAAAAATGGAGAACATTTCTCAGCAGTCATCTATCTATGTGAACCAAGAAAAACAAGCCAGATATGCCTCCTCCAAGCTCATTTCCATCACCTTCAGGTGAGAGATGGAAGAGCAGCAGATGAAACAAAAAGACAGTTATTTCCAGATGAAGACTGAGCTGAGGTAGAATTGCAACAGGGCATGGCAGCACAGGCAGACCCCCAGCAACAGAGTAGGGGCTAAAAGAGAGAACAAACATGTCACACTGAACTTGTCAAGCAAGGTTCATAGTGAAGACCAGCTGTTGCAGGATGAAGGCAGTGCCACTGTGGGAGGTAAGGATCACCTGTTCACATAGGTCCTGTCAGAAACTGCACTGTTCTCAGAAAGTTGCCTGTTTTGTAAAGTCAACTCATGAATGGGCCTGGGAGACCCAGGTCCACTAGGGAAGTGCTTAATATTGTCATGTATTCATAGCATTGCTGTGAATTTCCCCAGGACCCTGAAGGCTTCAGACCAGATGATTTCTGGGGACAATTTACAGATTAGGTTAGGAGTGCAGTAGTAATGTTCAGACAAAATGCATGGGACATGGTCACTTGGTGCTGTGTCCATTGCCTCCTCTTCCCAGGCATTGAGTGTTACTTGACACAACCTTTCCCCTGAGACTGGGAAATGCCAGAGTCCAGAAAGTTTTGTCCCTGTGTGCCCTCTAATGTCCCCACTGACCCCTATCACTATCTCAGAGCCCATCCCCAGCTAATCTCTCCTAACACCTTTTCTAATCTAATCTAAATAGCTGCTGGCAAACCCACTAATTCTGTTTGCTAATTCTCCAGCCTCTCTGCTCTATCTGGTTGCTATCACAAGGCTGTCCCCTTTCTACTGATGAAAGAGCCTTACTGCCAGGGCAGAAGTCACACGTCCCTGGGCATGGTGAGAATTAATGGCTTTCCAGATGACAGAGGTAGAACAGAGGGCATAGCATGGAAAAAATTCATTGGCTTGGTACCTGCACAAAAAACAGATGTTTTGCTGTCAAGATAAAGCCTGTACCTCTGTGAAAAAAAGATTACATGCATCCAAATCAAGATTTGTAGCATGTTCAAGGGTCAGTGCCCCAGAAAACCTTGAGAGATTGGATAGGAAACAAAACTTAGCTACCAAAGACTCATCTAGGAGACTAAATTAGGGAAATAAAGAAAAACACAAATGTATTCCTTTTTTTTTTTTAATTTCCATTTAGAGACATTGCAGTATTTCTTTCATGATCATTTCCTATACCTCTACCATTCCTGAGTTCATCCAGAGAGCAGAGTGGCTCAGCTCTGAAGTACAGAGCTCAGGAGAGTGGGCACATCCTGCTCTATGTAGAAATGATACAACTGTTTTTTTCTGTACCTTTTTTCTGCTACATCTTTTTCATGGACTTTTTCAGTGAGTACATTGACAAGATTTCTCTTCTGTCAGGCACCTTGCTCTATATTTTGGAGCATCAGACATGCACTTCTGCTAGCTGTATCCTTAAAGCTGTACAGCAGCATCCAAAGGCTGTTGAGGAAGGAGCGGGGAAGTGCGGCAGATATCCACATGGATTGATAAGTCAAATCTAATTTCATCTAAGAAAGAAGATATAATTTTTATTATTATTCTTCAAGAAATTTATGAAAAAGTGTTAGGGTAAATATTTACAATCCAATGGGGAGAATTTTTCTGTTCACATTAAAAAATTGATATTTTACCACATTATTATTGGGATAATAATACCAGAATGTTAAATTTCTTTGATTCATTGCAAAATCAGTTTTTATATTTATATACATGTTCATATTATTCATTCTAGAAAACAATGTTAGTATTATTTTGGTGTAGAATTTTTCAGTTATTTTAGATACAGTTGAAAAGTGGATTATTTTCTCCACCCCAAAACCCCCAAAGAACAAAATCTCTTGTTATTGAAACTTTGCATGTCTGGTATAGGTTTTAAATCAATTCAATGTAGAACTGCCTCAGATATGTGAACGGTGAAAATAACAACAGCAACAACAAATCTTGGATATTGCCTTTGCATGACTGGGTCAATTATCTGAAAAAAGTCTAATTAACACACAGCGTCTTCCCTCTCACTCCTGCTCCTATCTTAGGTCCTTTAATTGCCTGCGAAGAGTATCTATGCTGAGCAGCTGCGATGTGGAAGGGAGAAATCAGAAATGACACAAATTCAGTACTCCGCAACTACTGAGGTAACCAGGAGGCCAAGTCACCGTGCGACGCTAATGAGTTCAATTATCAATTGAAAGACAACTGGCTTACAATGCTCCTTTTTTGCAGTCTGCAGGGCGGTGGGGTCATATAACCCAGCTCAATCACACAGGGAAGAACCTCCCCCCTGTCCCAGTATGATGCATCCAACAGTCCCCATGCATTCATTGCCAATTAGGATGACACCTGACAAAGCAAACCCTTCTGGCAATGATCTGTTTTCCACTTACTGTGCTGCAGTTAGTTCTTAACAAAACTTACTCAAAGAAAATAACACTAACAGTAGGCTGCCATGGAAAATTTGTTGAATCATAGTTAACATATTAATATGGATTGCCCAAGTGATTTCTAAAACAAATAATTCCATCCTCTGAAATATATGGTTGTGATCTTTCTCAATGGCAAAACAATATATTTCTTCACTCCAAGGTAAAAATGTATCTTTAAAGGAAAAAAACAACTGATTACAAGCTTTTACCTTGAATAATACTACTGAAAATATGCTATAGAAATTTCAAAGGAATTTCTGGCTCTCTGCACACTGGTGTGGTCCTGCAGTAAACCAGAATTGAATGAAGCTCTTTAAGCTCACCAGAATTAGGGTCAATTTCCTTCCCAAGAACTTCTTTTCCTTTGCTCTTACCCTTTGTCTTGGAAGCAGGATGGCTCCAGTCCTATGGGCAACCTGTTTGTGTCTGGTTTCAAGGACCAGGGAGGCTTGGTAGACATTCATACAAACATTTGATCTTTCACATTCTCATTTTGACTGTCAATTTAAACCTGTGTGGCTTCATACAATCACTAGAATCAACTTTGTAGATTCAAAGAGCCTTAAAACATCTGTTCAAAATCTGTCCATGAGGAGAAACTAGATGCTACAAATATGGAACATGTGCAAGGACATTTACTCACACTTTTGCATGCACTTCCAGCTAATTCTAGGAGGATCCTGAACTTAGATTTGTCCACTGGTAGTGCTCTTCAGGAATGCTGTTCCCCAGGAACCATTTCCAGACTGTCTTCCAGATCAAAAATTGCACTATGATGAACAAATATGCATCTACCACAATGCACTCAGCCCGGAGTGAATCATTTTTTGCATCAAGAAACCACTGAGGTTTGAGAAGATTATGGATCAGAGGAGTAGGGCATTTTATAAATGATTAGAATCAGCAAATGTTACACTTTTACTGAAAAATATGTCTGTTTATGAGATGTGATCTGTGGTTTCTGCTAGAAGAAATGTTCAGAGACAGATTTCAAAAGCAATGTGCACTTTTCAACCTGCTTCTGCCATGAGAAAAAGCCTGGGTTGTGGGTTAGAGCAGAAGCTGCTCTTATCTCTGTAAGTAGGAATCGCAGGGAACACAGCTCCAAATGGGCTTTATGCAGATAACTGAGACAAAAATAGCCAGGGAAACTTTAATTTTTCAGATGACATCTAATGTCTTCCCCTATACTTACTAATGGCCAGACCCAGACACATGTACCATGGAGCACTGCACAGCAGCCCTGTGTGCTCTTTGGTTCTTACTGCAGCACTGGTGACAAAAGGGCTGGACAGGGATGTTCCTCCACCAGGGGAAAGCAGTGTCACAGAGGGAGCCAGAGAACCCCAAGACAGAGCATATGCCTCAGCTGAATTCCAGTGGGATATCAGGATGCAGCATCCCTGCCTCCCTGCATGGCACATGGGTAAACAGGGCACTGTGGTCTGGGCTAAGAATACCAGCTGGAAAGCATAGGCATGACTGAGCTGGCTCCAGGCTAAAAACATCAGGACCACACCAAGAGGTGAATTTTAAAGATGAACCCATCCATGCTAACACACTGCCCATAAATCCAGGTATTCTCCAGAGAGAATACCTCTTTGGTCAGTGTTCAGGGCCAGTTACTTAGCTGGTTTAAATCAGCACAACTGCTCTGGCATTTGTGGAGTCTTGCAGATTTTCAGTGGCTGAACACACAGCCCATTTCACAAGTAACCACATTCTGAAGTTGTAGTTTCAGCCAGAAGAAAATGAGAGTGCTTTATGTGACAATTAGTGCTTCCTTAGGAGAATGATGGACACATGAAACCTCTTTTCCCTCTTGTATAATGTACATTACATTGCAACCTGCTTATCAGACACATAGGCCTTCCTGAGCTGTCATTGCTGCTACTTTGTGCACTTTTTCTCCCAGCTCTAACTCTGAGTTTTCCTCTCATGCTTCCACTGTTGCTTTTCCAGATGTGGCTGCAGTGCTGTGCAGTACTGCCCAACCTGCTTTCCTTCTCACTCTCCCCACCACTTCAGGAGAGAATCATCTGAGGTCCTAAAGCAGCATACAGAGGTAATCTTTGGGTACCAGTTAAAGCACAGATGCACACACACCACATGAGTGTGGTCCCCAGGTACTAAGGGAACATGAAGACCATGTGCTACTTTACAGCTTGGTGGCACCCAACCTGAGAAATTTTAAGTCCACCTTACCCATGAGCTAAACATCTGGGTATGCTGCAGCCAGAGCTTTGTTGTACTACCTCTTTTTTATTAGATCAGCTAAATCTCACCAAATTTCTTTCTGCTCCTAGATGGAAAGTAAGGCAATCACACTTCAGAGCCCAGGGCTCTCACTTCTTTTCCCCACAGTGTTTTCAGCATCGCAGTCTAGATATTACTGCATTTACTGGGCTTTCCATCTCTCAATGCACATACATCCTTCCTATTGTTCACCCCTTTTGCACCATCGACTAATCCCCAATACGTTCCATCAGTGAGTTACACAGGAAAGTAAAGAAGAAAAACATAAGGAGAATCACAAGTATATTCTATGGGTTTATATTATTTAAGCATAGCATAATCACTTGACATCAGTGTTGCACCTTTTCTATAATAGGTCTATACTGAAATTTTTTCAGTATATTTTTCTTAATAAGCACAATGATTTCTACATCCACTCCAAAGAGTAAGCAAGCAGGTGTGCAGGTACTTTTGATGAGGCAACAAGCTCCAGCTGGGACCACTCACCTTTCTACCACCCACATCTACAAGAAAGCAGGAGGTGCCTCTTTTTGAGAGATTTGGTAGTCACAGTTTCTATCTCAGTTGTACTTGTTCTCAAAGTTCAGAAGCAATCTATGGAAAAGCTACGCACTGAAAAGAGGAGATTGGCAGGAAAAGGTACTGTGGATGTGAGCTCAGAACATCTGTTGTTGGGGGACCTGTTCTGCCCTGTGGGGTTAGTTGGCTTTTTTGAGAGGCATTTCTCCCTTCCTGTGATCTGGACTCACTCCCTCCTTCTAGTTATTCCCCTTATTTTCTTACCTTTCATTAGGCTTTATATCTACTTTAAATGCTCCTTTTGGTCCAGGACTTACTTAGAAATATTTAAAGAATGAAAAAAAAAAAATCTGATACTTGAGTGTCGTAACTCTACTTGTTTTGCTTCTATCCTATTTTTTTTTTTGTTTCCTCTGCTCTTCTCATGTATTCAGAGCCTGAAAGCTTCCCCCCCCACCCAAAAAAAAAAAAGGCTAACTTCTTTGTGTGTTGCCAGAACAGCAACTGCTATTAGAAGCCCTCAGGCATTGTTTAACAAGTACGCATGATGATGATGTTATTTCATGTACTTTGTGACTTTTTGCTGTTATCGTTTCTGCAAGTAATGATTATTTGACCTGTGGTTAATTAACTAAGGTTCAAAGTTGTTTGCCCATGTTGTGTTTGTGAAACATGAAAAATATTAATTCATCTGAATTACTCCAAATGCTAGACTGCAGAAATGAGACATACCAACTTAAGCAAGCAGAAAATTCTCAGATAGAATTATTATGCCTTAATCAATTAAAAAAAAACCAAACCTCCTAGAAGGAAATTATCATATAAATGTTTTCTACTTGTTATAGAAATGTGTAATTAGGGTATACAATAAAGTAACTTATTGTGTCTTGGACCATAAGGTTTCCAAAGCACAATGGAAATCCTCCCAGGAAACAGCCATACGTACTAGAGAGCAGAATTTTTATTTCAGTGTTTCTCTGTTACTGGCAGCTATAGGAACAAATGTCAAAATTCCAAAGAGCCCAATGTTTTTTAATGAAACATTTATTTGATGTATGATTAGCCATATATTCAAATAGAAGATTAGGAAGAAACAGAAGGGCCACATTGTGGGTTTGGTTTGTGATAGGTTTTGTTACATGCTGAAAAGAACTCAGATAGCATCAAAACAGAACTGATGCTTTCTCTGAGGTTTTCCCCTCAGTGCCTAAGCAAATGCAAGATACTTCCTCTGTGGAAAGTAAAAGTCAGTATCAGCAGCTGTGGAGGGTTTGGTTTTTAGGGAGCTTTACTACTTTGTCACCTGTTTGCCTTTCAAGGTGTCTATGCAATGACTTGGCGGTAATACTGGCAGCAGCGTGATGGAACGGACCAGACAAGACCTACTGGGGTAACTTCTGTTCCCTCATCTAGCATAGATGTGTGAGGAGAAAAGGCTTACCTGAGCAATGGGTGGGAAAGTGAGAGTGCAACCTCACAGGGTGCTGCTGCCTGCTATGGTGGCAGATAAGAGATGGCACTGTCTTAGGAGACCTGTTTGGATGCGTATTCAGGATGTTCTTCATACTGTAAATTGTAAAGGTATATGCATCCTTTTCATAAAGTACTTATTGATTTCAGGTAGGACTTGCTACCAAGCATCTTCATATACTTTAGGGTAAACCTTCCTCTGTCTTCTGACTTATTACTGATAATGATATTTCTGCTCCTGTACGTAGTATGTTTTTGCTGCCTCTTTCTTGAGGTTCTAATAAGCTTTAATCATAACAATCTCTGTATCAGAAATAAGAGCTGCTAATAGTAAACAGGTGAAGCCCTAGAAGTGAAACACTTCCTTCCCTGTGTAACAGAATGTTATACCAGGCTGTGAGAGGGAACACTTCCAGGGTCAAAGAAAAAGAATGATTCCAACCAAAATAGCCTTAGTTCTTCATTGCCTGTCAGTGTCTTCTCCCCTAAAGCAGGGAGAAATGCCTGTTTCAAAAAATAAATGGCACAGTATGGCCTTTGAAGCTCTTGGTGGCAGTGAAGTGTCACAAATATTTCAGTGTAGAAATTGTGACTGCATTCTATATGTCGAGAGCAGAGTCTGAGAACAGGTAACTTGAATCGCCCTGTGCCGGCCAGAGGCTCCATCTTATGTTATTCTTATGCATTATTTACACCAACTGCCTTTAAATATCACACTGGGGATTTGTCTGGGGATTGTCTGTTGAGTTTGTGTTTAGATAGAAGGTTCAATAACTAAGGTAACCAAAAGCAAAGAATATGTTACACTGTAATCCCTTCAGTTTTGCTGGGTGCAGTTTCAGCGCTTCACCTCTCTGCACACGTTTATCATGTTAGTGCTTAGGCTGTGGAAATGTACCTGATACAATTCACGGCATGATCTTTTGAGAGGAGGACCACTACCTTTTTTCACCCCTTCTCACTGGGGGTTTGACTGAGGACCTCCGTTTTTCTAAAAGACAAGTTAATGCCATGTAATTCAGAGTACACATGTGCAGTGATCAACTTTGTGCTGATTAAGGAAGCGCCAAGGTGCTTGTCTTGTCTCTCCAACAGTGAGGGGAGGGGCAAAAGGTGTGGGGCTTTGGCTGCAAACTGGCCAGCAAGCAGTTACCTATACTGCACTGCTGATTGCAGCTTGGTAAATATCCCCGTTCCCATTTTCCTTGTTCTAAGGGCTGCTGCTGCTAGCTAGCTAATTAAAGGTGGGGACCTGCTTAGTGTAACACTGGCTGCAAGTGTTTACAAAAAGTGGAGTGGAAGGAGGTGGAGGTTTCACCTGGGGAGACTAAAGAGGAGGAGAGCTTTTATGAAGATAGATGATTTCAAAAGAAAATGTGTTTACAGACAACTTGTAAAATGTTGTTATCAAATAGATAGGATTTTGACCAGACTATGATAAGGATTTCCTGCTTGTCTTTATTAGAGCAGGAGGCTCTCTACTATCTTTCTCTCCAAGAAGGATGTTTCCTAGTTCTGCCGAACAAGTTCAGTTGGTTGTGACATAAGTAACATTTAGCACTTTGCAGACTTTGCTCAAAATGTAATTATTACTTCAATTGCCCAGATCCAAACCAGACAACTCATTGTTTCTATTGGCTAGTCTTGTGACTTTTTTCTTTTTTTTTTTAAATGGATTTCTGAGTCACTTCAGATGCTTCTGTGCTTGTTTCATTTGTTACCTGTAAGCAGATCTGCAACCATCTGCAGTGCAGATGGTTTTCCTTCTGCCTATTACTGTACTGCTAAACATACCTTACCTTTTTCTCTCTCTTGAAGGTTGACTTAGGGCAATAGTTACTGGCTCAATCACCATTCTTTACTTATGCAGAAAAGGAAACCATTTTGAGGATGTTGCTGCAGAAGTCAGTGAGCCTGTGTGATCTAAATGTTGTAGTGGTGAGGATCATGGGCCTGGATCTCAATACATGTCAGGCGTGCCTAAGGTGTTTGCTTATGGAATCACTGGGGCCTGTTCATGTATTATCCTATTAGCAGTGTCTGCTGTTCTCTTCTAAAGGATCACCACCTGGACCTGCAGGCTCTTTTCTGCATCAAGGTATGCTGCTACTTCTACTTGCATCCATCAGAGCAGGACAGTTGTAAGCTTGCAAGTTAGAGTTTACACAGGAGTCATGGGGCTGAAATCCAGTTGCCTTTCCATTGGCAAAACTGCAGTTAATCATTAGTTTTCTTTTCATTTCCACTTACCTTTCCCCTTGCTTTTGCCACCTCCTGTCCAGAGGGAAAGCAGCACTTTGTGTCTTCATGTTCAGGTGAATGCTTTCTCTTTCTTCACTAAATATTTCTGAGAAGCTTTAAAAGCTCCAGACTGCCAGCAGGGTTTACCCTCTTGGGGCAGCTGAAGTGCCTGTTCCTCACATATATCTGCTGGGCAGCAAAGCACAGTCAAATCCTGCCCAGTATATCTGCCATGGGGTAGCATAGCAGAAGCTCACACCATTGCAAGGGTTGCTGGCTTAGTCAGGCCTCTGCTAGACAGAGCTGTGCTGCTGAAAATACCTCATGCTTTTCCTAGAAAAGCCTTGCTGTAAGAAAAGCTGTGTGGTAGTCAGGGTCTCATTGTTCCATATCCCTTTTTTTCCTCAGCAGAATATGTGACCTGGTCTGCCCTGTCATGTACTTCTCTTGGAAATCTTACTGCAGAAGGAAATACAGTGAAGCACCTGCCAGCAGGCTGGTGCCAAGTGCAGGGGTGATGAAGATGCCAAAATAAACACACATTCCACCCACCCCGTCCCAAGGGGTGCAGAAAGCCAAGGGACCTTTGCAGAAGATGGGCAGCACTGTCCAGTGTTCACCAGGGTCAGTGGGAACAGGCGGGCTCTGCCAGCATGATGCTCCATGGGAGTAGGAGCAGCTGCCTGACTGGCGGGCAAGATGCTGTCTTTGTTGTCAGTGTAGTGTTGTTAACAAGGGAAACAGCTTCTTCTATATGAGGATGGCAGCAAACTGTGGGAAGAGGACAGTGCATTTGTGGCAGTGCCCCTGGTAGCTGACTCACTGTCTGCTCCAGGACAACAGTGACCCCAGAGGACACACCCCAGGAGCTGAGCCCAGAAAGGGAGTGTTGTCAAGTATGGGCTTGCTTCGAGTACAGCCGTGATTTAACAGGGGAAAGATTCATTCCCTGGTGACTCCTCTCCCTTCCCGAATGCAAAGGGAAGGATGTGGCACTGCAGGGTTTTAGAGTACAAGGCTTTCTGCAGAGTTATATCATGTCTTCAAACAAAGAATTGAAATTATTAAAAAGAAATCTTCCTGCACCAAGTTATTAAATGTTACTTTTAATTCTGAAAAAACAATTTGATTGGGCTGAATATTTGTTGCTTCTTTGGTTTCATTGAGACTGGATTTCTTTGAAAAATAGAAACTCAATTAGCAGAGCTAAGGTGTGCTGGTAGATGCTTGGGTGGGTTTTTGTTATAAGGACCTGGCATGCTGGCAGTGTTTCAATGATCTGCTTGGGGCTTATTTTGAGGAATCTTATCAGTACCAAATCCCACTAACAGATATTGCCAAGCATGCTAATATTACAGCTTGTCTTAAGGTAAGTGTTGGACTGGGGTGGGGGGTGTCTAGAAATAGCCTGGTATAGTCAAAGGAATATTTGAGCCAAACAGCTGTGTTCTAACAATCAGGGACTATAACATTTCTCATTTGCCTCTCCCCTCCTAAATAACTGTGTCCCTTGTAGCAATTGCTCTAATTCTGTTCTGTGAACTGTGACAAGGTAGTTAATCGAAGTTAAAAAGGCAGCCGTAGGATAACATACAAGTTTGAGCACCTATAATAAAGTAGAATTAAACAGTGAGAGCAGAAAGTGATATCTCTGCTCACAATGAGCAGCATCCTTTTTCTGTGCTAGCCTCATTAGAGAGAAATGGACTACAGAGACTCAAATTCTATTTAATATGAATGAATCTATCAATATTCTGGTCTGGGATTAAAAGCAGAATTAAGTTTTAATGGAGCATAAACACTTTAAGCGATTTCCATTTGTTCAAATTTGTTCCTTGAAGAAAAGGAGTTAAGTGCTTAATGCAGAAGTGGGACTGGGAAACACTGTGAGTGAGGGGAAGATCATTTGGGTGTGTGAATGAATTTTCAATTGAAGGAGCAAAGATAGATGACAAGAGAAGTTAAACAAACAGCATGTAATTAATTCTCGCAATTTTACCTAATGCTTTATGACACGGCTGTCACTAACATTGTTATGAGCTATAAGTGAAATGGGATTGAAAAAATTTCCAGGCAGCAGTAATCTTAGTGTGTTGGAAGAATGTTTTTTCTGAGATGGATGTCCCTGATTATACACAGCTCAAGCAGACATGAAAGAGGAGCTTAAAAAGCTTGTTCTGTATTGGCTTTCATCTTAGACTGCTGCTCTCACTCCAACTAGCAATATATAACCCACGTGACATTAAAAAAATGTATTTACTTTTATGTGACTGCCCTCCGGGGCACTGTCTGTAATTCTACAAAAGGCCATTGATGCATCCGATTATGCAGTTTTACTGATTCATTTATATTTATATCATTGGGGTATTTTTCCCTCTTTGAAAGCATTTGTTTTCCCTACTAATGCACCTGAGACTGATGTAGGCAATTGTGCTCTCTGGTAGGAGAATAAATCCTAATTTTTGGTTCACAAATGCAGCAGCAGAAAACAACAGGGATGTTCACTTTCTATTTTAAAGGCCTTCCCCAGCAGGATACATACTAAGAATTAAGAATGAATAAGAATTAACATTGTGCTAACCTTCCTCCTTGTTATATCACTTGGGTTTAGGTACAGCAAAGTCTTTGTTTGCTGAAGCAATGATAATTGGAATGATACTCGGAGACTGCACTTACAATAAGAGCTACATAGTGATTTAATTCTAAGATATTGTTCTTGGTTACTCACCATTTTCCTAGTTCTTAATTTTACAAGCAAGTAATACTGTTATCAGCCCCACATAGTGATGTTGAGTCTCTAGCTGGCTGTGTTGGATGTGTCCTGTTACTGGTTTACAGGAAGAGTATTTTTGTAGAGAAGATACGGCTCCTTTGGCATAAGCTAAAAGAATAATAATATTGGGCTTTGTGCCCAGATTTGCTGACTGTCTGAACCTGCTAACTGTTTGTATGACAAATCAAGACTATCCAGTCCCTAGTCGTGCAATGGTCTGGGCTGTTTAGTAGATGTGTTTTAGAAAATAGCCTAAGAATTTGATATTGTAAAAAATATGAAATGCTATTCACCTGGCCTTTGATTACTCTGTTTGTAGAAGCCAGACCACAAGTTCTGGCATCTGAATTTGAAATAAGATATAACATTTATAGAAAAAGTTGTTTTGCAGATTCTTCATCAGCTAGTGCTAATTATAAGATGCAGCAAACCTAGGAAACGTGTTAGCAAGTGGTGTCAACTGCCTTCATGTGCTAAATGAGAATATGTACCAGCAGACAACTTGGATTTGTGATTAGAAAATATCTTGGCCCCATCCACACCTACTGTTGGATCAAGAACTTGAATCTTGAGATGCATGGGAGAAAATGGCTTTTTCTGGACACAACTTACACGGAGCGAGTTACAAAACTACCCAGACTGAGTTACTGTGATTTATTCAAGTGGGAAATAGCTGATTGTGGGTTTTGTTTCACTTCTTAACCTTGTTAGGTCGGATCACTACAGAAAAGCTTGTATTGCAACTCTTAATTACTAATTATTTCTTAGATTCTGGCTGGAATGACTCCAGTTCACTTACTTTAATCCTTGTCCATGGAAAGTTGTCAGAAATTCTCACAAACTATTGCAAAAAAGAAGCCTTCATCCAACAGAGATTGGTATCAGAAAGAGACAGCCGAGTTAGAGGTGAAAATTCTGTCTGGCATGTTACTTTCGTGACATTCAGCATCTCATTTTAATGGATAATTACTCAGGAAAACACAAATGTAAGCAGGTACATCTGACTGTGAAGTTAGTGGTAAGCCAGAGAAGAGAGTGTAACAAATGCACACTTGTGTGATAAGAGTGTTGCCTCCTTGCTTTTCCTTGCAAAGTGGCAGGGAGATGTGGCTGTCACAGCTACTGGCAGTGACTCAGATGGCCTGAGAAGGGCAGTATCTAACTTTTGAGGTCAACATCACTGTTTGAAATTCTATGTCTGTTTTAGTCTTTGAACTTATGCTTCCCATTTACAAAGTTCACAATAAGCTGCAGAGTTTTAATGGGAGTTACTCTGAGGAGACTGCACAACGGTGCCAGAGCCCTGGTGATTGTAGGGAGGGGACAAAAAGAAGAATTAAAAATCCTGACCAGGTCAAGACCATTCAGGGAACCAGGCTGTGGCCATTCAAAAATCACTAAAGGAATAATGAAAGGACCCAATCCATAGACAGCAAGTGGGACAATTCTCAGTAGGAGCCCTTTGAGGATGGAAGAAAGATGCACCAAATGAAACTATCCTCTGATGAGATACTAACATCACATTACTGGCTACAGCAGTATAAAAAGATTAAACCGAAGCTTTATCTAGATTCTGGGCCAGTTTCTGAGGTGATAAAAAGCAACTGAGCAAATAGCTAAATTAGAAGCCAAAGAGAACTTTTTAACTTGACTTGCACCAAATTTTGGATAACCATAATCATTAAATAGAAATCCCTCCTGGTTTAGCAAAGTGGGAAATTTTATACTGCATAAAAATGAAAGACTGGCAGGAATTGTTTGGTCCTCCATGTTTTTCAGTGACAGACCAATGCTGAGGGTTGTTAAATAGCTGAATATATTTCTTGGGAAAACTACAGACATGTAAGTTCTAGCTGCTGTGGGATGTTAGAAGGAAGATGTACCCAAATTGCTGGTGACTCTATTCTTAGTTCATGTATTCATGGTAAAACTGATTTGCAACTGTCTCCTGGGTGTTGCTTACCTAAAAACTGAAATTTAAGCTGTCAGAGGATAATGGTGACTAAAACTTTCTCATGTTCTCCATGACATCAAGGGATATGAAGGGGTGAAGGTAGGTACCATATGAACTAGTGGGCCCTAATACCCTGGAGCTGCCTCACTCTCTCTGCAAGGCTGCCAGCAAAACAACTTACTGGTGCAGCAGAGCACATCACTAACCTCGGCCAGGTGATTTGATTGGGGGTTTTCTGCTTCTTCCCTTAAGTAAGAGCTTAGAGGAAATTTTATTCTGTGGACAATTGTAGTCCTTGTTGCTACTGCAGGGAATTAAAAGAGGATTTTGCATCTGTGGGGCTGGGATGTAAGTATGTGGACTTGGAGTCAAATTGACCAAGGTACTACAAGATCTGTGACTTTTTTTTTTAAATTTTAGGCAGTCATCAAGCTTGATAATTGGATGGTTAAAGTGTCAGTCAAACGCATGTTATAGTCACAATATGAAGAGTTTTCTGCTCCTTCAAGGGTAGGAGATCAGGTTGACCAACACCTGGCTTCATAAAATTTTGAATAAAAGAGCAGCAGCTTCCCAGAGGAAGGAGTATGGCTATCATGGCAAACAGCATCCCTCTTCCCCACTTCACATATTTACTTGCTATTGTCAGTATGCTCCTTTGTGGACTTCTTGCGAAGGATAGCATCTCAAGAGCTCTGGTGTGAGATTGCTGAGGCTGAAATAGTGACACAGGCTGGCTTGTACTGGGCTTCATCTTGCTGTGGAAAGACTGGACAGTGCGTCAGCAGCAGTATGCCTAGAGGAACTACAAAAATTGAGGCAGATGTAAACTTGAACTTTGAGGAAATAAGATGTCCAGCATCAAAGATGGTGAAAATAGGTCTAACACTGGTTAGGACTCATGTGATATAATGAGCTGCTGTTTTAAAGAGCTTTATGTTATCGTTGATGCAAGTGCTTTGCTGTATCTAGTCAGCTCTTGCTGAAATGAAAGGTGTATCAGTTGTGTTCCTTGATAGCCACGTAAGCTTTCTCAAACTCTGCACTTGCCTGGGGGGATGTGTTGAGGATACAGTTTGAAAAGAAAGAGGGGTCTTGGGTTTACTGCTGCTCACATTTGTAATGAAAGCAAAACCTGGACTTGGCAATGGCCCTTCTCCAGGCAGCAAGAAAAAAATTCACAGCTTTAAGAGGATAAAAATACCTTTAGGTCCCCCGTAGCTCCAGGAGAACAGTTGCTTCACAGCATGTTAATCTTTTACGTAGTCATTCAAGAGTCTTGAATAGATTTTTGAAGAACAGTGTGAGGCAGGTAGGTAAATTTTCATGGGCTTTTTTTTTTTAAGTTATGTAAATGTATGCTATGGGAAGATTTGTATGAAATGTTATTTATGTACTTGTGAGACTGTTTGATAGGATATTATTGTCATTTGCTCTGTGATTCCAGACATTCTGAAAAGGCCTTAATGTCATACATTAAACACAAATAGAGATGCAGCAGAACAGGGGAATGATTCATAAGAATAGCACTGTGCTTTACTGCTGTTGTTCTGCTTGTGCTTTGTAGGGAGGCTATAGCGAAAAGCAAACCTGCAGCTTAAAAAGGCTTTTCAGGTCTTCAATTACAAAAACCTGTCTGTTGGCTTGCCTGGCTGCTTCTGAGCTTTAAGCTATCCAGTTTCCCTTAGATGACCTAACCTATGCCCAGTGGTACTTTCATTATCCCAATACAGTTTGGTCCCTGGAAAACTAACTTGCAGGCAGAGAGCAAGAGTTCCTGTTCACAGTGCTCAGGACTCCAAAAATGGCAGGGAGTTTGGTGAATTCACATATGCAGTTTGTGTAAGGGAGAATTATGCTGGAGTCTGGTTACTAAAAACCAAAACCAGCACACCCTTCAGTTAGAGACTACAGTGCTCAATCCAGCCTTTAGCCAGCTGGCTTTTTTGGCAGAAGAAGGTGCCTCATGAAAGTTCTGGTGCATATTCATCCAGTGGCACAGACTGGGTGAGCCTTTTCTGCTCCCTGTTATGTGGGTGCCTGAAGCAAATGTAGGTCTCTCTGGAGGTTTATGGAGGCTGCAAGCTCTTGTCTGACAGCATGATCCAAAGCTCAGGAGAAAGGAAACACTTTTCTTCCTGCTGTCTCCAAAGTGTCTGAAACTGACCCCTGCATGGTTACTTGAGGAGGAAATATATAGTGTTGTCTATAGATCCAGATTTTTATGGTCACAGGAGACTATTCTGGTCATCTAGTGTTTGGGGCTTTTTTTTGTATTATGGACTGCAGGGTTTTTTCTTTCCTACATTGGATTGAGTTATCTCTTTAAATATTTAATCTTTAAAGACTTCAGTGTCTGTTGAGTCTACCACCTACCAGATAAGCTCTTTCCACATCTAATTATCCTCAAAGCTAAGAAAAGGCATCTTATTCCAAGGGTGAATTTGTATAGCTGTTTATCTTTTGGGTTTTGTTTTCATGATGTCCTCTTTCAGATTATATTTTTTTTCTCTAAATATTTTCTACTAAATTAAAATAACATGAACAAAATGGATATACATAGGTATACTTAAATCCTTTGTCTCCAATTTTAAAAACTCTGTTGCTTATTAAAATAGGTTTTTATTAAAAAAAAAAAAACAAACAACAAACAAACAAAAACCCCCAAACCTGGGAGGAAATATTAAAATCTAACTAATAGACCCTACTCACATGGAATGAATCCCAAACTTTTGGATTAACAAAATCTCCACCACTTGCTTATAGCTGCTTTCTGTTGGTTTTAGCTTTTTCTTGCACATGTCTATCCACAATGTCTTTATCAGTTCTTGAGCAGGTTTTCCAACTCTGTTTCACAGCCTGTATTGTATTTTGATTCAAACATGTATCTCAACGCTCTTTGGAATTAACTGTTTACCTGCAAGCCCTTTAAATGTGATATGAGCATTTGCCCTCAAAGGATGCAGCACAGCCATACTGGGGCAAACCAGAGATTCATCTAACCCAGTAACCTCTTTCCAGGAGTGTTTGAAACTGATGCTTTTGGGAGGAGTAATAAAAAAAAAAAAAAAAAAAAAAAAAAAAAGAAAGAAAAAGAAAACCCAAACTGATCTCTCTCTTGCCTGCTCCCAAAACTACCAGTCCAAGTTGTCATAAATGCAGAAGCAGGAAGGCCTTTAGACAAATAGAATTTGGAAGTAATTTTTGCTGCTAGGTCAAGAGTGAGGTTATTTCGTAGGCAGGCACATCCAGAACCACACAGTACTATTCATTCTGGACTAATCTGCATGGTGATCAGCTTAGGCCTTGTGATCCTACAATGTGTGAATTGAAGAAGTTCAATAACAGTGCATGAAAAATTGTTTCAGGTTTTTTCCCTTTCTTTTAGAGATAAAATAAAATTAAGGTATGCACACAAACAAGTTCTCTTTTCATTTTAAAGAAGAAAAATATAAGCGAAAAAGAGAGGCCTTAGTAATGGTAAAAGGGAAGAACAGGAGGAGGAAAATGGAGATTTTGTTGCAAGTCTTACACTTGCAACAAAACTATTGTCCTCATTTAATTTCTAAAGGGAGGAAGATGATGATACAAGCAGGCAAAACAGTATTTCCTGCCTACTGATTATATCCATAATTTTAGCTGCAGACCTTTTAGAAGTTTTAGCCATTTTGTTTTGAGCTTACTGGTATAAAATACAAGTGATTACTCCAGCACATATCTCTGTGCAATCCTTTTCTTACATTTAGGATAACTAAGTTTCTCTCTTTGGAATATGAACTGGACTTGCCACTCCACGGTATGGAAAAGGTGTAAAAGGGATATGATTATGTCGGAGAAAAATACACCACATGTATTTTGCAAACATCCTGCCACTACTGAAGAGCTGTGCATATAAACTTATTCATGAAAGTGTCCTAGAGAAACTGGGTTTCAAAAGGTAGTACCACATATGCAGGTGGCAGGACTATTGAAAAAAAGGGAAAGAGTAAATTTTGAAAAGAGGGGAAGGGAAATAAAATGCAAATTGTCTACACTGTCTGAATTATGCACCAGAGAACTCTGAGCAGACCCAGACAAAACCACAAAATGAATGATGACTAAACATAAAAGTATTTTTAGTGCCCAAAATATAGTCTGGAATCATCAGACTTCTTAAATTAATTTTGTATTGTTGTAGATTAGGCATGTCTGAGCTCCAAAACCAAACTTGGTTCTTTAAAACCAAGCTGGAATTGAGAGTACATGCTTTCCTCTGCTTTATTGATGGAGGGCAAAAAAGTCATGTTGCTGAGAGCCAGATGCCAACACTGGCAGGGGTCTGAAATGAGAATGGGAACAGCTTTTGCTGAGCAGAAGCCATAATGCCATACTGCAGCAGAACATAGTTTAGTGCTTCAGCAAACCCCTATTTATAGAAACCAACAGCACACAGCTATGGTCACACATCTGAAGGTTGCCTTTCACCCCCTTGTAAATATTTTTTAAACAAGACATAGGGGTGGGAGATGGGAGAAAGCTCAGATGATGTTTAAATCTCTACAGCACTGGAATTTCAGTACCTACTGCACAGCATCTAGTCTTTACCTCTTAAATTGAAATACCAAAACTCACTCTTCTGAAGCTCTTGCCAGTTTTCACGCCCCCTCCCACCCCCACAGCCTCACCACTACCGTCAGCATTTGCTATGCCATTTTGCTTCATTGCTCACTTGCTAAATATAACTATGAGATTTTTCTTATTTCTGAAAGCTCTGCTGTGCAATAAGCACTGAATTTTGACAACCCACCCAGCACAAATCAATGAAAGCTATGGATTGCCTACAAAGGGGCATGAGTCCATTTTAGGTGAAATCTTATCCTCTGCAGCCAAGAAAGCTCTTCAGTCTGCCCATGCATGGTGCCATTTGACAATGGTGACCCCTCAAATCAAAGCTGGGCCTTCCCTTTAGCTGCTGAGAAAAGTTTGTACTCCAGGCTTGGTATTCTTGTTCATCAATAGCCAGCTTGCTTTTAGGCAGATCTGAAATCCACTTAGTCTCTCAGTTTTGCTGGAGAAACAGGTAGCTTTATGTCCAGCTCATACCCAGCGTTTCAGTAGTCAGTGGTGTTGTCTCTATTTCTGTCCATCTCTGGGAAGCAGAATACCTGGACCTGAGCCCCTTCTGTTCCAGAATCCACAGCTCTGAGCCTCAAAGTGTTGCCCAGCTACTAGGCTAGTGACCTGCTTGTGCATCCTGAAGGAAGGTGAGCCATCCTCAACTGAGTAAGCAGTGCAACTACTGCATGGAGGTGGAGCTGTGGTGAGGATGGCATGCTGGAGTACAGTTGCTTTTCAAGACTAGTCCATGCTTCATGGACATATACAGAAAAAGACTGCTTTGAGAGCAGGGACTGTAAACTAGATTGTAGGATGGCTAGCTGAGGCTGGGAGGGACTTCAGCAGATCTCTGGTCCAGCCTTCTGCTCCAAGTAGAGTCAGCTAGGTAATCAGATCAGATTACCCTGGTATTTCTGGTCTTGAAAACCTTAAGATATATCCTGCACAGCGTCCCTTGCCAATCTGAATCAGTATACAGCTGTTCTCAGAGTGAAAAAGTTTCTTTTTGCATCCAGTCTGTGCCTCTCACTTCTCTTTATGCCCAGTATCTTCCCCATGTCCACTACTAGGGTGAGCATGCCTCCATTTACTGGGTAACCTCATAGGTACTGAGGGTCTGCTGTTAGATGCCTCTGGAGCTGTCCTGTCTTCAGGCTGAGCAAGCCTTGGTCCTTAACCTGTCTTCAGAGGGCAGATGCTCTAGCTCTGACCAACCAAATGGTCCTCTGCTGAACTCATTCAGTTTAACAATGCCTTTCCTGTGTTGGGGGACCCAAATCTGTGCACAATATTCTAAACACAATGTAAAAAAATGTGTATCCAAGAGGGATCATCCCCTCTCTTGATCTGCTGACTGTCCTGATAACAGCAGCCCAAATTTGCTATATAACCTTCCATGTTGTCAGGGCATGCTGCTGGCTCACATTCAGCTTCATGACATCTGGAGCCTTTCAAAAAATATGCTCCACAAGCAGTGACTTGCTGAAGGACTCTGGATATTCTTCAAAAGTGCTTATGTCTTCACTGCCTCTATGGAGAATTGACTTACCTTTTCTTTGAAGGAAGCTTTATAAATCTGACTTTAAGACCAGTGCTGGGTCACCTGGAGACGTTAATTCAGTGAAATATCAGCTGTCTGGATAGTTGTTCCCTGTTAGCATTTTCAGAAGTACCTGAAGGTTTAATGGGAAAGAAAATAATTATCCCAAATTCTATTTGTATTACAAATCAATGTAATTTATGCAAGCATTCCAGTACAAATAGATGCAGAATATGCATGCACATGAAAAATTGCTTGGCTACCTCTGCTCCTGATAATAGAAGCTGCTGCTGTGGTGTCAGACTACTTAGGCAGAGGAACAGACATAGCCATGTACCTTTCTGCTTTCACCCTGTCCATGGCTTGTACCCACCAACTGGGGAAGCACCACTGTTCTTGTATGTGACTGCAGTTCATGCTCTCTTTCCTCTGTTCTCCATTGCCTTTTATTGTCAGCTCCTTTCTTTTTCTTGTTTCTTTGCCTCTTTTTTAGCTGTTTCTAAATGTGCCTTTTTCTTAGGGTGAGCTGCTTCTCTGAGATAAATATACCTTACTGTCATACTGTAAAGAGGCAGATCATCATCTCAATCTTTACTTGCATTTCTGAAATGCTGAGATTGGAGGTTATTGCCAAATTGTCAGGACAGATCAGCAGTGAGGGCTGATTCAAAGGTCATTGTTGGAAACTCAGGGTATTTTGGGAGTGTGGATTCAGTATAGTCTGCAAAATAGTTCTTTGCTTGCTTGTTTGCTACCAAATAAAGGCCTGATCCTGTAGCTCTGAGAATGACCTTACTGGCCTCAATGGGACTGTTGTGTGACAGGGATTGCAGGATCAGATTCTCCAGGTTGTTTGATAAATGATGCATGTCCATGAGGAAATTGGATTGTTTAGCCATTCATGAATGTATGCATTTTGAAAAAGCCAAATTTTTCTTACAGTTTCCAAAGTAAAAGAGCAAATTCCCTGTCTACTTCTAAAAATATAACATTGTCTTAATGTCAAGATGCCAATCTGAAACAGCTCATATAATAGGATCTAATTTATAGTAAGGAATCATTATTTTCTAGCATAATAGTTAGCTGCAAATAGGGAAGTAAAGCTGTATAGTACTTAGGCAGAGGGAAATGTTCACATTAATACAAAAAGTAATTTGGTGAGACCACATTCACAGTTAGTGGTCTATCTGTTTTCCCTCTGCTTCCTCCCTCACCTTTAATTTCAAGGATGAAGTAGTATGGGCTACAGCAGTAAGGAAAAGAGGTTTCTCTTCTTTCTCTGCTCAGTTTCAAATAGCAGGAGACAAGTCTGTATAGGTTCCCTGGTAACCAAATATCACAGTGCCAAGACAGAAGGTCACTGAATTCTGTAGCCTGCAAAAGATGTGCAAAACACAGAAAGGGTGGACTAACTGGCCTTGATTAAAGGCTTTTGTATATAACAGTGATGAAAAGCTGAGTGTCTTCCTGTTGCATGCTTCTGTAAACAAGCAAGGTAAAAAGCTGTAAAATCTGCGTTTCAGTTACAGTGTGAGTACTCGTCTAACTGCAGAGTGGTTTGGCCTCTAGGTGCAATGGAGTTATCCAACTGTGATGGTTTAAATCCAGCTGTCAGTCAAATACGACGCAATCACTTGCTCATTCTCCCTCCTCCCCGGTGAAGAGAAGAATCAGAAAGTAAAGGTAATCCTTGTGCATTGACATAACAGTTTAATAATAGAAACAAAATAAAATAATACTAATTATGATAATTACTGTGAGGAAAAGGGGAGAGAGGAATAAAATCCAAGAGAAGCAATGATCCACAATATGATTGCTTACCATCCATTGACCAATGCTCAGCCTGTCCCTGAGCAGCTATCTGTGGCTCCCAGCCAACTTCCCCCGGTTTATATAGTGATAACGACTTTCTATGGTATGGAATATCCCTTTGGCCATTTCAGGTCACCTGTCCTTGCAGTGGTCCCTCCCTTGTGTCTTGGCAGAGCATGGGAAACCAAAAATACCTTGATTTGGAGGAAGCATTACCTAGCAACAACCAAAACATCACTGTGTTATCAACAGTACTGTCATACTAAATTCATAACACAGCACTGTACAGATACAAAGAAGAAAATGACTTCTACTTCACCTGAAACCAAGACATTGGCTAGCCACCTTTTTCCTTCAGATAGAGTAAAAGCCAGTACTTGAGCTAAAGGTTCAAGAATAATGAAGTTAGTGCTACTACAGCTGTTTGCCATGTGGGATGGACCTGGAGTCCTTCTGTATATCCAAAGCATGGGTGTGGAATACCTGCCTGGCACTTTCATAGTCTGGCCTGGGCCCTTCCCTTATGGTACAGGCTGCTTCTGCCTGTAAAAAGAGCCTATTGCACTAGTAGAAATATATTCTGGAAAGCTGAAGATCAGAAGACAGATCTACTAGATAGTCTGAGAAGAAAATTTGAGTTCAAAAAAAGAAACAAACCCTTTTTTTGCTCAACCTAGAAAACTAGAGTGCAGAACCAAACAAAACTCCTGGGCCAGAGCATTCAAACATCTGCATGTAAAATATAGTCAAATAAAGCTGCCTAGTCCAAGGTTTATTTTCAGAAGCCTAACATACCTCAAGGGAATAAGTATACCTTTCTGGTCCCCAAAGGTAGGCAGTCTGGCCCAGTCACACTCCCAGAACACAGACATGCAAAGAGGTCAGGTCAAGTTTCCCTCATTCTCTAGGATATTATGAATAAAAGGCTCAAGGGTTTTTGAGAGGGAAGACAAATTGCCTCGAACATGAGTTTCTCAAATGTTCTTTGGAAACCTTAGTCCTTTTGCTTATTGAATTTCTTCCAGAGCATGCACATAGAGGCACTAGGGTTTATTAACACAGCTTATGAAAGATGTTGCACTAATTACTTAGTTCCACATGGGGTGTGAGGAGATATGGGATTAATAAATTTTGTTTATTATTAAAAAAAAAAAATTGTTGAGGAGGTAAGATATGTACTGCAATATGCTTGCTTATCAAGCCTTTGTTCTTGCAATCTTTTAAGTTCATCAGCATTTCCAGATGAATAAACAGTTTGTGAAATGTTTGTTGTGCCCTGCTTGAGATGGATGACAGAAAACACTGCTGTCAGGCATTCAACTTTCTCAAAGTTTAAGCAAAAACCAAACAAATCCATTTAAGCAACTTGCACAACTAGCTATATTAGTCTTGCATAAATAGCTATTCATAGCTGGGTAATACGGGTTGATGGGCTTGTGTGGGTTTTGTGCTTTTGTTTGATTTGGGTTTTGGTTACTGAGTTGTGGTTTGGGGATTTTTAATTCTTTGGTGGGTGTGGAGGTGTTAATCTTCAAGTAACTGAAAATCTGGAGGTCTAAAAAGGGCTGATGAGAAATAATGTGACAGTTTTAATGAGACACCTGCTTTGAACTAGTTGTGTAATGAAGGGTTAATGTTTCTTAAACAGATTCCTGAATGTATTTTGAAGATGGATGTGTTAGATTCTTTCATTATGTATACCTGTGCTGTGTGCTTCTCTGATAGATGGGGCTTATATATTTGGATGCTTTTCTGCCATTAATTTCTAATTAGATACTTGTCAACAGTGTGAATTGGTATTGTTTTTGTTCAGCAACCCTGTCCACCCTAATTAATGAACAGCTTCCTTGTAAGTAGATTAATAGAGGTAGTTCCATTACCAAAAGTTATTTCAGTCACTTTGTTATAGTGCACCTCATCAGAGAATTGTAAAATGAAGCAGCACTTCAGTTAACTGTTACACAGTATCTTATTCGTTTTGTTTTTTCAGCTATTCTTTTTACTGTGTGGGGTTTTGTTTCTTGTTCTTGTTGTTTGTTTTTTTTTTTTTTTTAGTTGTTGCGGTTTTTGTTTGGTTTGTGGGTTTGTTGTTTTTTGGATTTTTTTGGAGGCACAGAGAGGAGGAGGTGGGGGGGTGAGGTCCTGACCTCTCCCTAGTGTGGCACTCTTGTGAACAGCATAGCTTTCTCTAAAATGTCATTGCGCTTAAGAGAAACAGCAAACCTCTCACTGCTTGCTAGAGAAAAGCATAATGGAAAATTCTCTGTGTTCTGCTTAATGCAAGGAGAGGGATTCGTCTTTTTTTAAAAAAAAAAAAAACAAGCCTCAGTGACAGATACTGTGAGGTGTGCAGTGTCAATTAGAATGTGTTACAGTTGCTTAGCCCAAATGCTAAAAGACTGTAAAAGGGTAAGACAATCAGGGAACTAGAAAATTGCAAGTGGTATTAATGTAGGAAAGTTGGAAATTATGGTAGAAAACTTTTCACATCTGCATGTATTGGCCTTGTACTGCAAAAACGCTTGAATGAAACCAGCAGTGCAGTGTCCAGCTCTGGGATCCAAAGTACAAGAGAGATATAGACCTCGAGGATGAGACATCATCTAAAGGGATCTGGATAAGCTGGAGAAGTGGGCCTGTGGGAGTTTCATGAGGTTTAACAAGACAAAGTGCAAGGTGCTGCACCTGGGTCGGGGCAAAACCTGGTGTCAATACAGGCTGGAGAATTAACACATTGAGAGCAGCCCTTATGAGAAGGGCTTGGGAGTTCTGGTGGATGAGAGGCTGGACATGACCAGGCAATGTGTGCTTGCAGCCCAGAAAGCCAACTGTATACTCGGCTTCTTCAAAAGCAGAATGGCCAGCAGGTCAAGGGAAGTGGGACACAAAGATGATTAGGGGTCTGGAACATCCCTCTTATAAGGAGAGACTGTTAGAGCTGTGCCTGTCTTGTGCCTGTGTGTCTCTAGAGGAGACTGAGAAGGGATCTCATCAATACATAGAAATATCTCAAAGATGAGTGCCAGGAGGATAGTGCCAGACTTTTCAGTGGTGCTCAGTGTCAGGACGAGGAGTAATGCCCATAAAGAAAAACACAAGAACTTTCACCTCAACGTAAGGAAGAACTTCTTTACATTGAGGGTGACAGAGCACTGGAACAGGCTGGTCAGGGTGGTTGTGAAGTCTCCCTCTCTGGAGACATTCAAAACTCACCTGGACTTGTGTAACCTGCTCTAGGTGACTCTTCCTTGGCAAGGGGGCTTGACTAGATGATCTGCAGAGGTCCCTTCCTACCCTAACTATTCTGTGTGATAAGGCAAGCATCCACCTTCATGAAGTGTCTGTTCTTGTTCTAAATTAGCATGTGCCAAAGATCCCTGAAGTGTTGGCAGTGTGGGTCAAATTATACAAGGGCTAGTAAAGCTAGTGCAAGTATTACTATCTTTAGTTCTTTATGTTGTAGCTACAGATTTGCCAAAAGTTTACAGAGTACCTCCACAGGTGGAGAAGAGACAGGAAGAATGGAGACATACACACTACTTCCCTATGGAGAACAGTTACTGGCTCACTCCTGAAAAATTCAGTCAAGGGACTGAGTCAGCTGGCTCTGGACAAAGAGGGCAGGTGTTTGGTTATCCACCCATTCTCCTGTTTCCCTTCTGAGGGAGGCATCAAATCACTATGATGTGGGAGTACTGGATATCTTTAAAAATGGGGCAAAGCTAAAGGGTGGGCATTGACCCCCTCAAAACTTAACTGAATTTTAAGTTTTGGATATTTTTTTTCCACCCTGAAGATGCTCACAACCATAATTTAGTTCAATACTGAATTTAGAAAGAGAAGCAGCTAAATGGTCCTTGTGAAAATGATGGGAAAAGTGAGTCCTAAATACCTTAGCCACCTTAGTTTCTTGAAGCATGAACACAGAGAGGATAATGGCGGTCTTGGACTCTGCTGTTCTATGTTTCTGATTCCTGGACAAAAAAAGTTGCCACTATCACAGAATCATCACCACCAAGAAAACAAATCTCAAACATGAAGAGAAGCAAACAAGTTTGTGGTGGTATAGAAGAGATTTTATTTTTTCTCAAATCTGAATGTTGTAGGTTATTTTACAGCTTAGAGAAGCGCATTGTATACATCTGTTTTAGCAGAACCTCAATGAGGTTCTAACTAAATGAACTAAATGAACATTGAGTTCAAAGGAAAACAGTTTTCAAAAGGCCCTGCAGAATTCTACTCTACAGTGAACTCCAGTACACACAGAAACTTTTCAGTGTGGTTGTAGAAGACATTTCAAGTAAAATCATACAAAATTCACAATAAGAATAACGGCCATTCACAGAATAACAGAATATGCTGAGTTTGAAGGGATGCAAAAGGATCCCTAACTCTTATCTCTGTACAGGACCATCCCCAAGAGTCACATCATGTGCCCGAGAGTATTGTCTAAGCACTGTCTTGAACTCTGAACACAGCTTGGTGCTATGACCACTTCGCTGGGGAGCCTGTTCCAGTGTCCAACCACACCCTCTGGCTGAAGAACTTTTTTCTAATATCCAACCTAAACCTTCCCTGACACAAATTCAGGTCATTCCTTCTGATTCTGGGACCGGTCACCACAGGGAAAAGATCAGGGTCTCACAAGGAAGTTGCAACTGCAATGAGGTCTCCCTTCAATCTCCCCTTCTTCAGGCTGAACGGACCAAGTGCTCTCAGCCACTCCTCACATGGCTTCCCCTCAAGGCCCTTAACTGTCTTCATTGCTCTCCTTTGGACACTCTGACAGAGCTGAATATCTTTCTTGACACTGCAGTGACCAAAATTTTCTATGCTATGATCATGCCTTTTCAATATTAAGATATTCAAGAATAAAACCCCTAAGATATTAATATTGGCATGCAAGTTCTCACTTTTAAAGAATTGTCTTTGCTATAGCAATTAAGCACCTAGCAGAGTAGTCATGCAGTAAGGCAGCATGTACATTCACAATGTTGTTCATACAGACTAGAAGTTTAAACTAGAGCATAGAATTGATGTAATAGTGCTTCATGAAAAATGTTTTCCTTTTTTTTAAAAAATAAACACCATAGCATAAAATTCAAAGATAAGGGTGTTTATCACAATGCTGATGGTGTATAGAACAGCACAGAAAACTTGGTGTGATACAGAACTTGACCCAAGGCATGAAAATCTAATTGAATGGGAAAGTGCTGCACTGAAATATTTGAACCAGAGTGTCTGAGGTAATTTTTGCCTGTCTTCAAGGCTGCTTACATGAATTGGATGATTGGATGAATACAGCATGAATATCAATCCAAGGAAAGTGTTGGTCAAATTTAAAACATAAAACTATCTCTCTAGTATGCAATCCAACTATTTTTCCAATAGTCTAGAAATGCTTTTTTATTTATTTGCTTATTTGTGTCAACATATACAACTGCTCCCACTCTGAGGATTAAGAACTAGAAGGCCAGAACATCAGTTTATCAATTTAATCTCTTAGGTTAGTAGCTTAGCTAATCATAAAAGTTTTTGTCATTCAAGCAAGCTGAATCCACCTGGAACACTCAGACTTTAGAGCACACCTTGATATCAACATATGTTTCCAGTTTGGAAAGTACAATTAAAGTACAGTCATGTGTACATGAGAACTGAAAATAAAACAGTGGAACTCAGTGTTTCATATGCAGATATCAATGACACAGGAGGGCAAGGGAAGATAGAGCATTGTCTGAAGATAGAGCAGGATCATTGCTACTGTGTGGAATGGGAAGCATAGGAGAGGTGGCAGCTGTATTAGGAGCTAGTCATTCAGGTGCCATACAGCCTGAGCCCTCTCACCCTGGTGGCAATAGAAGTGAGCAACTTGGTGTCTTTTTTTTTTTTTTCCCCTCTCTAAGTGTAGTATTCCAGACTGGAGACTCAGTGATGCCATTGTCAGTGTTGAGTAGAACAGACCCTTTGCCTATTATAAATGCATCACATCTACACAATTCAATCTCCATTAGAGTGTGGGTTTGGTGAGAAGGACTCCTACTTAGTTCTTGCGCACTTGAAACTCCAGTCCTTGGAGGCTGTGGTCCTTGTTTTGGAGCTGGGTGTTACTTAGTAATAGGAAATCAATCACTTCATTCTTTAATGTCTTTCATCTTCTTGTACCACTTGTCCAATTTATCTTAGTCAGACTGACTGTCCTCCAGAGTGTTTTGCTACTTCTTCATCTTGGTGTCATCTACATGCTTCCTTTTTTCATTGTTTTTTATATAAATGCTATCTCTGTTCTTTCCTCAAAGTCATCAGGGCAGATGCAGAAGAGAGGCCAGCTCTGGATACGTAGGTGCTTTGCATTGGAGTTGCTTTTCCAAGCCTGGAAATAATTTTTGCTAATATGTTTTGTTGCAACCGGTCATGCATTTCATCCATGATTTTGCATATAGCCTCCCAGATATGAGGTTTTTACTTTGGTCAAGGTCAAACTTGGCCTACTGTTTCCTCTCTGTCTTGGTTCTCATATAGTGCTAATGAAGTCCCTCAAGACAGAGCACCCTGTTCACGAAGTCCTTTGCACTTGTCCTTTCAAACGAGGTATGTCTAACTATTTGTTAAAGGTAATTTGTTAAACTACTTAAAGCAAAGAATTAAATGCACCAGCCCAAACAAGGTATAACTTGATCAGTAACTGAAGTTTAATATCTCACAAGCTATTTAAACTAGCAAGAGATTGTTCTTTGAGCTCAAAGTAGGTTCCAATCACTCCAAATAGTGCTAAGGAAATACACATTTAAGCAAAATTTTCTCTTTGTCTAATAATACCTCCTAGTAATGTGTTATTCTGCAAAGGTCTAAAATGGCAAGTGGCTTTTAACATTAGCCTAAAAAGTTACAGCAGTAGAACAGGGTCAATTGTTTTACAATTGCTTCTTCCTTTGCTTAGTCTCTGCTCAATGTGCAGTGCCATTAGCTTTACAATTTCAAAAGCTTACTTGATAATTATTGTAACCATTACAAGGTTGTGTTATCTACTTTCTGCAGGTATTAAAAATTTTATCTAAAAATTTTAAGCAAGTGATTTATTATTTTTATGGTTGTTTAGGAATGTTCTTTTTAATTCCTTTTGAGCCTTAACACTCTGCATCTGAGTGGAACAGAAGTCATTTCTCATGCACTGTTTACACAGAAGAAGCAATGTCTGTCATGGGTTTAGCATAACTGCATGTTAATAAAGTATTAACAAACTGCAAGCTATTTAGCCACCAAGGTTTCTAGAAATAGGCAAAAATTTCTTGTTTCTAATTTGTTGCTCAGTTGTCCTTGAACAGGTTTCTGATCTCAGAAAGCAGTAAGCATTTGTCTACAATACGAAATTTTTCTATGTTGTTTGAAGTTGAATTCAAAAGTGTCAATTGCTTTCCAAAATCTTTCTATGCTGGAATGATCATGATAAATATAAGATGTTATTTGAAGTATGACAACATATTTTTGGCATGTCTGTAAGCTGCAGCTTTTAGTACTATCAAACAGAAAAGGGGCCAAAGCTCTGTAGTTTGTAAGATTTTACATTCGGTAAAATAACAGTCTAAAATAGTCTAGCTTGAAATCACTAAGCAGAAAAGTTGAACTATTAAAATATAGTGTGGTTATGGAAATTTAATCTTGAAAGTGGAACTGAATAGTTAAACTGGGAGAAACAGTGAGGGGGAGAAGAACACAAGTCACAGCTGAAGATTAGAACTGTGGACTTTATGAAACTTCACTTTTTCAGCTGATTTTTGAAATAATCTCTGTGAGTGCATTGGATTATCAAAACAAGTGTCTCCCAGAAACTGAATTTTCAGGTCTGTCTATTGAAAGATGTAGTGGTACTTTTTTTTAAGCTTCCTAAGTCACTGGTCAGGTGGAGCTGTGCTTCATGAAGGAAGAAACATAAGCTTTTGTTATTAGCTTTGTTGCTTTCTACAATCAATTCATTTGACTGTTAAAGTGACTGAAAAGGGACATATTTCATGCCTGTATGGCACTGAAATGACTACTTCAGTACACTGTGGTGGGGATAATGATAGGAATGATGTTGTGTGGATATGAAGGGCTGAACAGCAGAACCCATGGCTGGCAGGATGCAGAAATGCTTTACTCTGAGCTCTTGCAGGAAGTTGTCTTGCTGGTAATGCTTGCACCCATCATTTTGACATATAAATGTTTTTCAATGGTACAAAATAAGCTGCTTCAAGACAGGGCTTGAGCAAGTGTTATCACCAGTACTTTGGGTGTTAGATATGTTGGGGTGTGTACTACATTTTAGCATGTTATGGTTGTTGAAAGCTTCTCTCTCTCCAGTTTTACTAACAGGTGGCAGACTTTGAAAAGAGAATAAAAGACCTGTTATAGCTGCAGTTGCTGTTCTCTTTTCCCTTTGAAATTAATAACTCAGTCAGAGTTGTGAGGTGACAGGCTTCCTGTTGGAGCACATTGTGTCCCCTTGTTAGTAAATTACTTTCACCTAAAATGTCAAAGTGCTCTATAAAATTGATTTATTATGCTATGAGTGAAGTAAAACACTCCAAGGCTGAAGTTGGGAGCTCCAGTTCTATGCAGAAATTTCCAGCGTGTGCTATTACGTGCCTCTGAGGATGCAACCTGTTGAATGGTAAGTATTACTATTGGGCCTTGGCAGGACTTATTTTGGTGTCAGATGTATAATGTTCTCCTTTCAGCTTCCTTTTCCCAATTGTTGGCAGTGACTTCTTGTTTTCATGTTTCAAACTGATATTTTTTGGCCTTCCCTTTGGAGCCAGATGTTTGTTTTCAGATGTTGGAATAAACAAAATCTCTACCCCTGAACAGAGACCGTTCCTCTGCTGTAAAAAATCTGCTCTTCTAATTTTATTTTAAAATGGAAGTCTGTCAGGGAAATAATTTTGGAACTGTACATGACCTCATTTTGAAAGGCATTGACTTTGATTTTTCAGTTCTGAAATACACATCAAAATTGTTCAAAAAAAAAAAAAGTACCGAGGGCTTGGTGGGGTTTGTTGCTGATTGAAGAGAAAAGCACTACATTCATGTTAGAAGACCTTTGCTGCTTGTGATCTTACAACTACATTAAAATGGCAAGCCATTCTGTGGAAAGCTATTGATGTAGTATTCAGCAGGGAAAACTGAGAAGTAGAAAAGATTTCTGGAGAGAAGGCCTTCTGAACTATCTAGTACGCACGCAGTATGTTGATAAGATGCTGCCTCTTTGAATGCCTACATAAGACTAACAATGTAGTGCTCTTATAGAAGCACGCTCAAGCATGCTGTAAACCTTCTAAGACATTAAAGTGCTGAGGAAAGTGGCTCGCAGAGTCCTTGAGAGGACAGGGGAAATTTTTTCTTTATTGAAGGATTGTTTTAGAGAGGAAAGGACTTGTTCTTGGAGACCTTAGTTCTATTTAAAAAGTAGTCATATGACAAATTAAAAGGGTTTTTCAATGGAAACACTTGTTGCAGGCAAATGCAGACCAGTACTTTTGTGAAATCTGATTTTCTAAGTGTGTGACACTGCCTTTGGCCTGAACCTGGGTGCTATTGGAGAGGAGTTGATGCCCATCATTAGACTCAACTGTTTTGTTTCTGCGATTAACTTTTGTAGTGTCCCTTGGACCATCAATCCTAAAATAAAATTGGGTTTAGGTCATGGGGTTCAAAGTATCCAAAGATAGTCTCATAGCAACTACAGGAGGATTTGAGTTGGAGCTAGCTTTGCTTATAGACACCTTGGCACAGTGCCTCTGAAACTGGGAAGCTTTAGAGACTTTTTAATTTTTTTTTTACTAGTTTCCTGGTATGAAAACCGTGTTTAGAAGCAGTGTATGAAGTGCAGCAGATATTCCTAATGTTGCAGATATTTCTATGCTTCTAACATAGCTTCACAGCTTGAGAACATCTAACCTATGGTCAATAGGATCAGGATCAATAGGCTACACTTAGAATCATATTTTTAATCATAAACTAAGTGGTCTTTTTGAGGAGGAAAACAAGTATTTAACTACAATCGACCCATGTTTATCATATCTAAAAGGAGAAAAAAGACAGTTTTGCATTAGAAGTCTTTCTGTTTCACAATGACATTTCTCAGTTCATCTGTTTTCAGGAACTACCTTTTTAACTCTGCCTAAAATAAATGTTCTTTTCTATCCATCCTGAGTCTAGTTAAGCTGTCTCTCAGGCTCAGTAGGATACCAGATGCTCTATGTTGTTCCTCAAACTGTTAGAACAGTTACAGGATAAGTATAATTCATAAATAGTTATATAGAAACTTCAACTGTGTCATAAGCTGCAAAGGGAGGGCAAGCTAATAATAATAATAAAATGATGTCTGGAGAGAAGGGAGATGACAAGGAACGTAGTATCTGATGATAGACTTTTCCTTCTACCTTCCATTTTATTTTACTATTCCTTATCTATTTTGTCCCTTCCTTTTGCTTCTCTCCTGCTTCAGTTTGAAACAACATTGACTTACTGTAAAGACCACAAAGCAAAAGGTAGAGCTGAATTGCTTCATACCTGACATGGATTGGACACAGCAGCGGCTCAGACTCCACTATGTCTAATGGGGGTTGGAAACAAGTGTGGGGAGTCACCTTGGTTCAGTTGCACAGTTCTCACTTCAATAACCTTTCAACCTCAATTATACTAGAGTGTTAATGATGGGGCTGTAGGAACTACAGAATAAAATACCATTAAAATCACTTCTGTTAACAATCTAAGTGAGACAGGAGCATGCGTCATCTAGCAGCTCTATTGATCCAAGTTGATATCAAGCACTGTTTTGATTTGAGATATTGATAATTTTAGTCTAACAGAGGTGGACTATTACCACTGAAAGTCAGCAGGGTCCTGGTGATGATGCATCCATACAGGGAGACTAATAATAACTTGAATGCCATTGAATCAATAGTGGAATCATCAGTGAGTAAGTGCTGTGTTTTTCAGGCTTTGACAGGGCTTTGAAGAGGTGCTGTATGTGAACAACTAGCAAAAAAGGGGGTGGGGTGGGTAAAAGATCTTTCCCAGTGCAGAAGTAGGATGTTTTGTTATAGCAACAATATAGAAATGGTTTTGATATCTAGGATAGCATAGACAGAAATCATTACTTGTACAAAAGTATCATAGCAACATGTAGACGTTTTGTTTCCTTTTCAGAGGAAACTCTTGCTTCTTACATTTTCTAATAACAGAAAAGTTTGTTAGATCAAAATAATCTGTCTTATGAAAGGGAGCAAGTACTGGTATTTTTGTGCCATTACTTCATGGCAATAGCATTTGAGTTAATAAGTCAGATTCCCTCCTGATGAGACCAAATGTGGTTACATTGAATGTAAACATAGTTATGCATTCAAGAGATGAATAAGATAGAAGTCCCAGCTCTGCAAGAGATACAAATAGCCTTATAATACATTATAATTCTCTGCTATTAAAATCAATGAGTGGAGTATAATGGTAATAATGTATAATTGAAATAAAGCATTATTGCTGTTTTAGATTTTTTGATTTGTGGCCTTTTGGTGGGGAAAAAAACAATGGGAGAGCTAGGAGTCCTTAATTGGAGTTTGTTTGCTTTCATTTTTGGAATTCTTTTTAGTTATTTTGTGTCTGTGGTTTTGCTTTTATGTTCGATTTTGGGTTTGGTTTTTTGTTGTGTTTTGCTGTGGTTTTTTTGTTTTTTTTTTTTTTTTTTTAATCAGGAATATGGGAAATAATAAAAATGCCTTGAATATATCTTGGGGAGTGTACTGTTTGAAATGAAGATAATGAAGATCACCTCGAGTAGTGGCTGGGGAAGGATCATCTATCACACATGCAGAAGATCCTTGCAGGTAGGCATTAAAGGACAAAGGTAGTGAAGCTGCAACATCTTCCCTGAGTGGAATATTATCCCCTGACTGCTGGTTTACCAACAGGTACTTAACCTTTTGAAAAGATAGGCTATATTCTGTCTGTGATATAATCCTCAATGCTGTTTTTCAGTATTAGATTAATTCTGAGATGCTATTTGGAAAAATATTTCAAGTTCAGTAGTTAGGTTTGGTTTTGTTTGTTTAATTTCTTAAAGGTAGTCATCTCACCAGCACTTAAATTGCAGGCAAGAAACCTCTGCCTGCTATTCTGTCTTGTTTTGCCTACCCTGTGCCAGTGTCACTCCCCCTCATTTTTGTTGGCTGAGCTGTACAAGTGAGCAATTCTCCCAACTTGAGCAAGACTATCTGGGTTAGTTCAAGCTGCAAAGATCGGTGTTTGTGTTTTGATAGAAAGGCAGAAACCCCCAGCACCGCCTGCTAGTGAACAGCTGGGGTGGGCTGGCAGGAAGGAGGTGCCACCTTCCACAGGCACAACTGGCAGTGACAGTGCACATTTATCACCTTCCCGTGTATAGGCTAGAAACAACTTTGGTTGCTTTCTTTTTTTCCCCCTTCAAAATGAGTAAACTGTAATGACAACATTAGTTCAAGTTTTTCTTCTCTCTTTGAATATCATCAGAGAATAAATTAGGTTCTGAACTCTCATGCGTGAGCTGAATGAACCATGGCAGCATTTTAACCTCCAATGCTTGTGTTCTACCAAACCCTCACTTTCGCTTCTGATTCTGCAAGTATCTTGACCTCTGGTATTTATTTGTTTTGGTTACAAATAGACTTTTCAATGGTGTGTGAACAACCACATGTGCAAAGTCTGACTCTCAACTGCTGTAACACATCTATTTGACAAGGTATCGTCTAAGTAAATTCCAAATATATTTCTGTAGATTAGCACACAGCATGCTCAGCCTGTTTTCTGCCACGTCTTTCCCCCTAAGAAAAATAGAAATGTCTGGGGTCTGTGTCCTGTTTTATTTTGACTTTCTTAAGGACAAACCCAGTGTATCATTGATTGGGTTTTTTTTCCTTCCTTTTGACTTATACCTAATTAATGCTAAGGGGCATTATACAGATCCCATGATGCCATAGATAAAAAATTCTGTTTTGAAGATCCTGAGGACAGTAAGCTAAAAATCTACATATCTCGAGCTCAGTGCTGAAAATTGCACTTTATGTATTAGCTTGTAATATATTATATCATGGTTTCAGGTCTAGTGAACCACAGTGAACTGGCCTTCAGCAGTAGCTAGCTGTGAGATTTCTGTGATAATTCATCTGTTAATAAATATGCAGAATCCCTGGGAATATATGTAAATTTAATATATCTTAAACAATCCATAAGTTTTTTGACTGTGTTAGGTTGGCTTGTGGTGCATCATGAATTCTCTCATAAGACAGACTGTTCTTAAGTTTCATTGTAACAAAAAGGTTTGTTCATGAATTGCATCCTTGTAAGACCTGATGGTTGTTTCTGGTCATTGTTTTGCTTGGGTTTCACCTTTGTTTCTGTCTTTAAGTGTTTTGGAGGACAGCACATCTGACACACCAAGAGAAAGCTCAAAGGAGAGGCCGCAATCACAGTTTCATTACGTGGAACTGTGTCAGTGTTTTTAGTGATTTCATCATGCTAAACTAAGTCATTTGAAGTGAACTAGGATCAGGTTCAAATATAGGTCCCCCATTAGCCCTCTGCAGGATAAGCATGAGGATTTACTGTGCTGTGGAAGATTGTTTAATTGATAAGAAATTGTTTTGATGCATTTTACACAGTACCTTCTAATGATAAAAATAATATTGCTTCCTAGCAGCACTGTAATATGCTAACATTTATTCTGTAAACTCATGAAAGAGGATTGGCTATGTATCAAAACAAACAAGACAGCTCAGCTGAAATTCAGGTTAGGAATGATGCATTCACAACCTTGAGAAAATCTGCAAAGGAGATAAAGGCAATAAAGGATGAACGTTTTTTGTCTGAGTGGCTGCTGCTATTCACAGCTCTACAGAGAAATTGGGGAATTCAGTCTATTTCTCCTTCCTTGCAGACCTCTCTTGAGTACTTGGGGAATTGGTAGTGGAAAATTCATGGAAGGAAAATAAAGGCCTATTTCAAGTGATGGATGCATACTTTTGCAGTCTTCACCTATGTGCAAAGGATGGGTGTGAGAGTGTCTAAATGTTTATCTTCCAACAGATTTTTAAAAAGGTGTGGTTACCACAGCAACTGCCACAGAGTTGTGATTTACACTATGACACATCTTGCATGCTCCACAGCACAGTCTCTCTCCCTCTGATTGGAGTCTCTGAGGTTAACTGATGGCTGTTTAGTGTCACCTCCACTGTAGGTGCCACGTCTCCCCTCAAGAGAACCCCCTGTCTCAGCTCATGGACTGGAGACAGGTGCTAAGAACCAATGTCAGCTTGCATAACTTACTTGATTTTGGCTTGGTCCAAGTGTTGATGGCCTTGAGGTTCCATGATCCTGTGGTCACCCCTGTGATGAATGCAGTGTAAAACAGCACCCATGAGAGGTTTAATTTCAATGCAAGAAGTGTACAAATTTAAGGAAAGCCTAATTACAGTTGCTTACATTTGACCTAAAGCATCCTGTCTTCTCTTTGTGTCTTGCTCACCTTTGGCTTTTTTTATTTCTAATGTTAATTTGTGCCTGTGCTGATAAATTAGGTAACTGTGAATGTTCTCTGGTAATGGTGGTGCAGATGTGTGCTCTGATCAGTGCCATGCATATATCCATTGGGCTGTCAAAGAGCTGCAGCTCTGTCAGTGCTTTGTGTAAGAGGTAGGTAATGAATTCTGTTAGGTAATGAATTTGTCAGACCCAAGAAAGGCTGCTTTTGTAATAAAATAGATGCTGTAACAAATAACTGCTATCCATACTTCTACAGACAGATAAAAATCACGTATGAAAGAGGTCCTGAGGCAGATTCACTTTCTTGGTTTTCAAAACTAATTTGAGCCACAGCTTTTAGTTTAGCCTCTTCCTTTCTGTTTTGTTGAAAAGCATTTTTACATCTTGCTAAGGAGAAAAGTAATCTTGACTGAGTTTTCAGAAAGGTGCATTTTAATGAAATCATGGAAATACCTCGAGGTGGTGACATTGCAGCCTGGCTTCTTTATTGTTGTACTTCAGTAAAACATGAACATTTGAAGGGAAAGATGAAGGCAAGCCTTCTGGAAGACAGGTTTATCTTGCCTGAAGTAGCAATAGGGACACGTAAACCACTCTGACTTGTGTTGGTGAGCAACTGGATTAAGTTACCTCAGACTTTGCTACAGCACTGAGAATTAAAAATATTTTTATATTTAAAAAGTGTATTTGTTTGAAAATAGGCAAAAACAACAAGTAAAAAACCAAAAGGAGCAGAATTATGGGAAACAGTAGACAATTGCCTTATGCTGGATTCAAAAAGATATAAAAGCTCTTACAAATCTCTTATGCCAGCTGGCCCCTTCAGAGAGTAAAAGTACAGAATGGCAATTAGTGCAGTTTTCCTTTTGGCTTTCTACTTTAGCCTTTTGCATGAGCAAAACAGAAGGGATATGCACATGAATAGAGCAACATCAAAGGAAAATAACCCAGCTGGAAAATAAAGGACTTTCACAATGCCATGTAAAGGAACAAGAAGTCAGCTTAGTAGCCCATATTCCATTTGACATTGAATTAGCCGCTACTGCTGTAACAGCTAGGGAATACTGGAATGCAGCATCAACATGACATTGTTACTATAGCATGAATCTCCCAGGCCTCCTTGTCTCATTACTGGTTTAGATTTCAGATACAACACTAATAACTTGACAGGCAGCATGATAGCAAGAGAACTCTTATGCCACTCGTATCTGTGAGGACATAAGAAGCTGGGTAGAAATGATACTCATTTTGTGGGATTTAAAGTTAAAATAATTTTGCCAGCTTTTCCCAAATCCACCTGGAAAATGCTTAAGCTTTAAAGACTATAGTTAAAAAAACTGTTGAGGAAAACTCCCACTAACTTAAAGGGGAAGAAAGCAATTGGCTTTTTACTCATTTTCTACTCCATAAATACACACTTTCAAGTTCATATACTACAAGATATTTATATAACACAATATTATTCACGCCTTATGCAACAGTATTTTTCACGAAGTGAAGGCAGAGAATATAAGATGGAACCAACTCTTCAGTACTTTAGAAAGAAAATAAATAGGACTGGGTGTTGTTTGCCTTATAGCAAAGCAGTAGCTCCTTTTTCTGCATTTGTCTTTCAACACAGTTAGGTGGTCTGTGAGTATGCACCACAAAAGGGAGTCATGAGCCCAGGTAAGAGGTGAAAAAGAACTAAATGTTAAGAACAGAAATGGATCAGTGTTTTGCTGCTGTTTCAGTCTGTGCAGCTGAGGAGTAAGCTGGTATGGAAATCATTGACCTCAAGCATCATTGGTGGAGTCTAGCTACGTTTATACTGACAGAAATGAGATATGTCTTGTCAACTGGAGTCAGGCACATCCTTTTCAGAGGAATAGTAGCTCACATAAATTGGCTGAGTATTTGACAGTACGTTTTTAAAACAATCCCCTTCAAGAACTGGCAACTTTGCTCGTGCTTTGTAGTTGGACTCTACAAAACAGGAAAAAAAAAAGGGTAGGGGTGAAGGTAAGGATTTAAAGTCTAAAGTAAATATGATGAATTTCCTCAGGACTGAAAAAAACCATCAAAATAGCCTTTGGACTTAGGTGGGCTTGTGTAATGTTAAAAGACCATATGCAATTTTTTTTTAAAGGGTAAAAATGAATTAGGGCAAACCATTAAGCTAATACTCATGTGGTTATTTGAAAGAGAACACAAATCATATAAAAGAAATTGTTTGCAAATAAGTTGTGAGGTAAATGGCTTGTAAAGCTTGAATTCACCTGCCAAGGGGAGATATGTGAAAATTTCAGATACTTTAGGGCCTAGACCTGAAAGGCTTTTAAGGATCACTAGACCTTGATGTCACTAGGGAGATGTTGGAGAACTCTGTCTCAAAGACTGCCAAAACAACCAGGATGAACAGTTTATCAATGCCGGAAATGGACAACTACCTCAAAACCACAGAAGTTCATGTTTTAAAAGATGTTCTGTAGCATAGATAGTGGTTTATTGTATTAGATAGATAGGTACTCCCCTGTATCTGTATGTTTTATTTTGATTGGTGGTGGCTGGTCTCCTATTGGGTATGTATTCCCTATTTTTCCATTGGCTGGCTTGTGATGTAACCCAGCGTCATCATGTGAAGCTGGCCACGCCCCATCTGTATTCCCCTCCTTCCCTCTTATCCCTTCCCCTACTTGCCGTGTCCCGCCCCTAACTCCTCCCACTTTCCAAGCTTCTCCCTGAACCTATGAGTCCCATGCTCCCTGAATAAACCAGTTCTAGCCTTTCACCCTACCATCGGCTGAGGACGTTTTCCTTCCTTCCCTTCCAGCACGTGGCAGCTTAGTGCCCTGGGATTTCGTTAAAATGAAAAACTGTACATCCTAGGACTCTCTGTGAAGGAGGTGTCAAAGACCAGATGATGGCTGCTCAAGTGAAGTTATTCTTAGAAAATATTCTATTATATTCAGCAATATATTTCTTAGTTTTCTTCTTTTTTGAAGGAATTGCTTTTACATAATTTTCAATGTAACTCCGATATCATGTCAGTTAATTGCTAGAGAAAAAAACCAAGTCTGTGTCTTTTGGGGGGGCTTGGTTCATTATAGTCCTCCCTCACCCAAATTTCTCATGAAGTGCTAATAATAAAGATTTTTACCAGATACAGGTTGAGTTACTTTATTTTAAAAAGAGATAGTAACAAGTGTTAGTTACCTTACATACATTTATTGCTGCTCTTAATGTCAAGGGACTTACTGTGAAACATTTTTGGCCTTCAGCTTCTTTATTTTAGTTGCAGCATTGTATGGTTCTAATGGAGATGGATTTAGACTATTTATTGACTGGATGTTTTTCATGAAACAGGCATGGTGAACAAAAAGAATGCATTGAAATTCAATAATCTGCATAATTCATCTATCATAATTTAACAAATGGAAAAGACTAAGACATGCTGCCATCCATCACAATTATTTTACTGCACTCCAGGGCATGATAAATTGTATTAAACAACTTTCAGTTTAGCAGATTCAGAGAATAGCAAGTTGGATCTTCTTTATCAGCTAACTGCTACTGTTCATTGACTTGCAGTTTTGACATGTATTACAAAACATTTAATTTGAACTAGACATTTTTTTAAGCTGGTTTAAAAACAAACTCACATAGAGACATAAATAGCATCAACGAAATCTAAATAGGAACTCATACTAAAATTGTCCTTCAGAAGTAAGTACCCGCTTGTTCATTGGATTAGATGGTGAGGGGCCAGGGCCTACAGGGTAAATGTCCTCATTTAGACAGTAGTGTCCAAAGTAAAGGGGAGGTAAATCGTACTGCAGTCCTGAGACTCTTTAACCCTTAGGTTCGGCACGTGCCTCAGTTTATTTCTTCCCTTGTTAAGATGAATAAACTATTGTATGTTGCTTGTATGATAGTTTAACTAGACTAAACTATCTCCCCATTAATAAGAAATAAGCTAAATAAAGAGGAAAATTCAATTAACCATGTAGTTTATTTGTACTCTTTTACATATGTGACAATTAGCCATTTAATCAGATCCACATGCTGTGCTAGGTGAGAAAAAGTATATAGAGGTTTTTTTGAGTTACGATATTCCATGAGAGACTTTCATGGGAAAAAAAAATATGGTGTGATAACTCTGAATTCCAGGCCTTGGCATGTGATAATTTAGAAGTGAGCATTTGCTTCTGGACCACGTCGCTGTCTGTGCAGGAGACAAGCAAAGATGGGTAGAAATTATTGCGAGGATGCCGTGGCAGCAGTGCCTGGTTGTGACTCCACGGGGTGGGATGCGCTGGCTGTTGGACACAGCCCAGGTCTGCAGGTTATGGATTGATGTGTTGCAACATTGTTGCCAACTGCGCGGATCAATCTTCATCCTCTGCCTGAAATAGGACAGATTTAAGGGCTGTCAGGCTTTCTGCTTTAAACTATTGGAATGTGGCTTCCATCGGACTCATAGCACGAGCTTGAGGAGCCTGGCTGTACTTTAAATCCACATCCTTGGCTGCTGTTGGTATAACAGCATGGGTATGAGGTCTGTTCTTTGCAGAAGAGTATTAAAATGATTCCATTCCTAACGCAGTCCTTTTCCCCTTTCCTGCATTATCTCCTTTACTCTTTAATGCATACCATTATGCTGAGGTAGTTGCATCAGCGCTGTCTGAGTTGGGCAGTTCATTCCTCTTAAGTGTTGTTCTCTACACTGTTCTTCTTTCTGCTCTTACCCACGCTCCTTGGTTAATTACTCCTTACTTTTTTGGGGGTACATTTCTGGTGCTTTCTTTTCGTTGTATGTCATACATGCATACTATCTCCAAATATTTTCATATGTTCCTTAATGAGATGTGTTCTTTTCTTGCCTTTGCAGAAAACACTTTAGTATGCTTTCCTCTCCTCCTCCTTCAGTTCCTGCATCTTTTGCTGGTGTTCCTTTGTGTAACCTATTGGTAATCAAAGGTTACATTCCCTGCTGTCATTCTAGAATAAGTGTTCAGACTGCAGTCTTTCCCTTGACTTGCCTTCTTCACTAAAAGCTTCCTTCTGCCAGCCTTTGTGGGTTATCACATTTGTAAATCTGCTGTTGGCTGTGACTGCTTCTTTCTCCCCCCTTTCCTTCCCTTAAGCAAGGCTCAATAGCTTTACCTACCTGCTACTCGGGTTCGTCTTGAAGCTGTCTACAGGCTATCTTCCATGCCCTCTAGTTAATGGACTTCTTCCACATTCTTATCTTCATTCAAAAAACATCTTTTAACCTGACACTGAGATTATGTGCAAGTAATTAGTCAACTGATTAGGTTGAGGAGCAGTGAAAGGCAGCCTAAGATGATACTAATTAGGGGCTTTTGGCAATGGAGTGAAAGATGAACAAAGATGATTACAGAGAGATGGGCCTTAAAGGCGCGGATTTACAGTTTTTAGTAAAGGATTTACAGCACAGAAGCTGTTGTTGATTTACCATCTGTGAGAACTGTTGCAGCAGTGTTAATTTCAGATGTTATCTTGAAACTCTTTTCACGCATAACTCTGTGTGATAGTGGTGTGTCCTTTTTATACTAGTAAAGCCATATTTGTGGCTTCATTTTCTGTTGGTCTGCTGAGGGGGGACGTTCACAGGGACTACTCTTTGCTTTACCAAAAAAGACCAAAAGTTTTCTTTCTTGTCAGGTTTGGTGGATGCCAAATGGCTTCACATAATGCTAAGGCTTTTGTAACACAGGGATTCCCTGCAAAGAAAATGGCAGATTCTGGGCATTGCATATATCTAAGTCATAAGAACAACAGCAAGCAAGCACAGAAGGAGGCTCATGTGCCTTCCCTTAGCAAGGAAGAATGTGATCAGTGGGCAGCTGAGTGAATGTGCAACATCCTCATTACCCTCATGTCCTGTATCTACCTGCCTTTGAAGTATGGTTGGTTAAAAACACAGACTGTGAGTAGGCCATTTCTTCTGTTTTAATATGCTTATTTTGCAATAGTATTTTACAAATAGTATCAAAACACCACCCCCCCCCCCCCAACAAAAGAGGTGAAGTATTGGTGATTGCCACTAGTCCTTTGAAATCAAAGAACAGATCTACTGCTGCAAATCAGTGGAGAGAAACTACTACAGGATTAGTATAGCATTTACCTAAATAAATCTACAGTATGCATGAATTAGACTGAAATACTTTCCTAAAAAATTTGAAAGTAAATGTGCTAAACAACAGTAAAAAAAAAAAAGAAATACAAATTTTATCTCATTGTGATTTCTTTAAATTAATTATTGGCTGCTCTCAGGCTTACCTGAGGTTACAGGGAGAAAAGAAAAATATAAAAACTACCTAAGAACATGGGAAAATATGTGTGAACGTAATGTGTGCATAAAATGTGGGACACTTGTCTTGTAAATGAGGCAATTTTCTGCAGAAAGGAGATCTATTATTTTGTAACACTTTCACAACTATGGAGAAACAGAGGTGCATTTTGTCAACCATGGTTTAAATTTTACATCAATAAAATAACCTTCTAAGGAATAGAAACTCTTAAAAACAGTGAAACTGACCATTCATCTTGCAACTACTAGTCTAAATTTTAAAGAACAAAAAGATGTTATAAATTTTTCTCCAGAAAGTTCCCATGCACAGAATTTCTTGTCTCCATGATTGCTTGTTTAGTCCTTTATTTGCTTTGGTTGAGCTCTATTTCTTTAGCCCTATTATTTAAAAATCAATGCCTTTCTAAATAAAACACCATATTTCCCAGAACACTGCTAATCAATCCATGCTACAGGTGAGTTATATCACAATTTTTTTTACCATTGTGAATAGAAAAAAATTGTGTGAAAAGGCATGTGTGTGTGTGTTCCTAAAACTCTCAATCCATCTTAGTGGAGCTATTTGAAAGGGCAGTGACTTCACTGGTTGTGCAGATATTTTCTGGTATAGAGGGTTGTTTTGCATCAGTACTCTGAGTATATGGCGTTATTTTCATGAAATGTTTTGGACTGATAGTTTCTGTAAAATATATGTGTGTTACTCCTTTTATATTTAATTCTTGGTTGGGTTTTTTGGGGGGTTTGGTTTAAGTTGGGTTTTGTTGTTTGTTTGTTGTTTTTGTTTTGTTTCAAGGAAGAATAGACCTGTTAAAGAATTTCCCTGCTTCATAATTCAGGACTCCTTTTTAGATTACAAATTACCCAGTATTGTCCCTACTACTACTATTGGCAATTTAGTTACTAGCATCATAAAACAGCATAGCTATATTGGTGTACTTGTTTATCATGAGGGTAAGACATTTCTTTCCAACAATCTGTAGGTGCTTACTTCTGGAACCAGAATTAATGTGGATTTGGAAGTAGTAAAAGAGGAGGTAGTCAAATTTATATGCAGAATATTACCAACTGTAATAATAGAATTGTTTGATGTATCTTCGTTAAGAGGGGAGAAAAAGAAAATAAGTTACAAAAATGGAAAGGAAGTGAGGGAAAGAGGGGAAGGAGAAATGGATGTATATTAAAAAAGATGCTAGGAATTGTTTAAAATTGTTAAGACAAAGCACTAAAGGGTTGTAGTACGACCAAGTCTGTCAAACAGACATTAATCTGGGACAAAGTAGCGTGTCTGCCTGGGAGTCAACTGTGTTATGTATCTGTAATTCTTCATTAGGTAATTTTACTCAACACAAAGTTGTGGGAAGTAGATCTTTTCTTAGGAGAATGTGATGTTTTCAGAGAACAAGTTTGACTTTTCAGAGATATGTGACATTTAGTATTAGTAAAATGTCTGATTTGGTGCCATGGGACATCTTGATTTAGAAATTGGAATGGTACAGAATCATCAGTGTACATCAAGTGAATTTAAAAAAAAAATGGTTAATAGGTAATCAGTGTGGAGTATGTGGAGGTCCTCTGAGGATTAATTTTAAATCTGGTGGTGTTTAACCTTTTTATTAGTGATGAGGGAGAAATACAGAGTCATTACTCTGATAAAAGCATGTGGATGACAACAGGGCTGGTGCCACAGTAAGTAGTGATCAGAGGGGAGCTAAGTGATCTTGCAAGCTGGAGTGCAAGAAAGCACTGTATGTTCAGACACAGAAATGAGGACATGCCTCCAGCCTCAAGAAATACTATCAAGGAAACAGAGATTGAAAAAGTCTGGGACACCATTCTTTTTGATGTGTGATCAGAAGTATCTGAAACCAGAGGAATACTTGGCATTGTTCTTATGTCACTGGAATACTTGATTAGCTCATGCAGCAACACAACTCATTAAGGACTACCAACTCAGGGAAGCTCAGAAGAACTCTGTTGAACCATTAAGTGTTTGGAAGCACACCTTTGAAATTCCTTAAATCTGCCACTAGAATCTATTCAATAATTCAAATTGACAGTTTTTGATCTGGGTTTGCAAACATGATGTAGACAGCTGCTGTTTAATAATTGAGGCAGGCCACTGGTAAAACAAGCTGGAGGGACTAAACAAATTTAGGCTGAGAATTATTAATTTTTGGAAAAATTGAAGAGTTGAAGTGGATATTCCTTTGGTACTTGTGGTCCTAAAGTGATGCATAAGGGTGAGCTGGCTGATATTATTATAAGGCCATTCTTCATACACTTTGAATGATCACAGAAATTGAGAGAGGTGCCTGAGAGCTGAAGGAAAACGAATGTCTGTCCTGGCTTCAAAAAGAGCAACTGAGAGTATCCAGGAAATGACAGGCAGGTCAACCTCACCTCAGAAGGTGATGGAGAAACCATTTCCAGGCATAAGAAGGATGAGAAGATCATCAGGAGCAGTTAGCATGAATTTACCAAGGAGAAGAGACCAACTTCATAACCTTCTTGATCACCTTAATAACCTGCTGTGATGAAATGAGTGGCCTGATAGATGAAGGGAGAGCACTAGTTATTGTTCACCTCCACCACAGTAACTCACAGAGAAGTTCAGGGAGTATGGGCTGGATGAGCAGATGGTGGGGCTGGCAGAAAACTGACTGAATAGCCGGGCCCAAAAATCAGTCGCACAAAGTCTCAGATGGAGGCCAGTAACTACTGGTATACCTATGCAGCACTTTCATTAATGATCTGGATGAGTGTGCAGAGCGCACCCTCAGCAGGTTTGCAGATGACTCAAAACTGGGAGGAGTGGCTGTTACATTAAAGGGTTGTTCAGAAAGGGGAAATGCAAAGTCCTGCACCTGGTGAGGAACTTGTGCAGGCTGGAATCTGACCAGCTGGAGAGCAGCTTTGCAGAAAAGGCCCTATGGATCATGGTGAACAACAGGTTGACCATGACCCAACAATATGCCCTTGCAGTAAACGCTAGTCATATCCTGGGTTGTGTTAGGAGTAGTGTTGCCAGCAGGTCAAAGGAGGCGATCCTTCATCTCTACATCGCACTGGTGAGGCCACAGCTGGAGTTCTGCTTCCAGTTCTGTGCTACCCAGTACAAGAGAGACATGGGACATACTGAGGAAAGTTCAGTGGAGGGCAACAAAGGTGATAGACTGGAGCATGTCTCCTGTGGTAAAAGACTGAGAGAGCTGGGAGTGCTCAGCCTGTAGCAGAGAAGGTTCAGGGGGATCTTATCAACATCTATAATTATCTAAAGGGAGGGTGCAGAGAGGACTGAGCTCTTTCCAGTGGTGCCCAGTGACAGGACAAGAGGCAAGGGGAAAACTTGAAACACAGGTTCCCTCTGAATAGTGGGACACTGAAACATATGATTGAACACTATCACAGGTTGCCTGTAGTGGTTGTGGAGTCTCCAGCCTTAAAGATACTCAGAAACTATTTGGGTATTGTCCCTTGGCACTTAATTCTTATTGAGATCTTTAGACCTGTTTGCTGTGTCAAATACAGAGACTAAGCGTAATTTTTATATAGATTTTTAAACATTTAAGTAAGGTACATTTATACAAGAAGAAAGTTGCCCCAAAAGCTCAAATGGTTATTGTTTTCTAAGTAATTAAAGGTTAAGCAAGAAAGAGACTTCAAAATACGTGTAAAAATGTATGTGTATACACCATATATAACAAGTAAAATTATTACAGTAATGTGGCAGTTTCAAATAACTGAGCCCAAAACCTCTGAGCTAATCTAATGCGTCATAAATCAGTGATACTATCATAACCTATACTATTTGGAGACATGAGCATACATTTACCTTTTTTAGACTATCCTATCCAGAAGCAAACTTTGGCAATTGAGAGGGCAAGACCTTCCCAGTGTAATGTACTGGTGTTCCAGGAATATCAGGCACTTTTCATAGAGGATCAGAGATGCTTATCCCAGTGTTACAACCTGAACAAGACATCCCTTCCACCAGCATGGAGCAAGAATTAGTGGAAAGCAAAAAATTATTTGAGTCAACCTTTGGTCTTTGGATTAGCTCCTACTTATATTACTACAGTCACTCACACACAGACCGGAAACGTTTTCTACAAGGTTAGCAAGTGGCCTCAATTCCTCAATTTCCTTTCCTTTTTCTTTTTCTTTTATTTTTTTTTTCTTTTTTTAATGGTACAATATTTAAGTGAGTTTACTACTGACTTAATCCTCTTACAGGCAAGAATTGAAAGTAATTATTTTATCTCAGTAGTGTAGTGATAGTGCCGTGTTCTGCTGTGTGGGAGGTTCAAGAGTTCACTCCTTGACTCTTATAAGCTTGGGCACATCAGTGTTGCAGTGGTGCTGTTTTCAGTAGTGTCAAATGTGGGCCTCTCTTATAGTTGATGAGACCTTGTGAAAATATCAGAGGTTTCTAAAATTAATTAATTCTTTTCCTACTGAAAGGAGGTTATAGATGTGATGAATGAAATAAAGGATAATTTACTTCAAGAGATAATGACTAAAACCAAGGGGTAAAAAGAAGTAGCAAACTGCATTTAAAAATAGAAATGTATTTATACCTGTAGCACAGTTAAAGCCTGTTGTGCTGACTGAATTTAGGAAGCAGACCTGGGATTCAGCCTTAGTGCTGCTAATGACTGGAGGCGTTATCGATGTAGTGAACTAATTACCCGTGTGATTAAGTTGCCTGCTGGAGGTTTTTGACTGCTTCATTACTGTGGCACCTCCTACAGGTTAATTCATTGAGCAGCACAGGTAAAACCTCCAGACGGAGGTCCTACTCTGCTTTCATCCAGGCACAGAGGTGAACTGACAGCAGTAACTTAATCAAGATGAATATTTTCCTGAATTATTGATCAAGTAGGTAGAGGTGTATCATAGAATAGATGTTTGGGGATGCATCTGTAGCAGTTTTAGTGGCTGCATGGGAAAATGCATACATAGTAACTTTAAAAAGCAAACCAAAATGAGTAACAGCCTTTCTGACCTGAAGGAAAATCCAGGGATTAAAAATCCATGGATTAAAAAAAAAAAAAAAAAAAAAAAGAAGAGGGGATGCGTGGGCTTCAGTATCTGAAAAAGGGGGGCTTTTTGTGAGGTTTTTTTCCCTGTTTTTAATTGTGGCATAGCTGAAAAGCCTCTTGAGACTAGCAAAGCTAACACTGCCTTTGTTCTTTAGTTAAAGCTAGAACTGTTTTGTAAATAGTCTGTATTTCTCATCCAAGCTTAATATTCTGTTATCTAACAGGATGCATTAAGTGTTCTCTAACAACTGCAGAACTCATCAAGCAAATGGAAAGATTAGCCCTGAAATCAAGCTTCAAACTTTTATTTTCTCACAATCAATAGACAAGTAATGCACGTTGGATTTATAATGATATTGAGATTGACTGCTTAAATCCTTTTTTAAAGTTCAAAGCTGGAGACAGATTGTGTGTACAAGCAATTCACAGCAGAGTTTCTAAGTAGGGGCTTGTGATAAATAAGTGAAATTGGGTTTGACTGAAACGGCCCATCAGTCCCACATGGGTTTAGCAGGAAGATTTCAGCCTCAAAAAGACAGAGTTTTGGAGAAGCATCAGGCATTGGTTTCACATCACCTGAGATTGCTTTGTGGAGTCTGCTGGGAGAGGTAAAGACAAGAGGCTCATTAAAAATGAGCAGCACCACGGAGAATGATTGAGTTTCAAGTACACTTGTGTTTTTTAGCTTGAAGAGTTTAAAGGCGAAGATACATTTTAAAAACGCAACTGGCAGATGAGAAGAATGCTGTCAGGTTTCTCAGAGAAATCCCTTTATAAATAAATAGCGCATTTTAGTAGGTTTTTGACAACATCAGGGAAAAAAAACCCTGAACAACCAAACTCAAAAACCTTGCTCAGCTCAGAATGTCCTTAGACTAGGATGAAATCAGCCATCAAAATTGGATTTTGATAAAACAGGTTGTCTTCAGCCCTGTTATTTGATAACTTCAGAAGCAGTATTAACTGTCTGTAAAAGTTGTGGAAGCTGGAGAAGAAAGGAGTCTTGGGGCTCCCTTTGGGGATATTCTTCCTGTACTAGCAGTCCAAATGTGGTATCTTAAAGTTTATGGAGAGCCCATTGTCTTAGAGCTGGCTTTTACCTAATCAGGACTTGGAACTGTTTTGCACTGTTGTACTTTCTCACTTTAGAAAACATATGCTGAGCTTTAAAATCAGAACGTAGCTTCTTATTTGCTTTTTATTCTGATATCTGTGCTGTTAATAGATACAGTTATAGGTGTTACACAGTAGTTACAGTAATTTAAAATATCACAGGTTTTGATTAGTCCATGAGAGCAGAAGGATTGCCTGTCAATGTATGTCCATTTACCTAATGCTGTAAGGCAAGGAGTGAACAAAGCAACATTGACTTAGGAAGTAACACTTCGGTTTGGTTTGTTCAGTCAGAGCAAGTGTTCTTTAGCTCAATCTGAATTGTAAATTTATATAATAAATGTGTTGAAGCAATATAGTCTTTTTTTCATAGTCTCATATCATGAAAAGCAGCTGATAGGTGTTTGTTTTGTGGAAACATGTATGGCTCTTGGCACAACCATAGGCAGAAGAACAGTGGCTGCTTGCTGTGTGGTTTTTGCCTTCATTCACATCCATTCATTCATGCATATCCATACAACGTGGGGAAAAACTTTGGGGGGTGGGGGGTAATTGAACAGCACAATTTCTAACTAAGAATGAACATCTTGGAATTTAGTAATTTTAAGAAAAAAGTGCTATTTTTCAAAGTTATTAAAAAGTACCTTAGTGAAAATCAGACTCCAGTGGGATCAGGAATTTAATGGCTTTGTGAGTTGGATGGCTGGCAGTGCTGGTTGTGAAAAAGGCAGTTTGACTGTCTTTTATTAGGCCATATTTCCCCAGAGCCCTAGGATGGATGTAGCATGAAAAGGTTTGTCCTCATGACAAACTGAAAGTCTAATACAGTGTTTCCTGAACAGATGTTAGAGAAGTGGTCTGGTGGGGTCTCATAATCACAGTCTTGATGGTTGTATGTTTCTTAGGTTACACTGAGATTTAAATAAAGTGTTGGTCTGAGCAGACCCTTTATTACGATAAATTTTGGCTGCAAGGTATGCATTTTAATCTCTTTCTCCCAGCTAGGGGAGAAAGAAAAAGAGTGGATTTCCCCACTGTTTTTTCCTTCTGACTTGCATTTTATTTCACTTCAGATTTTCTATTATGTAAGGTTCTTTCTTGAATATCATCTGTGCAGTTCTGTGTTTTTTTCCACTTGTGTAATTTTGTGTTGCTTCCCATATGCGTTCCCCTGCTCTTCTCACCCCTTCCCCGGACAAATCTTTCTGGGGCAGCTCTACTGTGCTGTATTTTAGTGAGTTATAAACATGCTGGGGTACTCGGATGAGTTGAAATGAAAAGGAGTAAGCAGTTTTTCAGATAATCAGTTAAAAAGGTGGAATTAATATGAAAATACTGAAAGGAGACAGCTGTGTTCTTTACTGGGAATTTGCTTATCTTCAACAGATCAGCACAACTGCTTACATCCCTCGTAAATAATACAGTGAAGAATTAACAGTGAGTGGTTCTTGAGCTTATGCTTTGTCAGGGCAGCACTTCACCTAAGGAAACAAATTAAGATTCTGCCTTTGGGCCTTGGTAGCTCTATGGGAGCAAATGAAACCAGTAAAAAAAGAAACCAAATTAGTAATTTCTTACTGTGTCTAGGTATTTTCTTTCTCATTGCAGTTGCACATGCTTGGGCATATTTTGGTGATAGATCTCAGTGAACTGGAAGGAGGAGTGAAGGTAAAATTGCAATAAAATCTAAGTGAGGAAAGGATACAGGCATTCTACGTAACAATTGAATTAATAAGGGTGGCATCTGTTACAAGTATAAGAAATCACAAATAGATGCTGAGTGGAAAAGAGATACCGGGAGTATGTGTTTTGTCCCTTGGCTGATAGAAGGGTGAAGTGCTGCAGGCTGCTACTTCAGAGTCACAGTTGGGGTAGGGGGGTGTGTATGGTCCAGGAGCTGGACTAGAAATCCTCCCTCTTTCTTTTCTTCCATAGAAAAAGAGTACAGAAAACATTGTCATGTGTTTTACTGTAGTTTTTCAAAACAGAGGGGTCATTTCAAGTCCTTTCAGAGCTACTGCATGGTGTCAAAAGAAAGTATGCCTAATTGTTACCTTCTGTATGTATTATTGCAGTATGTACATCCCACCTTCCCTGTTATGTCCTTACTAGTCACCTCCTCAAGGAAATGGGAAAAAAAAATATAATGTCTCCCATATCTCTGCTGCATAGTGTCTGCTTTCTTTGCCAGCCAGGATGACTGAATTCTTTTACACATTTAATAAAGGGGCTTTGAGCACTCCTGGGTGGTAGCTAGAAAAATAAATTAAGGAAATCTTATGATATAAACTATGTGAAATAGGTGTGCAGTTGCTTTTTTTTTTTCCTCAGTAGGCTTATTCCACTGCCAGAATATAGTTTGAATTTTAATTCTGTTTTAAGTATGTGAAAGGAAGGTTCCTTTTGTTAGTTATTTATAGGTCAAAGCTTTATGTCAAAACGTTTCACAAAGTTTATAAAAGAGATTTTTTGCATCTGGAAGAACATTTTTGTCATGCATTTGTGATAAACAAGATGCAAAACATATGGGAAATCTGCCTTTTATTTATTCATTTTTATAGTAGTTTTGACCACAGTTGAGAATTTCATCAGATTCGCTCAGCTCCAATAAAAATGTAAATCAGCTGTCTCCCTTTTGCAACTGTTATGTCCAGTGTGGTCTTTTTAATAAGGTATATACATGTGTAGGTGAAATAGGTGTTACAGATTGGACTTCTGTTTTTTCTTGGAAAGTCATTCCGAAGTACTTCTCATGTGAAGTTTGTTTTTTTTTTTAAGAAGGCTTTTTTAAGACAGTTAACACACATTTCTAAAGTGAATTCCTTAATCTAGAACTCAAGCATTAAATTAATTATTATAAAGGACAACAGTATTTATACCAAAAAAAGAAATTAAAACAAACAGAACAAAAAATCTCAACTACCCCCTAACCACTAAAATTAATCCATAACAGCTAATTTGCCTAATAAATGTCTCTTAGTATTCATTTTTGTTGAACTGGAAGATCAGCCAGTAGTTATAACACCTAGTATGATATCGCCCTCAAGCATAAAAGCTGATGACTTCTGCAAATATGCTTGTTTTAATAGTTCCTTTCAAAACAGGGTTTCCTAACTAAATTTCTACATAATTCTGTAGTTTCTTTGTTGGTTTGAACACTCAAATATTTCTCTTGGTAGATGTCCTAACTAGTGGTGATATTAACTATCACTAATATTGCAAAATCAAAGAGCCTGGCATTAAAAAAATGCCAGAAATAAGTTTGCTCACAGAATATTAATGTGCACCCATTTTTCCGTAGACCTCATAAATATTCACTGATTTTAAAATGACGTGAATTATTTTTTTACACAAGATGAATTATATTTATTTTGAGGCCCTTATTCAGGGTTTTGCCTTGGTGAGTGGTGTATGTTTTTGTGTCGTGGTAGCTCACAGGACTTTAAATGCACATTTTGAGAGGAAACTTTTTTTCAGGGTTTTTCACTAAAGTCCAGGAACCCAAATTTTGAATTCTTCTCGGTATCTATTTGGCAAATGTAATGGTTTAGATGTGGGTTGGTTTGCAGGGGATGTTAGAACTGGCAGATGCATCTTCCATAAAGTTCAACTTTGCTACAGTGTCCTGTGTCACAAAAACTTTGTCAGGTAAGTGGAGGGAGAACAGAGAGAGCAACTGTAAATGTTTTATGAACATGTGGTGAGCTTTTGAAGTCTCAGAAATAACTGCTTTAAATGTTTATCTGAAATTATTTTTTTCTCTGTATAGTCAGCATGTGTGATACTGCTGGAATTGTGTCCATGAATTTGTAACTCTCTAGCATGCTCATACCATCTTTTCCACCTGTCACTATATTTTTGTATATTTTTTTATCTGTTATTCTCCATTCTTATGGACAGAATTAATACCCGGAGTTTCTTAGTTGCAAAACATACTTTTACCTCATCATTTTTGCTCGGGCTCATGAGATTTTGTCAGACAATTCTTCCATCCTCTGCCGTTTTCAAAACCATTTCTGAGCACAGCCACAAACAGAGAAGTTACCTAATTGTAAAATCTGTTTCCTCTCGCTTTTCTTTCTCACCCTTGTGCATATGTAGACTTGACAAAATGTAGATACTGTTTTAAATTTGATCAACTTTATGTAGCATATGGATTTTCAGACTCCCTGACCAATAATACAGGTTACAGGATTACTTTAGAGCTCTGAACACTTGCCTTTAGTAGAAACGAAAAATTTGCTATATTTTGAGAGAAAATAAATGCCCTATCTTAGAACAGACTAGCCACTGTTGAAAGCTCACTTGTAAAACCCAAATAAGAATTTTTGGTGCATGTGTCACTGCAGATACATGGCAGCTCTCTGGGTAGTTTGGAGGGCCACAGAGAAGAATTTCTTTCACTAGCTATCTCTAAGCTAGCATGTCTGGAAAGTGCTTCCAACATGTAATGCTGTAACACCTTTGAAAGGGCAGATAGAGCCTTTTTATGCTGAGAATCTACACACAAAGCAGAATCCAGGCAGACCTCTCTGTCCAGTTTCTAATACGTTCCTTGAACTATCCATTTATGTACTTCTAGTTAGTTTACTTGAAGCTTTATTGGCTCAACAATTTTTTGATTTCAGAGAAGCAAACAGATTTGTATTAGACAATTTCTGTCATCACCCTATCTATAGATTATACAGCACAGCAGACCTGTGGTACAGGTATAGAGGCAACATTTTAATTTTTTTTTTTTTTTTTCCAGTGTTAAAGATTGTCCTTTGATTCCCCCTACTGCTTTCTCTGCTAGTGAGTTTATAATTGAGAGTGTATTTTTTTATTTTCCACATTATGACTCCTTATCTGCCCCCAAAGGAATAGTTATTTATTCTCTGATGGGATGGTTTATTAACCTAGAGGCTCAGGATCCCATTTTCCTAGTGATGTGTTTCTAAGATCAATTTCTAATTGTCATGAGAGTGTCTGGATAGGATAATTGTCCTGAGGAGTAACCCTTGGGGATAAGCCGACGCATTCACAGTTTAAGCAAGCTTAGCAACTGTAGTTTGTTACAGGTTTTCAGTTATTTTAGTTTTTATTTGCCTTTGGTGTGTTGTCCTGGTGTTGTGCTTGCTTGCTCCATAGCTCTTGTATGCAGGGGTGTTCATCAGGACAGGAGGGAATGTGGTTGGCTGACAGATGGTATATTGTTGGTTTGGGCACAGGCTTCTTTTGTTTTATAGACAGAAAGGAGAGATCCGTTTCCTAATAGGAAATGAATCTTCCACTGCATTATCCAAGCCCCCTGATATGTTTTGTGGTCTAGACATCCAGCTTTCAGATCAGATATAAAAATCTTTATTTCTCTTTCAAAGAATTTCTACATTGTATTTAGAGTTGATTAGCATAAACATATTTCCAGTATGAAACTGAAAATACAGAGACAGCAGAAGTCAGAATGCTTTTTAAATAAGATAAAGAAGAATAATAGTAAAATGGGGGAGTCAGTAAACTCATCTTCTGGGTTCACACCTTCTGCAGTGGAATTCATGGTACTATGGCAGATCTATAAACCATGGGGCTTTGCTGTAACATAAAAATTGATTTCATCCCAAAGCAGGGCCATTTCATCAGTTCTGGTATGCACATACGTTCCCTGCCAATGCTAGCACTGACACTCATAAGAATTACAAGTTTTAGCACTTGTACACTTGGCAGCAAATTTTTGATGGAAGGTGCATATTGAACTGAGATCTTTGAAGTATATAAACCCAACAAAAATAAAGCAGTATCCAGTGTAACTTGAACCTTTTTCCTCTATTACTTTTTGTCACTTAATGGATTTTGTCTTTTAGTATCCTAGTATTTGTTAAGATATTCTTTGAGAATGCATCATAACAAATATCATAGTCTGTAAAACACAAAATAGTTTGAATGAAACGTTATTCACCATAGGAAAAATATAGTGTGCACTTTATCCCTTTAATTGGTTGCTTACATCTTAAATTATATCCCTTGTTTGAGCTCATAAATTTTTCAAGATCTGAAGTAATTTAACTGAATAAAAATAGTGGCATCCAAAAAGGTCCGCATTTACACAATGGCATGGTTATATTGAACTGGATTCATGATGGTGAAATGGATAATTGCAGTTGAAAGAACCATAGTCTGTAATAAACTATGTTGCATCCTGTGCATTTGTTATTTCAAGTCCTCCTAGGAATCCAAAAATATCCATAAAATGCAGCAGTAAGCCAAAGATTCTTAATAGGATATATATCTCCTGTTTTACCTCTAAATATTTCAGTCAGCACAGAATTCATAGTTTAAAATACAGTTTAGCTGTCCAAAATGTGATGTCAGTGTAACAGGTAGGGACATTGCTTTGCTTGATTAAACTGTGTAACAGACAATATATATTTTGACTGTTATTATCTATTCTAATGGAAAAAATTGAGCAGAGTTTCTCAAGTGTGCAAGTTGATTATAAACAACTGCCTGTCCTGGCAGTGGCTCATGTTTCAAAACAGTGCAGTGATGAGAGATGTTAAAGACTGCTGATAATTGCTCAGATTTTACTAGTCCTTGTTGATATCACGTGTCCATATCAGTTTATGAAATAGAAACCTTATGTGGTAAGAGCATGGTGACTGGAAAATAGATGAAGTGCTGCAGAAGAAGGCAGGAGGGCTTCAGTAGTGGCAAATGTAGGGGTTTGTCAAATATTATGACCCATTTCAAAGAACTTAGCTGGAACAGAGACAGATACAAGGGTCAGAACTTTGGGGAGGAGGCATAAGCCATTAGGCCTGTGGATGACTCTTAGTTTATATTAATTGTATCTTGGCTAATTTGGCTAAGCTTTTTTGTGTGTTTTGTTTTGTTCCATTAAGATGTTCAGTCTATCCTCTACTTCCAGCATCTGTATATGTGGTTTTAATCTACAAAGGTCTTTACAGAAAGTCATGACTGTGCAAAAGCCTTCGTTAGTATTCATTTATCCTTAGTGGCTGGCTGTTAAAGGAAACATGGCTTGGCATCTGTGCTGTTAAAGATCTTAAAGATGCTGGTCAGTTCTCTGGATACGTGACTGTACAGCTTGGTTAGTCATAGTAATACTTGCTACACTTTCCTTATTAGTTGTGGGTGGAAGGGGCTTGGGAATGGAAGTAGTTCAGAAATTCCTTTAAACCTCTTCCTGTAGCGTATGTGAAGATTAGATACCCATTTTGAGAAAATTATAGTAGTAGTGAACTTACAAAGGTTTGAAAGATGTAAATGGCAAAGATAAAAAAAAAATAAAAATCCTGACAGTGATTTAGTTATAGACTTGCAAGAGAAATGAAGAAAAACAAACGGACAAGTGGTCTAGACAGCTAGAACTGTCATTCTATTTATTTACATTTTTGACATCTTCCTAATTTTTGAGAAGTACATTTTTGGGAATAGCCTTTACTGATAACCTGGGATCACAACTCATGCCTCTTTTCCAGTATGAGACATTTTGCAATGCTTGTCTCCTGCGTTTGAGCAAGAAAACACCTTAAACTCTTCTCTCCTATCACTAGAGATATGTATGATGTAATGAGGTGTAGGAGCTATTCCATACATTCATTGATCCCGGTTTGGATTGTAAACCCTGATTCATGCCAGGTTTTACTTGGGTGTATATTTTTTTGCCAAGCTTAACTACATTGCACACTACATAACTTAGTATTTAAATTTATGTCCTATTATCACTTGCAGTACTTTTTCAAGGAAACTACCTTTTGCTTCACATGTGAGTTTTTATTGTTATTTCTTATAAAAAAAGCACAGATAGGTCTGTGAAAGTTAATGTTTAGCATTTATGTCTGAAACTTAGCTTATGATGTATTTTATGAAGATTGAAGTAATATTTATGCAAGTAATGCAAGTACTAGAACAAATGTGAAAATGACTGCCTTTTCTAAGTTTCTAAGCCTTCCCTCTGGAAATGTTGCAGATGTTGTTTAATATACTTTATAAAAATCTCATGTATTTCTGAATTTGTTTAACTTCAGGAGAGAGAGAGTTTATATATACTGTTATCACTGAGGCGAAATGTTAAGAGTTTGGAGTTGTCAGGTTTTTAATAGGTTTTCTGTTCCCACTGGATTATCTAATTGAATCTTTTGCACTTTAATTTGTAGAGGAAAAAGCAGTGTCCAGAGGTGCTGATTTCCCTCCCACACTTAGATCTAATGGCGACTTCCCATAGAAACATATTCCAGAGCAGGGACTAGGACAGGATGACCTGTATCTGAGGGCAGGGCAATCACGGTATGTTTGTAAGGCCAGTGTAATGTTCCCACTGTTAAGAGAATAAAAATTATTTGGTGATTGCATATAAAAATAATTTCTATTGAAGATAATATGCTTGCAAAGTTCTTGCCATGAATCTCAAACATACATTTGGACTAGCTATTAGGAAGGCTGGACTTCAGTTAGGTGGAGTTTGCCATGTATAATGAAATTTTGCCTTCTATTCTGTATTTTGATAAGGTATTCTGTAATGCCATTTAGATTGTTCTAGGAAAATTCAGATTTTTAAAGTAATTTTTAAAGATACATTTTGTCTGTTTCCTATTTTAATACAGCTTGGCAAGGCTAAGCCCACTGTGCCTACGGAGAGATAGCAAAGATGATGAATAGCTCTAAAGTTTAGTTTTGTTTGAACAGCTGCAGAATTTCCTTTAATATAGACAGAAATATCTGTGACTAGGGTTATATTTATTTTCCCAAATTGGAAAGATGTCATTCTTCACTGGAGTGAAACATCAAATAAAACAGAATTTTATAACCCTGTGTTAGTCTTCTGTTAGCTGATAACGATGTAAAAAAGCTGGAGAAGTTTCCTCTGTACCACAGGATAAAAAGCAAAACTTTTCTATTTTCTTGTGGATAGTGTTAGAATCCGTTCTTCTAAACTCAGGATGTTAGTTTTTTCCCGACCTCAGCTTTTATAGCATGTTATTCTTTTCTAATTTACTCAGAGTGAGAGAAAAAGAGGAAATAATACTGTTTTCTTTCAGAGACTAAGCACAGACTGACATTTTGAGGCAGATATGCTGTACTGTGTCAGAGGCAGTGATCTCACCTGTGCTGGTGCTTGTTTGCAGCACAGCACACCTGGAAGCACCTTGGCCTTTCTTTACTTGGGAACCAAGATATGGGAGCTGATGTTCACCCTTAGAGTTTTCTTCTAAAATGTAGGTCCTTGGGTGTTGAATAGTCTGTTTCCCCCAAGGAATACTAATCTTTTAATATTCTGATGTTTTGCTGCTTTTTATTTTGCTGTTTTGTTTTTGATACCTGATGATTGCATCATAAAAGAAAATTTGTTTGCAGTTCTAAATCTGGTTTTACCTTTGGGGTTTTTGTTTTCATGACAAGGAGGTTTTATGCCCTCTCAGAAAGTGATGATTAATAAATAGATAAATGTTTGTATTAGAAGATGCTTAAAAAGGACACAGCCTGCATTGAATGATGTTGCAGTTGTTAGGATTAGCAATTCTTAATCTGTTATCTGCCTGCCTTGTTTAATTTTTATCTTTGTGTTCCTTTAACAGGATGCTGTACTTTCGATGAGCCTCTCAGTTCCTGTGGCTACAGTCAGTCAGATGATGATGATCTTAACTGGGATCAGGTGAACACCCCAATAAAGCCATCCTCAGGTCAAGGGATGCCATCAGGTTGGTTTTTATTTTACTTCGTTTCTCTTTGACATTACCTTTTGTGTTTATTCAGCGTTTCGTGATAGTACTGTCATAAAAATGCTGCTTCATCTAAATCTGTTTGTTAATTGCAATACTCAGATATTTCAAGTGATTTTTATGAGGGGTATTTTGCAAATCAAAGGTTTTCTTTTGTTATGTGGAGAGTATAAAGGTTAGAGAATAGAAATAGAAACTTGATGTCAGCAGGGAAGGTAGAAAGAAAATAGAACAGTGTTATGAAAATGAATCTGAAGGAGTACTAGAAACAGGCAGGCAGGACTATTCAGGCTCGAAGAAGGAATAGTAAGAGATAAAACAAAGACGGCCTCGGGCAATTTTGTTGAAAGAGATATTAATCAAAATCTGCTTTGAAAAGAAAGACAAAAAGAGGTGAGAGAAAAAGCAGAGGTATCCCAAAACAAAGAGTCTCAATGATATTATGCTTGTTGTATTTAACAGACAGTTGTGATACTATTAGTTAATGTATTTTATGCACTGCGTGCAGTTGGACCTTGTTCCATAGCAACAACCCTTGCATTCTGCTGAACTATAAACTTACTCTGGTAATGCAGTCATTCCTTTAGTACTTCACCCACACAAATTTGTAAAAATCTGTCCATTGGTTTTAAACTATTCACTAGCCTAAAATGTACCAGTTGTTCTTTTTTCCTAGTTTTTACCTAGGCATGTTAAGAGTTCCCCCCACACTGATCCCCATCTCCTGGGAGATGATTGCCTGCAGCCCAACTCAGCATCTGCTTTGGCTTTTATAGACTGAGCTTCCCGTGACTACTGTCACCTAAAAGTAGGCGAACTAAAAGACCACAACATAAAATCACTGATTGTAGCATCATGAGACTTCTTAGACTTCTTCTGCATTAGCGTCGTAACAGTATAAATATATCCATAACACTTAAAAGCATTGCAGATGAATGTTCTGGCATTTCACATCCATTTCAATTAGGTCATTAAAGGATCCATAATGTACTTTGACGTTTATGTAAAATGTCTTTTAACAGTTGTCCATCTTGAGAAAATGTTCCTCCCTAATTTTTGAATAAGGAGATAAACAACGTGGATGTTCAGAAGTGACAGTATAAACAAAATCTGTACATATGCACTCATCAATAATGTACTAATAAATGGACTAGTGGTCTTCACTGTAGATTTATCAATGTTGCCCTGTGTTGTGGACAACATCTTATCTGAGGTTCATGGCTGAACTGAAGTACCTTTGCCTTCAGTGTCTTGTTTCCTCTGGCAAAGGCAGGATTCCCAGCTTCAAGATGAATGTTCAGTTTATTTGGCACTTGGATTATCATGCTGGATTGAGTTCATTGTCCCAGATAAAGGAGGTTCTTTCAAATTCCTTTTTAAACTGGCTTTCATCCAGTGGTCTTGGCGTATACTGCTAAACATTTTCTGAACTATTTTGTTAGTGCTTAGTACTGTTTCTCAAGCTGGAGCTAGCACACATAGCTTATCAGTCATCTTGGCTTGCAGTATGAGTTATACAGTCTTTTTCTCAATCTCACACCACTGGAAATTCTCTTTCTATTCCGAATTTTATTCATTACTCGCCCCACTTGGACTTTGTGAAGGTGATTGTTGGTATGTGATGTTCAGTATTCTTGGCAGATGGAAGAGGTTCAAATCTATGTTCTCTTCTGTGATAACCATAGGCTTGAAGATGTTTTAGTTGGTTTTCTCAGTGGCAAGAGTCCAGGCTAGGGACTGGCCTAGACTTTTTATCAGAAGACTAAAATAATGTTCTGATTATCAAGTAAAAAGAGATTAAATTTGGTAACAAGTTATATTTACAGTTTGAAGAATTTTATTTTTGCCCATAAAGGAAGTGAAATATGCTTTGAGAGCCTTGAGTCAAAACATGAGCGAGTTAGTCTGAGGAGGGGTGAGGATACTGGTGCCCTAAAAGGTCAAAAACCCCTTTGAGAGGGAAAGAAATGCTCATTTTTTGCAAATGAAAAGGAGTGTGTCTAAGGGCACAATTCAGTCAAGTGGTATCTAATTTTTCCTCATAATTTCATCTAGGCATTTTTTTCCTGTTCTTGTTCAAATCATCATCTTAATGATTTTAATTAGTTTTCAGTTAGCCTTAGCCAGAGGGTTATGTGATACACTTAAAAAATGATTTCAAGTAGTTTGTCAGCAATTTCTGAGCTACATATTTTAGAAGAAATAACTTCACATGATAGTGAATAGAACATCTTAGATTAATGGTTTGTGGGGAATTCTTGGCTTGAAAGCAAAATGCTTTATGCAACAATGTTGTAATACTAGACTGAAACAAGAACTCTCAGTTCAGTACTCCCTTGTCAGTAGAAAAAAAATTAATGCACATAACATTCCTAATTTCAGGCAACATGCTCCGGTAAGTGAGTTGGTATCAATATATAATATTTTGTATAATTTGGTGGCAGTCAGGGGGAAGCACACTAGTTATGGCATTTGATTTATTTTAATCCACATGAGACTGTTGAGAGCATAGCTGCTTTTCAGACAGATAAATAGTTTGGCTTGATATGTTATTTCAGTGGAACAAAGGAAATGTCATATAAGATCTGTGCATATGTGTGTATGCTTTAAGGTACACTTACCTGTTTGTGAATATTAATAGTTCTTTGAGAGATCTTGTTTTAGATAAAAATTGGAGAGATGTATCAAAGGTAATAATAATAAAGTTTCTAAAAGTGTTTCTTACAGTAGAATTTAGTTCCTGTCAAATTGTTGCCATAGTACAGAAATACAGAGTTATCACTAATAAAGTAAGTAGGGTGCTAGTGCTCTAATTTTCTTGAAAAATATAACCCTGGCCATTAGTGAGTTAGGACTAATATGAAATTGCATTAAACAGACATGAAAAGTAATGGTGTGTATGTATTTCTGTATATATTTGTATGAATTAGAGTGGTTAATCCATTGATCTTCTGTTTTGAGTATCCTGTGAGTCAGATGGAGTAAATTGAAAGAGCAGCTCTTCCCTTTTCTCAGCCTTTGTCTTTCTCCTTGTCTTTCTGTTGCAAGAATGTGTGTTTATAATAGTGTTCACAGCTATAATTATAGAAATACTTAGTCATTATTAATACCATCTTGCCTTATCCTATGGAACAGTCACAGTGGTTTGGTATTAATGTGTTTATATAATACACATTTACACTTACAGCTAGCTGTAAGCCCTCTAGCTGTAGTCCAGTAAAGATATCTTCAGGAAAATATGCCCAAACAGTAGAGTATTCTCTTGGCAACGAGTGGGCTGCAAGAGTGGCCTTCCCAAGAAGAGACCAGGGACTGGCCTGTGTTGGACACATCTGATGCCAGCTGCCTGCAGTGGACGCACTCCTGGGCACAGCTGGGCTCCTGGTGGCACCTCTGGGACAGTGTGTTTAAGAAAGGGTAAAAAACACTGGGTGGCAGCTGTCAGAGAGAGGAGTGAGAATATGTGAGAGCACCAGCTCCTCAGACACCAAGATCTGTGAAAAAAGAGGGGGAGGAGGTGCTCCAGGGGCAGAAATTTCTCTGCAGACCATAGTGAGGCATTCCATGAGGTCTGTGGTGGAGCAGAGATCCACCTGCAGCTTGTGAAGGACTCCATGCCAGAACAGGTGGAGATACCCTGAAGGAAGCTGCACCCCAAGGAGAGGAGTCCACACAGGGACAGGATTTCTTGTAAGTCCTGTGACCTGTGGGGTATCCACATTGCAGCAGTACGTTCCTGAAGGACTGGAAATAGTTGGTTTGGTTGGGTTTTTTTGAGATAAATTTGAGTGCATTGTATTAGTTGATACACTACTAAGGAATTTGTCACTGACAGTGATGCAATTAGAATGTTCTGGCTTACTGTAAGAAATACAAATATTGTTGAGTGTGCTCTATTTGTCATTTGCTGGATATCATTTCTGTTCTTGTCCATGTATTTTTTTTTATGGAGCACTGTGTTCAGTTCTGTAAAATCTTTTCATGGTGTTTCACAGTTCCAGTTGATTTCTAAAGGACAGTAACATCATTTTTATTTGAGGCACTGGTTGGTTTGATATCTCTGAGGGGTTGTCACTGCATTTGCAATGAGTCACTGGCATCAGCCTTTCATTCATTTTAAAACAGTTCAAACCCAAATATAAATCAAATCTTCACAGACTGCCATTCAGTGCATTGAAAGGATGTTTCCTGCAATGCAACCTTCTGTATTTAATATAGTGCTAGTCATAGCCGGGATGAGTACTCTGTTTGTGCTGTTTGAGGTGATAATATATGATTTTCATGGCTATACATGATTTTTTGAATGGCCTACTGTGCTTATTTGTATTCTGAATATCTAGTGTTGCTTAATGTTTAGCAATGCTTATGCAATGTCTGCAGAAAATGCTTATATTAATTATTGTTTAAAATGACCTAGTACCCAGACATGCATAGCTAGCAGATATTCTATAAACAAGACAGTGATTTAAAGGAGTATTTTATGTTCTAGAATGTGAAGTAGTTGTGTGAAAAATGTACACTGTTGTTTAATTGTGCATAGGAGAGTTGTGATACATTTTAAAAAGACGGATAAAGTTATCAGTTGCAAATGTGCAGTTCAAGCCAACTGCAGTGTCTTACCATGTAAAGTTGTGGTTCTTCTGATTTTCCATTGTGATGAGTACTTTATCATTAAATGTGTTTCAGCACTGCATTGCATTTGTTTTATGTTAGCAGGGATGCTTTTCTTCTGTTTGCATCCATATTGAAGAGAATTAAATATGTTTCTTACTCAATCCTGTTTCCCCCAGATCACTTGAAACAGCTGCATTTTTAATTTGTTTGAATGCTATCAAGAGATAACATAAAGTACTATCAAGGTGTGGGAGTTGCAGCTCGCTCAATGCGTTAAATTTTTCATAGAATTTTCTAGACCTGGAACACTAGCATGTTTAGCATTTTATTGCACATCCAGGTAATAGGTGCAGCCATTAAGGACATGCCTTTTGGCAAGCAGCTCCTGCTAATGTTGTCACATTCAAGCCAGTTTCCCATTAACTGTGTAAGTTAATACCAGTTGCTCCTAATATGGAGCAACATGGAGATCAGACTGAACAAACCACCTGAGTAGGGACCCAGCTACCTGTGTGCTGCCATGCAAGCACTGCATGGTTAGCTACTTCAAAACCACACCTAAAGACTTAGGGAGTAATGTGCATAACAGGTTTGTCCAACAACCAGAATAATGCCACCAGCTATGTCTGAGGCATTGCTTGTTGTGATAACTTACAGGAATCTTAGGGTCATTTCTATAACTTCTGATCTGACTTACAGATTTCAAAACTTGGCACAGATTCTGGGTTTATTAAAAATATTGAGCATCCAGTATTCTTGCAAAAGGAGGTAAAAGATTAATCAGCCTCAGAATCCCATTTTCTGAATGACTGACAGACAACGTTCGTAGTTCGTAATAGGCCAACTAGACAAGTTATTTTAATATATTTTGCCTACAAATAAAGGCTAATACAAAAAGCCTAATAGCTTTCAGACAAATTAGTGCTAATTGTCTCCTTAATCTTTTGTTGTAGATGTTCTCTACATATGACTTTCAGTGTACAATTTTTTCTTCTTTTGTAGAACAAAGTATTTTGAATATGAAGAGTGTGGCTCATGAAGTAATACCTAACACTTTCAAATTTTCATTTGAAGCAATGGGATTTCTGTAGTGTTCATAACTGTAACTTTAGAATATTACTTTTCTTGTTTTCTTATGCATTCCATCAGCCCTTTCATATTTGAGTTCAAAATTGCAGAACATGCTGCAACTCATGGAATTAAGTGGGAGACACTCTTGGAAGAACCAGAAGCTGATAAAAATTTGTTAAAGATGTTTGACTGAAAAACTATGATTATGGCTTTTTTTTTTTTTTTTTTAATGTTTGAGGAACTCTCTTCTTCTATAGAAGACAGAGGCTGTATAAAAGATCAGGGCAGTTACTTCTCATTAAGAGTATTCTCAAAGCAACCTGAAAGATAAAATTGGCTACTGAGGGTAATTCTGCGTAACACCATGTAGTGCCACTGAGTGGTAAGCAAGTCCTCCAGCCTAATTCATTTACCTTGCTGTGATTACATGTTTCCTGCTGAGGTTGTATCTAACACCTGCCATCATATATGCTGAGAAGCAGCTAACATAATAAGCTAGACACTGGAGCTGCATTTGAAATGGATTCCCTGACAACAGAAATGCTTAGGATCAGAAAGTTTTACTGTTACATATGGGAAACTCAGTCTCCCTCCCCATCTTCCACCCATAGTGCCAGACACTGTCCTGCTGGTTAAGTGCATCAGAATCTAGTCTCATAATTCCCTGCTAAATTAAAAGTAGAACTACTCTGAATAACTGGCATTTGTTTGTGGTTTTGTCTTCCCTTCCTGAAGTATTCATTCAGATGAATGTACCCTAACAAGAGAGAGGAAGTTGAGGTAAGAGAATCCCAACAGGAGAGAGACAAAGTGCTTCATGTTGTAAAGCCAGAAAAATTTTTTTTTTGCATTACCTTCTGGTGAATTGGCATTTTTCAAGTAGAATATTGGTCTGGAAAAAAAAGAAGTTACTTTTGATGGGGGCTCTTGGTTTGGAAAACACCACGGGAAGAATGTAAATTTTTTGTCCTGGGGATATACCTGAGACATGTAAATGTACTTCAGGTAGCTTTAGTCTAGTTTAGTGCAGTTTGAGATTCTGTAATAATAGAAGTGAAGTAGCACATGCTTTAGTGTCGAGTTCCCTAGGTACTCAGTGCTGAAGGTGTGTTACTGCACCCTTCCATGGGTGTCTCTACTGAAACCACTACAGTTTCTGCTCCAGTTTTAGCAGACTTGTAGTAAGTAGCAATACGACTTTTGTGCTTTTTTTCCTGGTCTTTCTCTTCTGTTGAAAAATGAAAATACCAGTTTGAGCAAAGCTGTGGCCAGTAAAAAGCCTGTGAGAATGTGAATAAACAGTGGGTCTGAAGATCCTCCTCTAGGAGCTGCACTCACTACATTGCAAGCTCCGGAGAAAGGAGAATAATCAGAGTATTCCTAAATAAGCTTTTTCTTGTTTAGTAATTAATCTACTGGAAAAAAAAAGCCTCTTAATTTCTTGCAGTCTTCAGGGCTTTTCTTTCAGTCTCATGCTTATCCCATTAGATTTCTTCTCATCCATCCTGCCCTTTAGAAACTAATAAAGAATGGATCAAAACCTTTCCTTGCATCTGCAGGCTTTAAAGTGTGGAACGTGACTGCCTCCATTTCAGGGCCTAAGTCAGTTGCTTCCCAAGTTAGGAGTTTATCTTTTAAGACAGTTCTTCTATATGACAAGATCATTGTCACAGGCACAGTTAAAATGACAGTGAGCTGGAGATGGGCTCCCATCACTCCTCTTTCGGAGCATAAACATTAGGGTTTTTTGCTGAAATTTAAGGGGATTTCTTGTCTCGATTAGATTTATGGAAGATTTTTCATCCCTTCTCACAGCACTTCATTTGTTGGCAGGCATTGATGGCTGATAGTATGTTGTTAGCAGGTCTAGCTGCGACTGTGGTAAGAGTGGCCAAAAAATCATTGATTTGAGGGAGAGGTCATTAAATGCTGCATCAGAAAGCTCTTTGGCAGACCTGTTGTTCACAGAATACTGGTTCCTAGGGTCGAATTTGAAATTACTCTGAAGTGCAAGACAGTGATAAAGAAAGTGTCATCCTCATCAGTGTCAAAAACCAGGTCTGTAGGCTGATATTTTGATCACAGTTTAAAAAAAAAATATATTTTAGCATCTCCTTTTGCCTTTCTTCTTTTAGCAGAGAATTATGTGGTTTAAATTACTTCATTGACCTTAATTAAGCCTCATAGGAGTGTTCTGTGTAATATTTTAAAATCTGATACACAGCAGAAGTGTATTGGAAAATGGCTAAAATTTTGCAGAGTGAAGTTTCTTCACTTAGTGTCTGGGCATAAAGAAAATTTGTTCAATGAAAGGAATTGTTTTGGCTAAAAGCAGCACATTTAGGAGACTACACATAGCCACCTAGAAGTTCTGCTTCCAGTTTATGTTCAAGTGATCACAAATTTCTACACTTTTTGTACTTTGCTCCCAAGTTGAGGGAAGTCATATGGCAGTTTGTCATGTGGGAAATGTGATAGCAGAGCTAGCTTATTGCACTAGCAAAAGGGTTGGGCTGTATTTGTGTTGTATTTCAGTCGTATGATATTTGAAACAATCTGATTTTCCAACATATCAGACACAGTCTTAATCCTTTATATATACACTTGTAGAGCTCAGAGTCAGAGAAGAAACAATTCAAAGGTTTTCATGAACTTCATGAGCTGAATTAAAGACCTCAGTACTTTTGTTCTGTGTTAAAGCAATATAGTTATTTCCCTTACCAGCTGACATAATGCTTTCTGCACCCAGAAGTCACATTTCCAATCAGCTATATTTCAGTAGCACAAAGGAAAAAAAAATCCTGTCTGGACCTCATTGAAATTGCAATGATGTACACAGGCATTTAATGAGAAAACAGGTGCAGGTAATTATCCAAGTCATAATGTTGCAGAAGCTAATAACATCAAATATTTGTGATAATTGCATGCAAGCAATTGATCACAGTTGCGTGCCTCTCACATTACAGATTTGAAAAACACCTTTCCATACACATGTATTCATATTAGAACATGGAAGCCACAGATGCACTTTTCTCACCAGTAACTTCATGTACTAAGATTTTGCATTAAGGTCAAATATGACTGTGCTGTTACTTAAATTTTTACTATTTCATTTTCCCCCAGACCTTAGAGGGGAGGAATGTTCTGCCAAATTTGAGTGCCTGATTTCCCCATACCCTTACAGTTTTTACCTCTTCTAGATGCCACAGTCAAATCTTGGGTCATTCTTGTTTCTGCTGGAGGATGACTGGGCAGGGTATAATTCACCATTCATTAGTTACTGTATTGTGGCCTTTAGCTTTTACCAGCACCCCAATCACTTTCACATCAGAAAACAGTGAGAGTGAGACCTGGATTCATACAGGCGCACAGAAACCCACACTAGGATATGAGTGAAATTAAGGTGCACAGGTTCAAAGCAATGATGATGAAAACTTATCGATAGAATGGAGCATTGTCACCTGCTCCTGAAAGCACCTGGGCACCCATATAATGCACCACTGTAATGATGGGGAGTTCTCCATGCGCCTGGTGCTGAGCACCATCCTGAGCCCGGGAGTCAGAGGCTGTTCTTTCCAGCATGTCTGTCTCCTGCAGTTGCACAATAAATAGATCAGAGACAAAGTGACAATGGGGTAATCCTTAATGTGATCTCTTACTCACTTAACTATGTTGAGAGCTACAAAAGAAGGGAAGGGAATGAAAATTTGCTAAACAGGCAAATTTCGTCTGTGGAAGGCCTGTGCAATAAGACCACTGCTCAAAGGAGTCAGAGATGCTTCTTTCTGAAGCTTTTTTACATTCATATCTTACAGTTGCAAGGAAATGGCTCTTCCTAAGATGAGAACACAAGTTGGTCATTTGCCCTCTTTCTGCACATGGGCATGTTGTAGAAAAGAAATCACCATGAGAAATCAATCTTTAGAAGAGAAATTAAGATTTGTCAGGCATTTGAGAAGGCTCTGGAAGGAAAACAGAAGGTGAAGAGAAGCGGGTCCCTGGTCTGGTCTTTTTCCTCTACAGTATTTTAGCAGTTTTCAGTTGACAGGAGTCAAAGCTAATTGCTGTTTGAGTGACGACCAGCACTGTGGTTCTCACATTTTAGGAAAGGAAGCCTACCATTGTACTGCTACTTAAAAGGGTAGTGTCACAATCTCTTACAAGTGGTATCCCAAGAAGAAACTGAAACAGATGACAGGCTTTCAGAGAAGGATTCTGGACTCTTCTGTATCCCAGATGAGGAAGGGTGTTTTTGTAAGAAGCTAGCAGGGTACCTGAAGAGTCAGATGTAAAATTTGCAGCTTTTCTTGGCATTTTCTTACGAAGTTTCCTTATTAAATAACCATATATTAAATGAAACCCCTTTGAAAGGTCCAGGCTGATAGTTGATGAGGATCTTGTTCTGAGGAGATCAGCTTCATATTATGCACCTGCCCTTGAGCTAGCACCTCTGAGAACTGAATAATCTAAAAAGCATCACGCAGAACAAGGTGAAGATGTTACCCGAGTTTTGGAAGCTCACTGCGTAGCAGCAATAGCAATGATTAGGTGTCAGAAACAAAAAAAGTCATCATGTTCTAGAGTAGACTCGATGAGCAACAGCATCGAGTTCCTTTCATGAGTGTACTATGTGCTACATAAAATTTAAGGCAGCCTATGACCTTGAAGTTTTTCAGTGGAGTAAATTGATATACCATTTATAAAAAGATGTGGTATCTTTCAGCAATCACATTTAGGTGTTATGTGTGCTATGGCATTCTCGCCATGTTTAATTTTAGTGCGAGACACATTTGTGAGGCAGAAAGTTGTTTGGAGAAATGTCAATTCAGGCATTGTACTTATATGGCTTGCAAAATGCAGCTTTACTGGCAGATTTTTTTCCTGCTTTATAGTGTTGCAGTATTCACAATTATATAATTAGTAAGAATTTAATTATTATTTTAACTACAGCAAGGAAAATCTATATTTTGCAAGGATATGTTATAGTGCCCATTGAATTTCAATTATCTATGTTGTAGGTTGTTTACATCCAGTTGTACTTTTAAGTTAGCATTAAGAATTAAAACAGGTTATTTTAGCACCTGTGCATGTCTGTAAAGAAGCAAATTTCAATTTAAAAAAAAAGAAAAAGCCCTTGGAATTTAAAACCTTGGATATGGTCTGTATGTACCAATGAAGTCAATCATCAGGATTTTTACATGTAAAAAGTGAATTTATATTGGGTTTAGTCTTCACAGCTGCACAGCCCCAGCAGTATGACTGTATTTCTCTGGTGGTACACATCTACGTTAATTAACTTTGTCTAGCCTCCCCTTTAATTTCATCATTCTCATCTCCTCCTTCCCTTGAAGTCTAAAAGTATTGGAAATGCCTCCAACTCTTGATTTGACATTCTCTGTAGTATTAAGGTTCAGTCTAAATGCATCCTTTTCTATCAAGTTATTCCCCTTTACAGGTAGAGGTCAGTTTCACTAAAGTGCAGTGATGTTTTGACTCAACAGCAAATGGGTCATAAAGAAATCTTCACCGAAGTGTTTTATTTCTGGAATCTGAAATCTACAATTGTTATGATTTGCTGAAAGGTATTTAGCAATGCACATGTGAAATTACCCAGATAGAAATAAAAAGTTTTGTGGGTTTGTTTCCAATTAATGAATTTGCCTTTAGAGTTCCAGAAAAGGGCTCCTATGAGATCTTCTATTAACCCATATTGCTGTCATTCAAATGAAAATACTCCTTTGGAAAAGCTACTAAAGCTACTTTGCCACCTGTAATATGGAAATAAAAGTGGATACTGCAGTGATGCTGCTATTTATCTTTTGTGTTTGGCAAATAAAGCCTATGCTGTGTAATATAGCATAAAGAATATAGAAACTCCTCTGGTATAATCTCAGGTTGTCTACTTTCTTTCACTGGTGAATTTTATTCATATTGAGAAGAAAAGCATTTGAAATTATGTAACCCGAGGCCACTATTTTGTGAGTAAATAGGTAGGCTGCTTTTATGATGAAGGTGTGAATTTCCTTTATTTTGCCATTTAAGAGCTTTTCAACACTACTGTAAGGCTGAAGCCTAAAAGAAGTTCTAATTTTTGTACTATATTTTTTAAATGGCAGATCTTTGTAATGAAAGCAAACTTTAATTGCCAAAACATTATTCATTTTTGTTACTTTGAGATTCTGGGGGTTTTTTTACTTCAAGATTCTTTTCTTATTCCTGTTCTGTGCAGTTCATGTGCCAGTCTCCCTTCCTAGGATAATATATTTATTTGCAAGAATTTAATTCTCTCATCCTTCTACTTTAAGCTTAGTATTTTCATGAGATTTCTGTGTACAGAAAGTCTTCATAGTGCCTCTCTAAATTCTGCTGAATCCTCTAGCCACACACAGACTTTGCATTTTACATCAGCTGTCTTGTTTGTTTATTGTGTGCCAAATTTCTCTCTTTGCCACCTCTAAACTCGAGGTGCTTTTTCTAAGCATTGTTATTTTTCACGGATCCATTTCCTAGTGAAAGCTTTGTTGGTGTACTGCATTTAAACATGTCAACGATGCAGAGTCCAGGAAAGCACAGACTGTTAAATTCCCTAAAGGATTCTGGGATATCCTTTTTTACCTAATAGTTGCCTGAGCTTTGCTTTGCCTTGCCTATTAAAATGTGTTTCTTTATGTTCTTCCTCATTTAAAGAAAATTTGATGGAAAATTTGAAAATAGGTGTAGAAAAGCACACACATTAATATTTATGGCTGTGTGTATTTTGACTCTGGAAGGCCTGACTAGCAATTGGATATAACCACATTGATGATTTTCAATACATCTGCTGAGCCACAGGGTATTCTGAGCAAGGTAGTTGCCTTTGAAAGGAACACATGAAGAGATTTGGTTTCATTTGGCTTCTGCAAGCACAGATGCATTACTTATATTCAAGATAAATAATATTAGTCTGCTTTTTTCCAAGGCATTCTTCAATACTTCAATACTTAATACAAACCTTCATAACACCCCCTTCTTTCCATGTCGAGATTGTAAAAAAAGCATGTTTTTAGAAACTGATAAAAATTTTCTGCAATTTTTTGGTTGTTAATTAAGTGCAAATAGCAGATGACACTGAGTTTTGCCCTCATCTGATATTCTTTGTCTACAATTCTGAAGTTTGTTATACATGGCATGTTAATTATAGCATTGTAATGAAAATTTTAATTACTATTTTCGTTTGTTCAGTACATTCTTATTACAGTGTCAAAAACTGGTTTGCCTCAAATACTCTCATGGTCTTTTACAAGACCCATAGCTCATTGTTGGAAATTTCCAAGTAAATTTTATTTTTTTACAGAAATGCTTTATTATAATAAGATAAAACTTCTTTATGGAAGTTACAAGGACAGAATACTTGAAATTTGAACAAGATTTTAATTTTTATTAACGTACTGACTGAAAAACCCAACATTGTACCCAGCTGGAGGCTGAAGCTGAATTAAGGTTATCATGTCCATCACTGCCATTGACTTCATCTGAACCTTATTTTCTTATGTTAGGCTAGATGTAGCCAAATGCTCACAACTAAATTGTAATGCACTGTATTTTGATTGTATAAATTGCTTGTAATTCAAAATAATGATAAACTTCTATGCAGAGAACATTATAAAATAATTTTTCTGTGTCAGACTTTCCTTTCCCGCTCTCTTATTGCTCATCCCTCTGCCTTCACATCCTTTTTCAGGAATGACAGAGTAGCTTGTTCTGTGTAATTGTGTTACCTTAATTTGAGGGATTATATTTATAACTCTTTTCCATTGTGGAAATGTAACTGTAGCTTTACTTGGCAGTTCCAAATGGGTATGTAAGGATCCCTGAAACATTTACCTCTAATTTTATAGAAGTTCCTTTGGGAGAAGGATTTTCTTGTTCTTTTTTTGTTCCTTAACTACATGTCTTAGTATTCTGTGTATTCAAACAACAGCGCTTTTCAAATATATGTATTCTGGTCAGTGAGAGGGGAATATGAGGTTTCTTTAAAAAAACACAAAAACCCATAAAAAGCCCAAACTCCAGTAAAACAAAACCACTCCAGTCTTTAAAACAATAAATCAACTGCTTTCATAAAAACAGTTGTACAACAAAGTAGCATAATATTTAAATATTGATGTGCTAAATATAGCACAGATATTAAATGCTACCACACAAATAGCTGAAGGAAAAAAATCAAGGCAATAAAGCTGTGTGGACCATATGGCTGCATCATGTTGTACTATGCTTTTTGCCTAAACTTGGGAGCATTAGCTTCTCTGCCTCTATAAAACTTTTTCTTTCTTTTTTTTTTTTTTTTTAATACTAGAGGTCAGGAAAAGACTGACATGGAATCCAGATTGTCTCAGGCCACCCTGCTTTATGGTGTGTAAAGCATAGGTTGGTATCTCCAAAGGGCTCCTTCTTTTTTGGGAACAGGCAAGGTGCCAACTGCTGGAACAGATTCACATCAGATCCAACCTAGTGTTGCCACAGTTGAGGTTCTTGTAGTTCCCCTCAGTATTTTGCAGTACTTCTCAATAAAGATGAGAGGAGCTGAAATGTTGCTCAGACCTAGTGCTCAAAAGTAGGTTCCTCTTGGAATTTTAGACTTTTTTCATTAGTTACATCATATTGTAAAGCAACATTTGGTTGTTTAAAGATGCAGGAAACCTTTAAATAACAAAATAAGCATTTTCTGAAAACTATTTTAAAAGTAAGAAATTAAATCAGAAGCAAGACAAAGGGATACACATATGGAGCTAGATTTGCTGGGGGGAGAGAGGAAATACATCTGGAAAAGGGTGTTTAGAAAATAAGAAAATAAAGTGCATACTTCATATTTTATGATCTTGCGGTAGGTACTGTCCATCAACAATCATCCTTGAAATCTAGTTCAAGACCATCAAATTAATAAATGTTCCATTTTATCTTGTGACGGGAGTCAGAAGAATCTGTGCCAGATAAGCAGAAAAAGATCATGTTGTGGTCAGAGTGGGACAAGCTGGTAAATCATGCACTGTGGTCAGTAAAACTGATAGCTGCTGGAACAGAATTTAGAAAGCAGAAGGCATTTAAAAAATAAAACATCCAGTAAGATGTTGGAAGACTGTATGTTAATATTCAAATCTAACACACTCTGAAACTCCCAAAGCAGTTCTTTGGGGTATTTTCTCTCAGTTTCTTTTTATACAATATAAAGTTGAAAAGAGGCCTTTCTGCATTCTGTCAAATGAATCTGCCTTTCTAATCCTGAAACACCTTTCTTCAGCATTTTGAAACAGAGTGGAATAGCTCCTGCTTTTAGAAGCCTTTCACGATCATGCTATGCATTCAGCTCCTGTTTTCCTGTACTACAGGATCATCCTTTGAAAGAATTGTGATAGGTCACACCGCTGTTACTTTCTGTGTTGGAGGCAGACCCCATCAGTTCATTCCTGTCAGTTTTCCTGGTCTACCATTAACATGAGATCTGGGAGAGCCATGATGTTGGGGCTTTTTTTACGTTGGATTAAGGATCACCAGTTACTATGGTAGGAATAGATTTCTTGCATTCATTTTCTCACTGAAATTGATGAAGTGCCTCTCTAGCTCTTAGGCTGTGAACATTTAAAATGTGATGGAAGTGTTTAACTTTGCTGTAACTGCTTTTGCAGAAGACCTGAAGCAATTGCTCTTTGTTATGTGCTATCTCACATAACAAACAGGATTGTTTCAATATCAGTGTTACTTAGGATTTCATTTTTACTGAGGTTTGTACAACTGGAGAGGTAATACAGACATTATTCTTTCCTACGTATTAACTAAGATGAAGCCTGGTTTTTAGACAGTCGTTTCATATGTGATTATGTCAACTTGAGCACCACCTTCCTTCCTCTGTTAAGGAGCAGCAGGGGCTGTCACTGGCTGTGTCCTCACAAATGGGATGCAGTTCCACAACATCTAAATGCAGCTGGCAGAGCTAATAACAGGAATAACATCATGCTTCTTGGATCCAAGGGAAGCAACAGGTCCAGGGTCCAACTGGAGGTCTGGGGCAGGAGCCGAAGGAGGAAGGGCCGAAGACAGAGCTGGATACAGGAACCTCTCCAGCCTTGCTGGGACAGGGACTGATGGCCCAGGAGTGAGCTGAAATGAGGGGCCGTGGCAGGGTACAGGGTGGGACAGCATGTCCTGGTAGTGCCCTTGGGGATATGACTCCACTGTCTCACACACTGACAACAGTAAAAAGCCCCGACAACAGTAAAAAGCCCCAACAACAGAGAAAACAGAGAAGCAGTTGAGTCCTTGGTTTGGTATACTGTGCAGCCTCATGGGACGGAAGTACAAAGGCACAGTAGAAATGTGTGGATCACTTTAAGTAGCAGTATGGGTTTGTAGGGCTTAGAGAGCAATTCTGGCTACAGAGGCAGGCCTTGAAATGCTTCCTAGACTGGCTCCTGCATGTCTAGCTGATATGTAAGAGATGGTGTATCAGTAATAGTTCAAACAGTTCTTTGTCAATTTAAAAAACAATTTTATTTCACTTTAACAAAATTTCATGTTGTACGTAGAGAAGCTAAAGGTTATTGAAGGTTATGCATGTAAGAAATGTCTCCTGAGAAAAGACCTTTTCTTTCTTCTGTCAGTGTGATCTTTTTTTGTGTTTGTTTAGCAAACCTGAAAAATAGTTTATTCCTGTTTTAATTAAAACAAGCGGGGAAAAAGCTCAGAAGAAAGTGTTAGTAACAAGATGTCTCCTGTGAGTCAGCCAATCAAAGTATATTCCCTTACTGAAAGTTGATGACCTTGGTATGCCTTATGCCTGCTGATGCCAAATATTGCTTATTACTGTGTAGTAAACAATCTTTCTGTTTCTGGCTTCTGCTAGTAGTAATAAAATAGTAAACCACACATGGTTCAATGGGCTTCAAACAGCTTCAATGGGCTTGGCTTTAACATACCTGTCAAATAAATATTAGCATATTGTAAACTAGGTATTTGCACTTAGGGAGTTTGGTTCTGCTTTTCAGGTAACAAGAAAATTAATCAAGGACATAGTAATCATGATTAAAAAGTTACTAGTTATTATTTGTTTTATTTTCCAGAACAAAATGAACTCTGTATCTCGTTTTTGTGGATGTTGTGTCCTCATTTCTGTTTCAGTTCTGTGTGAACTGACAGTTGTCCTTGTTTCATGCCTGTCTTCTTGCATGGTAATGTAAAAGCTTGCAAATATGAAAAACAGTGTGGCGTTTGAGAAAAATGACATTGATCACTGCTGACTATTTGGGAGAATCATTTATCATGCAAAAATAACTGCAAACAGCACATAGCATGGCCCTCATAAGCTAATTTCCCATTAGCTGGCAGTACTAAAATTTACACTCTTCTTTATCCAGGAATGTCAAATGTTTTTTCCAGAAATGGGTAACCCCTCATAACAACCGCGAGGCTGTGTGGTGTCCTGCATAATTTACAGACAATCTAGTTGACCTGTGCGGGTCAAGTGACTCACTTGTGATAATGAATCAATGGCAGAGTGTAAGGTAAAGATGAGAACTACTTGAGTTAGTTTATGATTCCTAACAGGATGCCTATATTGCTTTCCACTCCAGAACACCAATTCTGACTTAACGTCTGCAATCACCTTTATCTCAAACTCATTGAAATATAAAAAAATCCTTTAATAAAAGAGGTTTTGGTAAAATATAAACTTTTCATAATTGATGTTTGCATTCAGCATTGGGTGATTACAAAGAAATGCACTAGAAACAGTGCAGGTACCCTTCCATAAGATGACAGATGTTGATGTTGCTTCAAATGTTGCATATCCTTCTCACTCCAGTGAGCTCCAGCTCACAGTTGACTCAGGTGAAGTTTTTCTATATATTAGTACAAGGCTGGTAAAAGGCTTTCTTATTCTTTAGGGAATTTTTTTTCAGAAAGCCTAAACTAAAACTCTTCAGCCTCTACTCAGAGACAGAACGTTGTGTAAGTTCTCCAAATGTGAAATCTTCTCTCCAGATTAATTTTACTTTGCAGTCATAAATAATCTGACATTACTTGCCAACAGTGCTAAATATATATTTTAAAATTTCTAAGTATTATCAGGTTATGCAGATTTGTGATGTAGGTTGCTTTTAAAAAGCAAGAGATTTTCTTCGGCATTTGAAATTTCTAAGTCTCCCATTGCCAAAGCTTTCATTTTAGAGACCAAGTCACTATGCAGGTCTAGCTGGTCACTAGTAAAGCTTCTCAGCATCTTCGGTGATGATTTGTAAGACTTGGAATCCCTTCTGACCTAGGACCAATTTGACCATTTTGAGACTAAAATTTGTAACATACTTATGTGAAGATCTATGGAAAAACAAAGCAGAAGGATGAGGTAAAGTGTATAAATACAGGGCTTTTAGTAGACTGTTCAAAATTATTTCTACTGGATTTTTTATTAAAATGCCAACTATATTTTAAAAATAGTGAATGTTTATATTAGTCTATTATTATATTAGCTGAGCTTTCTTGACACATCAACCCTAAAATACTACTTATCTGTGCTACTGAGGTACTGGAGTCATTGTTAAGTAATTACAGTACTAAGTATCCATTTCTTCTTATCCTCAGACAACAAAAAAACTTGAAAAAAGAAAAAAAGATTAGGTAGAATGGAGGACTGTGGGTTTCTTCCTAAGTCTTAGTAACCTAACTACTGAAGCTGAGTAGTGTAAAAGGAAAAAGTGCTAATCTATAATTGCTGTCCTAGTGGAGACAGATGAAAAATCATAAATAATAGAATAACTGCATGTTTAATGCTAGAAATTTGTAACCAAAGGTAAGCTACAGAGAAATATGAGTTTAAATCTCCCTGTGGATATAAGTTAAATATTAGAGAATTTTAGTTATTTCTGGAGATGTGGTCTCTCTTGAAGTATGAACAATGTTCATAACTATTTAAGCATGTGTTATGTTTTTATAGGGAATAAAATACTTTCTAGTTTCTTCCTCATGCTTGATTAAAAAGTAATTTCCTGGTAATGATTTTCTTGGGCATTTGAGAACCTTTAAGCAACATTTTTACTAGTGTCTTAGAAAATTTTCAGTGTTTTCAGATGATTTTTTTTTAATGGACTGAACTAGTGTTTCACTCTTTAAAAAGAAGAGAAAAAAGAGATCTTTTTAGCTGCCATGAAATCAAAAGAATGCAACAGAGAATAACTGAAGTGCTTGTATTTTGGCTCAATCACTGTTTTTCCATCTGTTGGAAAATAATTAGAGATTTTAAAGGTATGAAATACTATTTTTGTTGTTTAATGCAGAATTAAAATCAGTTCATCTAAAAAATCATTTTCACTCATAGTTTGGAACACATAATTGGTTGATAGGTGATTGAGGGATGTAAGGATGTGAATACTTTCTATAGCTTTACGACTTTCATGGTGTATTTAGATGATGTAAATGTTGCTATTTGTAATATTTTATTCAATGAAGTTCAAAGGCTTCATCTGCCATGTAGCAATCCTCCTGGTACCCATGAAGTCAGAACAAACCAGACAATATAAATGCTTATGTATACAATCAATGTTCAGTTTTAGAAATTATGGTAGCTGTATCCCCTATTAACAGAAATTAAGGAATCAGGATTCAAGGAGTTCTCTTTTCAAGAGGAAACTTCAAAGATCAAAAATCAACTTACTTAGTCTGTTAACATATTGAGTGCTCTTTCAAACTGATTTAGTTGAAGAAAGAAAGGGGGGTTGGGCTGTTGAGTATTCAGTCCCAAGGAAGGTATGCGGGGAGATGGTCAGGAGGAAGCCAGAGACTGATGAGGCTGGCATCCCTGATGGAGCAAAGAAGCTAAGTAGAATGTGGCAGGAGAAGAAACTTCAGAAATTTAAAGAAAGAATTAGACATATAAACTGTGAGAATGGTTTTTGTAGGTGTGAAATGAATGCCAGTACTTGTTAATAATAACACAGGGAACTAGCTACAATCGTAAAACCCCCAGTCTCTCCTCCCTTAGGAATCCTAGCTTTACACAAAAATAATTTTTTTAAAGCAACTCTATTTTTAAAAGGCATTAAGTTTTGTAGGATTTTGTGCTTTTCCTTAGCCTTTGTTTCCTCTTTTGCTTTTTATTCTGAAGGATTGAATAGCAGTAGTTACAGACTACTGTATGTAGTCTTTGATGAAAGGTTTACCCAGAGTGTATCCAAACAGCAATTTTTTAATCAAGTGCAAAGATTTTTAAATAACTGAATCAGGCTATAAATTGTAAGCACTTACTTTAGCTGTAGTGCTAATCTTGTTTTAAAATATTTTTCTGGGGAAAAAGGAACAGTCTAGAGAAAACAGAAGTTCAAGATTATTCCTGTTGACTTGCTTGAGCTAGTCTTGTTGTAGGTCACTCCTGAAGTAGCCATTGTCAGAACATATTCCAGAAGTTTTGCCTCTGACTTTTGACAAAACCAAGAGATTTGTAACACATTCTTCTCATCTGCCAAACCAGGCTGAGTGTTAAATTATTTCATGTTAGCAATATTGCCTGCCTGTACAAGTAGAGGAAGTTCTGGATGAAGTTTTTATTTTAAGAAGGCAGCAAGAGCTTGTCTATCATTGACCCTTTTCAGTCATTTCTTTTTCATTTTCCTGGTATGACCTCTCTGAATTTTATTACTGAAATACATGAAAAGGTAGCATACTGTTACAAAAAGATGAGAGGAAGCAGTATATTTGTAAGACTGGACTGATTAATTCTCACTGACCTCCATTACAATAATGATATCAACGAATCCACCTACTGAAGTGATAATGAAGTAGAAGTAATTAGGGTTTAATAAAAATCTCCCTTACATTATTTTTTCAGGAAATTAACTTACATTCTGTTAAAGCTTAGTGAGTCTTGCCTCCTATCTCATGACAGGCCTTATCAAAATGATGAGGAAAGAGTAGGAATAGCCTAGATGCATTTATCTGGTAATTGTTCATCATATTGCAAAGTCTGTCGAGTTACAATCGGCACAAAAAATCTAGTTTGAGTGTTACAAAATGGGTGATGTCGCTGCCTAACTGAAAAGTTTTTTTTCTTTTTAAAATAAGTACATTTCAATTGATGAAAAAAAATCTATATCTCTAGAGACTTAGGTAGGAGAGTAAAAAGAGGACTAATCTTCAACAGATTTCTTTAGTTAGCTTTTCTTTAGTTAGAAAAGTTAGTGCAAATTTTAAACAAAATGCATACAGTGGTGCACAGCTGCTCAGGCATGACACATAATTCATTCTGTGCATAAACAGCATTCAGTACATATCTGTTTGTTGTGCTCCACATAGCAACTTCAGTGTCTCAGCACACCCTTCAGAATATTTGTTTAAAATATCCCCACCCTTCAAGAAATATGTTTACGATAATTTTTATTCAAATGTTTTCAATGTGTTCTTAAATCTTAATTTCTGAATTTGTAGATCCATAATTGAGCAACATGTGAATCAGGCTACTGGCAGCTGCTAACTAAGTGTGCATTCACTTTCCAGCAGACTATTCTCAACTTTCCTATTCTGTTCAGCAGATGATAAGAAGAAATAAAAGGTGTAACAAAGGTGTAATAAAGAGAGAGTGAGTGAGTGAGTGGTGCCCAGTGTACAGATTAACACAGTAAGCTTAGCAAACAATCCATTTTGGCTGAGGATCTGAGCTTTTCAGAGAGTGTTTTCTAAGGTGTGGGTTTGTTTATAGTTTAGTTTCTACCTTTTCTGAAGAAGGGACATAAGACTCTTAAGGAAGCTGAAAGAGTGGACTTCTATTTCAAAGCAAATCAGCTTCCGAAGTAACTTTAAATGTGTTTACAAAACCATATCTACCACCAATTTATTTTTTTTTTTTAAAACTAAATGAAGTTATCCAGTTTTCAAAGGACCACAGCAAAAATTCCAGAAGGAACTGTGTTGTTGCAAGTTTAGTTTTGGTAAATAAAACCAAAATAACATTACATTAAATAATTATATCAGGCAGAATAAGAAGGCAACAAGTAAGATGAGAGTAGAGAAAATAAGTGCTACAGTGTCTCAAGTAAAGCCAAGTTTGCCTAAAAATGAATTTATGTCAGGATGTTTTGCATTTCTGCTTTTGTCACCAAGTTGTAGTCTGAATGAAAGACATAGTATTTATTATACTCCAAAGTATAATTGAGTCTAGCAGTTATTCTCTGTAAAATTTTCATTTTCCTTTAATATTTGAATATAATCTGTTTCATTATGATAATGCTTTGTAATAGAAGATTTTAGTCCAATAAACTGCTGTTGAAGTGTAGCTTATTTGGTTATGTGAAGCAGGCTTTGAACATAACGACAACAACAGGTCTCTAGTACTTCAGCACTCATGGCTGCTCACTCTGTTCTGTCAGGAGCCTCCTCTGCCTTCCCAACAGGTAGGCACAACTTGGCAGGGGCACAGCAGGGAAAGGGTGGAGCACTGGCTCAGACAGCAGCCTGGGTCTTGCTGTGGAGATGCCCCTGAAAGCTTCAGTGGGGAGTGACGTATCCCTGTGGGAAGCATGGAGAAGCATAATATGTCATGAGGAAGCCGGACTACAATTATTGCAGAAAAGGGTGAGATGATTTAAAAAAAAAGTCATTTTAGTTGCCTAGGTTTTTTTTGACTGATACACAATTAAATCCAGGGGATTCTGCTACCAGGAATCTGGGATTCTCTCCAGGTTTCAGTCTAGAAGATTGTAAAATGAAGACAGGCAATGAAGAAGAGTGCAAAGCATTTGTTGTCTTTTTGTTTGGTTTCTGTTTGATTCTGCTTTATCCTGCAACATATTTTAAATATGTCTAAATACACATTCCCCTTTCACAGCAGTGAAAACACTTATCCCTCTTTCCCATTCAGAATCACTCATGTACCCAAATATTCAACTTCTGGATTAAATTCAGGGCTCAAAAATAAAAAAATCTCGAGTTTAAGTCAGTGTTGTCCAAACATTTTTGGCTTGAGCAGTGCTACGACACCTTAACTTCTCTTACAGACCACCAGCCACCCTTAATAAAAAATTTATCTGAAAGCACTATACTGTATGGTGCTGAATATGGTTCTTTGTGGTTCATATTCCCTCGGTAATTTCCGAGGAATTTCCCAGGAATTGCAAGGTTACTGAGAAATGCCTAAATATTGCTAAAAAAAAAAAAAAAAAAAAAAAAAAGTGCAGTTTCAGGGCTTAAGAGTTGTTAAATGGATTGGCACTTCCTTCTCTGGGCAAGGGCTAGTTCAGCTGGCACTACTACAATGCATACTATATCTGCAAATATAATTTCACAGCTTGCAGCTCCTAAGTAGCTACTTTTAACCACTGTTCTTTGTTGACAAATTAGTTCTCATAAAATCAGCTCCCAGATTTCTGTATCACTTAGGCATTTTTGAAAATTGTGTGTGGTAATACACAACTAGCAATTTTTAAATAAGTTGTGAAATATCAGGTTCCTGCAATAACGGGATCTCAGAACTTCAGAAAGCATCACGCTGACACATTATGCAGGTAGCTTCTCAATTTTTAATCCTATTGAAACCAAATTAAGTAAGTGTCTAAGTGCTTTCCTGAATGGTACTTAGGCACATCATTAAGCCCTTGTGTTAATTAGAGTCTTAAGCTTGCCTTTATGGAAGAAAACCAAACTTGATCCTGTTGTTCTCTTGAATGACAATCTTAGTTCCTGGGACTGTGAGTGATGGAAACTGGAAGGCTTATTTCAGGGATGAATCAGGCCCAAATTAATATCTATAATGCATCTCTAGGAGACTAGAACTTGAAAATAAGTACATCAAACAGTATCCTCCATGGGACTGCACAGGAAAAAAGCATTATAGAGTTCTATGTGGTAAATATGTTAACTTTATTATGTATACCAGTTAAACACTTTAGCAATGTTTTCTTCTGTATTTAAGGTGGATACAAGTGAAGACTAATGAGGACATTGCGAGTAGCCCTAGTAGTACAAGACTTAAAACCAATTCCATCTGGGGATTGAAAAGGTCTTTTTAAAAGAATGAAAAGCAAAATTCCTACTTTATCAGCGTGCAGATGGCTTTGGGAAGTCTGCTGGTTGCCACAGTGAAGGAAATTATTGTGTGAATAAACACAGATAAATTGGCAACCTGCACAGTATTCATTCTTTGTGATGTAGTTTGTGACGTAGTCTTTTCTAGATAAGAGACTTTAAAGATAGATTGTACTGTAGTGGTTAAATGTCAAGAATAAAATAACCAAGAGTAAGTATTTTTAATTCCTGCCAAGAAGGCATTTTTTTGCAAGAAGAGTTTTATTTCAGAGGTGATATTTCAAATATGTTGAATTAATAGTTTAATATATTCTTTAAGGAAAGACAGTCTTTATGCCTTAATTTTTTTTCATTTGTCATGTACTGAAACTTTTTCATATAACTTAGCCTTTGGATAACAAATATGTCTGTACTTTTTATTTGCTTTATAATTTGGATATTGGGTAGGAAAAAACAAATCTGAACTCCTAGGATATGTCATTCTTCTTTCTGTCGTTGCTAAGTATAACAGGATCTCTTAAGAAGTGAAAACTGAAGTGAAATAAGGCTTTATGTACTGATTTGTAGAAAATTGTGTCAGCTGCTTTTGTGGCTAAGGCGTAAGTGCATTAAGAAAAAGAAATCCAGAAATGGAGGTGTAATGGGTCTCTAATTCCTGTACAATGTCCAATTAAGGCAGTATGCCAAGCTGAGGAATGCAAACACATGCATATAATAAATCTTGGTGTACACCAGTGCTAAATTCCATATTAAGAGCAGATTTTGAATTCATGGTAGTGGGGTTTTTTTTGTGGTTTACTTAAGATTGAAGTAACAGCCACAATTGCATATGCTATTCTGTTAGGTTTTTAAGCTTTCACATCGTTATAATACAGGTTGACTAAAGTGTATAACATAACCTGTGGAAATTGCAGTAGTTACTCCATTAAGGATAAAACTGTCTTGTAGTTGACACGGGGTGCATGTGTGCCTTTGTGCTGGTATAACTGCTTACCTGTGGGACATGAGCTCAAGAGTAAAGGTCCTGAGCCATCCTGTTGCTCATCAGTGAAACACAGGCCCTGATGTGCTTAAAATTTTGCTCAGCAGGTCTTGTCTAAGGTCTCTGAAGTGTTTCTGTGGAAGAAAAATGCTGTGAATACTAATCTGAAGCAATTTGTAGTTTAACTAGGGAAGAAAGCCCACTACATGGTTTTTTTGAGTTTCAATGAGTGATTCTGTTTAGAAAAACAGAGCATAAAAGTATATTTTCGGGAAGCAACTATCATTGTAATTATACTGGTGAGCTTCTAATTTCCAAGCAAGATTTTTTATGTGGAAGTAAAAGAATTGAGGCAATACATAGCCCACACTTAGGGAGCTTTTAGATGAATGTATTAAACAGATGAGACAAAGATGGCTGCTTTGATTAAAGAGAGTAGGTTGAACAGTACATTGTCATCTACTGTACATCTGTGGAGTTGTTTTGTTTTGTTTGATAGAGACTTTGATGGATAAGGTAGATTTCTTACGAGTTATCTTTATTCACACACATGAAACCAGGAGTAAATTACTGCAGTAACAGAAAGGCCCTTGAGGCTGATATGCTTCTAAAATTACTGATATGTCAAACAAGATTTCAGAAGACTCTGTATTGTTGTGGGATTTAGTGCCATAGCCAATATAGTAATGTTTTGTTTTCTGCCTTACAGGTCTGTGGAAAACTGTCAGACATTTGAGAGTAATTCAAAAGATGGATGTCTTTTGCATGTGCTTTGTTACTGCAGATACTAATTTGTGTAACACCTTAGTATGTACGCTTGATAGTATTATGGAGACAATTTTGCTAGTAGTTAGGAAATTAGTAATTGGCCAAGTGGCAGAACAATTTCCAGAAAATACAGTATGGAGGAAGTACAAAGACAGTCAGCTTTTAAATTAAAAGCAACTTATTGCTGAGGCGATCTAAGATTTGGAAGAGCATACATAGGTATGATCGCTAGTCAAACATTAACCTAGCAACCTAAAGCTGAAAGAAAATTGAATTTCTATAAAAGTTGTAAAGCTCACTGTCTTTGGGCCTTCAGAAGCTTTTTATATTAACCTCTGTGTTTAACAAACCTTTCAGCCTGTCATTGGGAAGGGAGTAGAGCACCAGTAGCTCTTAACCCTGTTCTTGGAGACATTCCTTTTCAGGCAGAGCTGACATGCAGGATCAAGCCATGTTGCCACCCGCTCCCCCCTTCTTATATTTACTTTCCCAAAGCTTTTATCTGAAAGCTAACTGGTTTACCCTGGGAGTCCCCTGAAACATGTTGAAGCTGATTTCTGCTTATCTCCTGAGTATTGTTTCTTAAATGCTGAGTTGTGTGGTTGAATGGTTTACAAAAATAATGACTAGTGTTATTGGTCATGCAACAAAGAGAATGTGCTTAGAAGAGAATGGAGACTTTCTAGGTGGCAGCAGTAATTGTTGACGTGTGCTGGTTAGTTTTACCTATTTAAGTATTTTAGGTTTTACTATTTAAAACCTATGTTTAGTGACAGAACAACTGTCTCATGCTTTGAATGCCAGGTTCTAATAAAATGCAAGTTGATAGGGTAAGCAACTCATTGGAAAACACAGCTTGCCATTTTGTTTGCTGCTTTCTCTGCATGCGCAGCTGTTAATGTGGGGACCAAAGGCAGGATAAAGTTGATTTGGGAAGGAGCAAGCTTGAGAGAAATAGAGGGATAAAGAGATAAAAGAGTCTTATCACGTTTACGTATCTGACCGCTCGGTATGCTGGTGAGACTCTGCCTGATGCTTGATCACCACAATCTATCCTGTGCTCTTATTAAATCCTATTTCTCACTGTGTTCTGTGTGGATGCACTCTGATCTTCAGCGTGTTTGTGAATGCTCATAAACTTCAAACCAGGCTAACTAGACAATAGTAGAAGAGATTTGAGTGCCAGCAGCTGGTGTGGGGCCATGGAAATCAGGGCCTTTTGGATGTGGGGGCCAGCCCCTGGGGAGGGTGTGGGTTCCTCTAGCAGAGTGAGATTCCCTTGGCTGGAGAGGAGGTACAGGGTGGGGCTGTCCATGCTATTTGTGTAACTGCCCTGTGGGTTTATAGGGATGCTTCTAAGGGTGCTGTTTTTCTGTCTGTTTTTGATCTGTGATGCCATGTCCCTCTGTGTATGTGTATGTCTGTCTGTCTGTATTGGGAGGCCTCTCCACCAGCTGGATCTGGGGACATGGAACAGCAGCAGCCCCATGCCCCCATCATGCTGGGAGAAGACGACTCACCCTGGGTCCTGAGAGCAGCCTCTATGTGGCTACTCAGACACTTTGTGGTTTTTTTGCCAGTATTTGTATCATTCCATTTTTTTCAAAAACATTTTACATCTGCTCCTGTGTCCTTGTTAAAGAAGCTAAATAGCATCTGGTTTAACAGCAATACACAGAATCCCACTAGCAGAACCTCATCCCATGTTTCCTGGAATTTCTTCCTTAGCAATGCTTCAGTTACTTAGCTTTTAATACATTTGATGTGTCCTGTTATGCTGCTCTAATTAGTTTGTTTACTATGTTAAGCACTTCACAGAAGTCTTTTATAAATCGTTATATAAAGGGACTTGCAGTCTCTTCCCACTGTAAAACAAAGGGTTTGGTTTTGGTTTTGCTTTTTTTTTAATAGCAAGGCCTGTTTGTCTGCTACAATGTTGATTGTTACTATTTCTGCTCCTATCCTTTAATTCTTTATATACCATATCCTGTATTTTGACTTCCCTTATTTTTGTTAGGGTAGATCTAGCAGGTGGGTCTAACAGACCTCTTCAATCTCATTGTAGGTAAACAGGCTAAACAATCAACTAGTGGAGCTGTGCCTTATTAGAAACAAACAAAGCAAGGAAACATCTGTAAGTGTGGCTTCAGAGGCAGGGGGAGAGCCTGTGTCCTGAACGAGTTTTATTCTGTTCATGACAGTGACATTAGAAACTTAATCTCATTTCCTTGAAAACAGAAGGATCGTGCAAAAAATTCTTTGTGCACATGGGGAATTCTTGTGTGACAATGAGATAATGGTTCAATGTGTCTTTTAAAATTATTTTTTGTCTGCATGTTATATGCTATGATAAGTCCGTGGGTGGTAACTGCATTCTTTTTGGTTAGGGGAAGTTCTCAGAAGGGGTGAAGAGGATTCCTTCTTTGAGAGCACCTGGCCATGAGAGAAGCTTTTCCAGGAAAGAATGGGGCAGGCAATAATAAATGTGTTGACTGGAGAGCTTGCACTTGGGAATTTTTCTTAAAGTAATGGACAAGAGACACAAAACTAGACCAGAGATGATGATGAGAGGGAAGATTTTTCTGCTGACCTAGAGGAGAACAAGTAGACTTTGTTGAATCCATAAAGACTATTGAAGGTTGCTACTTTGCAGAGTAGTTCTGGAGGAAGAGGGTCTTTGTTGCAAAGACATAGGTAGAAAAGATGGTTGTTTTCAAATGGCTGTATTTTACCTCTCTCTCAAAAGACTGAGTTTTCAGACAAAGGACAGTTTGTTTGAGTTTATGTTCTAATAGAACGTCGCTTCTTCAAAGCCCTTTTGTTATTAGAAAAGGTGCAGACAGATCCATCTCAAAGCTCTGGCATGTTTGAGATCCAGTCCTAGCACAAAACTTAAAAAATGTTATAGCTGGGGAAATATATTAGATCACCTTTAAAGAAATCCAGCTGACTGCATCATGAGGACTCTTGAGAGATTTAAAGAACACTTTGTGTACCTTCTGTGGGAAGCTTTCTGTTTTGAGTGTGTTTTATAAATCAGTTCACAGTTTTAGCAGTTTGTAGCACAGTTTGTGCTGGCTGTAGAAGGTACTGGTAGAGCTGCCAGATCATATTGTGATAGGCCAAGTGTGGGATGACAGAAATTAAAGCAAAGAAGAATGTTTCAAATATATATCTGCTCCCTGCTTTAGAACACACAACCTGAATTTGACTGTTCCAGACCCGGGGAGATGTTTCTGGGAAGCTTTGTGTTTAAAAGTCTCCCTGGGTCTGGGTCTGCCTGGTCTGAAGTCTTTTCTCTCTTTGATTTTTGTTTTTCCTAAAATGCAACCATTACTTCAGAAGTTGAATCTGAGACTTGGGGCAAATCTCTCAGAATTCATGTGCATGCAGTTGTTTCCTCTGATAGCTTGTGAACTTGTGTCTGTATGGACCTACTGTGCATTGCTTGCTTTCTGCAAAGAGGTATTATTAGATATATAAGGAATAGCCTTCAAAATAGAATAGTCATGAAGGAAACAGTAAAAATATTACAGGGTGAGTAGTGAAAAGCATTAAATATTGAAAAGGCTTAAAAAAACAAACAGTATTCATCAGAAAACAGCTTTATTTAGATATTACTGGCTGCAGAAATTAAAAGGGACTGCAGAAATGTAAGATTAAGACATATCTGATTTCATGTTTGAGCTTGATCAAAACAATATCTAACGAAAAAAATGGGAGATGAGGAAAAATTTTAAGAATTGAATTTGGTGAAAGAATTATTAGGCTTATTAGTCGTATTGGTTCTGATAAAACAAAGATGGCATTATGGGTAGAAGTGAATTGATCTTTTCAAACAGTATGCAGGAATTATGATGGAATAGTTTAATGGATTTTTTTTTCAAGAGTTTGAAAATTTGAAAGGTAAACAACTTGAAAGTTGAGATTAATGATGTTTTTAGGATGGGTAATAAATAACGATTAAAATTATCACATTTAATTTAGCATGAGTAAATATTCCTCAAAAGGAGACTTAAAATTCACCTGAGACAGTAATGCTTTGTAAGATAATGAGCAGAACTGATGGATGTATTCCGGCACACCTTGTTATGCCAGTTTGGGGGTATAAGCAGCACTGATGTAAGTGCAGATACCTACTGGGTGCTGTCTGGAAGTGGTGCATTGGAATGGAAGTTCAGCTTCTTTAGGTAATGGTAGTCATGCTTGGAGTGGTTTTTCAAGTTACAGCAGCCCCATAATTTTCAAATGTCACTTGAAATGTATTTTTCTTTATCTGTAAAAACTCTTCTGTCCCAAGTTTTGACAATGAAAGTGCAAGGTGGGCTGTTACTAAGTTCAGGTGTTCTGCTTTTCTGCAGTAGTTCCAGGGTGATCTGTACACATGTTTATGAAATACAATAAATAAAAGAACATATTGACTTTGCTTGTCTGAAAGTGGTACCTATTACTCTTGAGGCTTAGAATTCACCTGTTTGTGCACAGCAGCTCCCTGGTCTTAAACAGTCGCGTGCTTAGTCTTGAACACTCCCAGTAGTCACATGATGGCAGTAGGGCTGGTGGCATTTAGGGAATGCTGTTTTGTTAATAAAAAGTAACTCATTGTATGCGCCTTCCAACCCAAGCCTTTCTATGATTCTATGAACTCCCCAGTCACGCTGTTTTTGATGCCTTTCTGTACCTGAAAGATGGGAGTTTTAATGAAGTAGTACCTAGAATATCTGTTCTTAAAATCAGACTTTCTGTATTCTGTCATTTATCATGTTTTTCAAATATTGAGAATCAAAAGCAACCAATACTGATGCCTAAATAAGCTAAATAGCCGTCATTTTTTACTTATATTTGTTAGTAAAACTAATAATTTTCTTCAGCCATGTGTAAGACTAGTGAAAAACCAACAAAGTAACTGTTTGCTCACTAGTGACATGTTCTTCATGCATGAAAAATGATACTGCATTCAATTTTATTGCATTTGATACTCCCAGTATAAAAAGTGTCTTAACAAGGTGAAAGCTAGCAGAAGTGACTGGACAAATACCTCATGCCATTCCCCTCATTTGTTGTAGGACAGGAGGTTGCTTTTCCAATTGTTTGGTTTTCTTTTTTAAACAAATACTTTATTTTTTTCAGTCATGCTTTTGTATTTTGGACATCTTTTTGTGTCCAGTATTTCATTTTCCTTTATTCTTACTTAACAGAAAATTTCCATTGATGCTAATGAGAATTACCGGGATATTCGATTGCCCATTTACTCTGCAGTAACTCTATATTTTCTTTTTCAAGTATTGCATCTTCATAGAATTAATATTTTAATGAACCAAATATTTGCTGAACTACTGCTGAAACATTTTGCAATGAGGAGTTGTAAACAACAACAGCAACTTTAGGAAATCCACTGTTTTGTTTATTTAAACCTTCTGGCTTAAATAACGAAATATAGGTGATTCAGCAAGTTTGTGTACTAAAGAAGCCTGAATTTAATGCATGCTGAACACCATCAGCTATCTTACGTTTTATCCTCAGTTAGATTTCAGTGTTATTTTCAAACTATCAAATTGCATGTAGTGCCTAAACATAGACCTAAGCACTGAACCCAAGTAAAACCCATTTAAACATTTTAACTAAAAAATACTCATAATCCATGTGTTTAAACATGAAAGTTACATCTAGGGAAATTAGTAATTTTAAAAGGAATATGTTTATAGTAGTATGTGCACTTGCTGTCTCTTTTTAGGAATGAGTACTGTATTGATTATAATTTTATGTATTTTCTTATTGAATCCTTATTTCCTGGCAGGTAACTGATTCCTAGTAGATATACCAGTGAATAGTTGCAATTGGTTTTTGTATGTATTTCTTATGTCCCCAAATATGTGATAAGCAATTCTGGATCCAATGTATGCCATGGGGTTCTTTTGTTGTTTTTTTTGTGGGTTTTTCATGGCCAAGCACTGTCCCCTCCCCCTGTTTTTTGTGTGTCAAAATTAAGTGTTTAGTTGTATAATGAGTTTATCCACATACTTTTTATTTATATAATCCTCTGGCATAGGATTATTCAGCAATCCATTTAACAGGGGATAGTAGTGAAAGTTGAAAGAGAAAATTTCAACATGACTTAACACTGAAGACAAGATATTTTGATATGA
>JAWWMO010000083.1:101455070-101479762 GCA_035047845.1 Dendrocincla fuliginosa
GCTCCCTGAATAAACCAGTTCTAGCCTTTCACCCTACCATCGGCTGAGGACGTTTTCCTTCCTTCCCTTCCAGCACGCGGCAGGGAGACTGTAAACTTTTCTAAGAGGAACATGATAGAACTCTTATGTCTGTTAAAAAACAAGACCAAACCTAATAAAAAAAAATCCCAAATTTTTTAGCCTGTTTTTTTTTCTCTTTGGTATGCATTATTTCCACGGAGATCGACTGTTTTATCCCCAAAAGATAATCTTGACAATGCACACATTTCAGTGGAAGTACTTCTTCAAATTAATGGACAACCTGGATAGTATTTCTTACTCTGCTTAGCAGCTTCATTTGTCCTTGAAATACTGATCACAGTGCCTGAGAAAGGTGTGGTGTCTACAGCTTTGAAGATTACAATTCCTGCCAAAACAAAAAGTTCTTTCTGAAATATTTTGATGTAAGACTCACTCATTTGTCGTCTGTGAAAACTGTTAACTTTCATTAACGTTGCATACTTTCTTATTCGAGTCACTTAAACTGAATGTAGAGGATACTGTCAAACCCTTTTATCACACACCTTTGTTGTGCAACAGCAGTGTAGAGCAAAAGGAGGAGTAGAAAGATGAACCTGGAATAATTTTGGAAAATGCATGTTTATGTTCAAGACCTTCTAAATCAAACTGTTTCAACATATCATCTTCTAAGTGCATTTGTTCTGTTGAACATGTCCATTTAGTGATGTTTGCATATTCTTAGGTAATGTTAAATTTGGACCTCTACAACAATAAAAATACTGATATGAAACAGTTGAAAAAGTCTGGAAGATTTTTTCCCCATATTCTGAAAGCTAGAATTTTTCTAAAATCTTGATTTTTTAAATCTTTGGATTAGAAATTGTGCTCTAGAGGAAACATTTCAGGGTGTATTGCATGGGACCAGTAATTTAAGATTAGAGTTATAAAATAGGCACTCAGATCCAGATTTTACCAGGAACAAATCTGTTTGCTTTTCACATTTATACTAAGCAATCTCATTGCTTTAGTCTGATCCTCAGCAGGTGCCTGTAGACACAATAGTGTAAAAGTCACTAAAGCTCTGACTTTCCTTGAGAAGCCGAAGTAATCTGTGCATTTCAAAATATCTGACAGCTGCTTGATGCAAAGTCAGTGTATGGCAAGTCAGTTAATCTTTCAGTGCCTCTATTCATGCCTCCATAAAATGTCATGAACATTTCCCAGGGTTATGAAGCTCATGAGATGTTTACTAAGCACTCTGAGAATCTCTTGTGGAAGGAATGTAGCTGATACAGAATATGATGCACCTTTGCTTCAAGAATGAGATCTTCAAGGTATTTACAAGAAATATGGAGAAACACATTTTACCAAGGCTTGTAGCAACAGGAGAAGAGGCAATAATTTTAAAATAAGAGGGTCGCTTTAGAAATTCTTTACGGTGAGAGTGGAGAAGCACTGCAACAGGTTACCCAGAGAGGCTGTGGATGCCCCATCCCTGAAACCAGGTTGGACAGGACTTTGAGCAACCTGGTCTGGTGGAAGATGTCCCTGCTCATGGTAGGGGGTTTGGAATAGAAGGCCTTTGAAGGTCCTTTCTGACTCAAACTCTGACTATGATTTAATTTTAGGCCTCACTCTCCAAAACCAAAGCTACCTAAGATCATTCATATCTAAGTAAATGAATTACACACCACCACTACCAATTAGACATGAAACCATACTGACATTAGGATTTCTCTCCTCTAGTTGTTACTGCTTTTTAATTTTAAAGTGAGTGAGGAGGATAGGGGCACTCAGAATCACAGGGACGAGGCAGACACTGGTGCAGCTCTGTCCTCCCTTCCTGTTTGCTCCTGCTTAGTACAACAAGCTGTGAGGATTTTGTTTGGTACAATAACTGGAGATTCCAGAAAACTTTGCTTTGCCAAGGCAACTGCTTCTAACACAACAGCTTGTGTTAAATACTTTGTACCTACATTAATGCAGTAGTTTTTTTGCTCAGTTTAGAGTTTTTCCCCAGTTGTACTTTGCAGTTCTGTTTCAAAACCTGAAATTGCCTTGCCATTACCATAGTTATTTCGTCTGCTGTGACATTTCTTGCACTCAGAGGACCTGAGAAAGCTACATGTAGCTTTGAAAGACAGGAAGAAAGAAAATGATATAATAGTATGCTCATTGTGATACCAGTTGTCAAATGAGTTGGAGAGGACATATCTGGTAGCCTTGGATTAATTTTTCCTTCTTTCTTCCCCACTTAACTTGTAGGCAAAAAAAGCAACCCACCAAACAAAAAATTCTTGTGTAATCTGTGAATTCCAAGAATTTTTATGGCTTAGTTTTTATGTGGCATATAATTTTACCTTGTTCATATTTAACAACTACGTGCTAGAGAGAATCTAAGCCAGGTTCATATTCTTCAAAATCAGAAGTAAGGCAGTCCTACTTTTCTTTTCTCCTGAAACACTTCACCTGCCATTTTCTATGGCAGAAGGCTGGTTAATTTTGTTCCTTCCCTGGGGTATCTTGCTCAAACACTTGTTTGTATGTGGCTATTTCAGTCCTGAACCCTATGCCCACTTCTCAGAAGCAGAATGCGTTGCTTTAGTATGTACTCAATTTGTCAATTATTTCTTTCCCAGCTGCTAGTGAAACATCTGTCAGGTCACCAAATATGATGCCCGTACAGAGTAACTGTGTTTCTTACCTTCTGCTGAAATACTAATGTAGCTGTAGATTTCAGATGTATAATCACAGCCTCTGAGTTTGTGAGCACAAAGGGGGAGTGGAGGTATATCATGTAGGTGGGAACCTGCTTCAATTTAAAAATCTTGAATTTTTCATTGTTTTTTTTTTTTTTTTAAATAATGTCAATATTTTGATTAAGTAGAAAAAAGGTGTTTTCTGTTTAGACAGTAAATAATTAAACTGATTTAATGATAATGTATATATTTTAAAGCTTTTCAATAGCTGGGCTTTACTGTTCAGATTTCCTGCCTTAAGAGACTTACTATATGCTGCAAGACATTTCTATGAAGGAAAACTAGAATACATGGTTTCATTAAGCAGTTGATCTTCTAAAAAAATATTTTATTCCAGGTACTGATTGACATTTGAGTGATAAGAAATCTGTAGAAATAAATAAAATCACTCTCTTCAAGAACCCTAAACTTTTTGGAGTAACTTCTGTAAAGCTATTGCCTCTTCTGATAATATGCCATTTTACTTAGTTTGGGTATAAGTTCCTCACACAACTCCAGATTCTGGACTGTGATCTATCCCTGAACAGCATAACTGGCCTGTTCCTTACCAAAAGCCACTAAAGAAAAATCACTTCTCTTTTACTGAATAACCAGGTCCATCAGGACACAATCCCACAGAAATTTCTGGCTCAGATCTTTCTTTTGCCCAAATAAACTTATCTTTCTACCTGCTACCTGCTCAGTATCTCCTACTTAGTGTTTGCCCTTTTTTGCATGTGTAGTTAAGAGTCTTTGTAATGGCAGATAGATCTCTTTAGTGACCTATTGAGATATCAGTGTGCTTTATCTTATTGAATAAATAACTATGTGTTTATGTGTGAAGAACACTTCCAATGGAAGAAATTGTGAGACTCTGTGAAGAAATAATAATACATTTGAATCACTAAACACTGGGTATTTTTGTTTTTTAAATTCAGCACTGCCATGCGGCCCACTTTGTTCTAGGCTCCATCTTTCATTTACAGCACTGATCACCATCACCTCCTGTTTGTACAGCAATTCACAGATTTTGCCTTCCCTAAAACTGGGAGCCTCTGTCCCTTGGGCTCCCCTTTGAGCAATGCCAGACATCCGCTTCACAGCCTTTTCTTTCACTACAGTTTGCCTGTCTCAAATGCTAAAAAAACCTGTCACAGTCTAGTTCTAGCCCTGCATGACATGTCACCTGCTATTACTTGTTCAGCACACAAATATTATATGGAGTTAGAAACTTTTCCCTGTGTATATCCTGTGCTGATGTGTAGTACTGCAAAGTGCATGTAGGCAGACACAGGATATATGTGATGGTGTTTTGGCAAGTCTGTGATGCAAACTTTCATTTTCTTGAGAAAGAGATGACTTCTGAGCCTAGGGCCTTTGATGGCTTCGCTTCAACTTGTGCACCAAGTGTAAAAGGTCACCATCTTTTCCCTCTTCTCCTGTACTCTTTGCAGGGCTTGTTTTCGTTGTGTTCTCAGGGTGTGCAAATACACCTGACTTCTTCAGTTGTACGAAAGAAACTACCACATCCTAGAGGCAAAGACTCAAAGCAGGAAACTGGTTAGCATGTCCACGATGTGGGCAGTTCTGAGTGAAATATTTAAAGCAGATATGAGAAATTGTAAGAATCTGCTAAGGCACTCCAGGCTATGCATTGACTGGGAAGGGTAGCTGAGTACGTAAAGACAAAGTCCATTTGGGTGCCTAACCCCACAGTGCATTTCTGTGATAAAAGCTGGGAAAATCCTGCTTTCTGGAATGTCCAGAGGTGAATGGATTTCTTCCAGCTGTACCCTAAACTAAACGTGAATTTGGGACTACTTATGTTATTTGAGACAAATTTAATCCATTTTCAGGCTTTGCATGGCCTTGACTTGAATGGCTCTTTACAACAGTGGAGCTGGAGTGGAGTGGGAAGAAAGCTCCTGAATCCCTGCTAATAAAATAAAATATTGGACCTGTTCCTGTGGGTGAATTCATTTTCCCTACTCTCTCCAACAAACTGTCTTTAATCTAATAAGTTTTCTTCTGTCATTCACACTTCTTCTGAGTCACAGCACTGCAGGCAAGTTATTTAAAAATTAAAACCCACAGCCACGCTGTGGAATGTAACGTGAGTCTTTGAAATTTCATTGAGCATTTCAATTTCAAGATTAGAACTAGCAATCAAGCAGATGAGGACAGATGATTGTAGGTAACATAAAATGCATCATTTCTGGGTGCTGCTGAAACCTGAGAATGTATTTATCCTGTGGGGACTTCCATGTATAAGCTCTTGACTTCAGGTAGAAATGTAAAAGGTAGAAATATTTGTCTCAATCAAGTAAACATTGATGGATGGCTAAGGTATTCAGAAAGGTCTTTATAAATAACAATGTATTTCCTTCTTACATATACATACAAGATTTCCAAAATGAGGATCTATTCCAGGTGGTACATTCCTTTTAATTGAAGCATTGTTTTGTTTTTTTGGTTTTTTTTTTTGTTTTTTTTTTTTTTTTTTTTTTAATGAAAACTGAGTGTTACTGATATGCTGAGCTGAGGAAAGGGATCCTTGTAACTGTAAAAAACATCACCTTGCAATGCTGGACTGAAATAACCAAGCTTACATAGGTTCTCACCTGGGCAAGGCAGTCCTGTGGAGGCCAGTGGGAGCCTTTCCTCTTGAGTAATTAGGCTAAGCTGGAGCAAGGCAGATGGTGATATGTGCCTGTGCTTCAAATTTCCTCACACCATCCTTTGAAAACTGAATATGGATTGTTTGTAACATTGTGAAAGTTTAGATTTTCCCTGATCTTCCTTGAGATGTATTGTAGCCCAAAGGACTATTAGTGACATTTAATTTCTTGCTTCCAAACTTTGTTTGTACTTTTTGAGAAAACTGCTCAGTTTGCTATAGAAAATGAAGACCTAGAACCAATTAAAAGTTTAGGATGCTGAAGCAGGACCAGCACCAAGTGAAGCTGAGCTCAGGTGCCCAAACTCCTTAGCAGGGAAGATGAGATGCACAAGGATCTGAAAGCACTCTTAAGAGAAAATTATTGAAGGTTGATACACCACCTTACCTTGATTACAAGTTTATAGAGGAGTGATGTGGGTCTCAGTCATACTTCAAGACAACACATCTCTGCTGACTTCAGCATCTGCCTGAAAATTGCTCCTTATAACTTGCAGCTCATTTCTTCTTCACAAACTCCTCCTTCTCAGAAAGTTATTGGAAAGGGTCCTTTCTCGTAAAACGTGCTTAGAAGGTAGAGTGGCATTAACCATCCTTAGGTAAAATGTGCTTGATGGCAAGAAGAACTAATCCTGTTAGTATACAGTAGTACCAATCTGAGTATGTTTTATTGGATTAAACTGTCAGAGATATGGGCACAGAAATGTTGAGCCTTAATTAGATTTAGGTATGGCTGAGCACCGAGCTGCTTTGGTATTTGGGTTATTCTATTATATTTGTGCAGAAGTAAAATTTTTAAAGATTCTAAGAAACTTCAACACTAGCTGAGCAGGCCTCTTCAGAACTGTGGGGCTGGAGGAAGTTCCTGAAACCTTGTTGGTTGCTTTTTGGACCAAATCCAAAGCAATTTCTCCAGAGGTTTTTTTTCTCCTCTTTGGACAAAATAGAAGAAGAGAGATTTTCTTTCTTGTACTTAAATTAGTGAGAAATGCAGATGCTTTGCATGTGTAAATGTCAGGCAAAATTTGGTTTCTTTGTGTGTATTCTGTGTTTTGACAAAAAAAAAAAAAAGGAAAAAAATGTTTCCTGTAACTCTTTATTAAATGTTTCAATGCTGTTGCACATAAATTATTTTGAAATTTACACTACAGTGTCTTCTCCGAACAGGCAGTCTAGAAAAGTTATGATTAAAAAAAACCCCAAAAACAAATTTGAGGGAAGACGACACACAGGTATTAAGTAAACACTTTCATATTTTGCAGTAATTTTAAGCTTATAGTTCCTGTTATATTTTCTTTGGGAAAACCAAGGTCCCAGTGTTCAGTAGCCATCCTAGTAATGTTCTGAAATGGGCTTGCTTTCATGCCAGCTGGTACTGGCCTTCACTGGTCCAAGCTTTTCTCTGAAGGAAAAAATAAAGAGCGGACGAGGACAGGGAAACAGCAAAATAAAAGGTGCACTAAGGGCATGAAAAGAGCAGAAAGAAATGTGGAACTGTGGGTTCTATTGCTGTAATGAATTTATGAAAGCGGCCTGTAATTGCTTGGTGTCTCCTACAAGTGTTCACATGGGTGTTTAGATCTGGTGTTGGCTTCCTAGTTGTCCCATCTCTCTTTCACTTCAACTTGGACAGCTCATCTCCTGCCAAAAGAATTTGTCTTTGTATTTTCAACTTTTTTACACGTGACTGCATTGTCAAGCTAGGTTAACCCAAAAGGACTCAAATCAGCAGTGATGATGCAACTTAAAGGACTTTGTCTAATATTCTGAACTGCTCACAAGGACCCTGGCCCAAAGTTTTGGTACAATTTCTCTCTAAAGAAGTGTTGTGGCCTCTCAGGCATGTTTATCCCACCTAGGTGAGCCAGTCCATGAAACATGAACTTTCACGGTACTCCCTCAATTACATGCTTCAAAACCCAGCAACCTTCAGAAGGTCCGTGAGTAAATAATTGATGTGCATTAACCTTCGTAAATATGTTTTGAAAATTCAATGAAACTGCTGAAATGCTTCTGACACCTTCCAGAGCTCATCAGAGTTTGGTAGCAGTTTTGCTATGGTACCTGTCGAGTAAAGTTTTTTGATACCGTTATAGTTTGTCTTTTAAAACTTACCTTATTCCACAGAGGAGACCAGGATCCTGAAAGGGCTTTTTTGTAGTACCCAAAAAAATGTCAAAACTTTCTAAACATTTCTCAGCACAGAAAATGCAGTAGTATCCATAGATGGCATTAGCTCCATTCTGTTGTAACACCACGCAGTATCTGGTATCTTATTTAAGTACCCTGGAAGAAAAAGATCATTGCTCTCAGTCGCTCCCATCTGCTCATTGTAAGCCCAAATGGAAGATCGTTTGATGCACAAAATAAATCTCTTCTGCCAGGCATCAGTCAGTGAGGATTTAGTGAAAATAAATGCAAATAACACTAACACATTCTGCAATGGTCTCAGATTCGCATTGGAGATTTGTAGCAGACAATCCTTTGTAAAACCTTGAATTTATTTTTTTTTTTACATGACAATACCTTTCAATTCTTTCTCCAGCTGTGTGCTTTGTTTACTTTACTGTCAACTTAACTACATAACTTCAGAATAAAAATAAAAGCGGAATTGAAAAAGTATGGCAAATTAATGGCCTAGGGCTTGCAGCCATTGCAAACCATACATCTTATTGAGACTTTTTCTCTTGGTTAAATGTGAGCTTTTTGTGCTGCCACATCAGTGGGAAAAGCATTCTTAAAATATAAATATAGACAATTCTATTATTGCAACAATTTGAATTTAGGGGCTAGTTGTCAGGACTAGCATAATTTTCAGCTGCTGCATAAAATACATTTTTTAGCATTCCTTAAGTATGCATTAAAAACTCTGTTAGCTTTCTTAGCAGGAAAAACATTTTGAAACAGTATTTTGAGTTGAATCCAATGTCCTTGGCTAGAAAGAGAGGAAAAGAGATCTTTCAAGTTGTCATTAAAATATGAGCTTGTCTATTTTTATGATGAATGAACAGCAAGGATAAGAAGGAAAAGCAGAAAGCTTAAAAGAACCCCTAGGGTTACTGAGATGCTGTAGAGATAATGCAAGGCTTTTGTCAGCTCAGGCTTTATTCCCTGTCTCAAGAGATCACCAATTCTGGTAGTATTTCTTTTCCAACAGGAGGATGAGGAAGTGGAACAAGATATTTTCCCTAATACTGGTTTAAGGTCATCACTAAACCTGGAACCTCCTTCCATGAGTGACAACACAAGAGTGGACTGGGCTGAAAAGGAAGGGGAGTGCATGTCTGAAGTGCTTGGATTGCAGTGTCTGTCTCTGCATGTGTAAAAACCGTACAACTTGCTACCATCTGCATTTGTGGCCTTCATAGGATGGTTTGAGTTGTAAGGAACCTTAAATATCTGTGGGCAGGGATGCCTTCAGCAAGACCAAGTTGCTCAAAGCCCCATCCAACCTCAAAAACTTCTGGAAATAAGGAATCTTCTCTCTTGGCAACCTGTTACGATATCTCACCACCCCATTATGAACAATTTCTTCCTAATATCTCATCTAAAGCTACCACTTTTCAGTTTAAAGTAATTACCCTTTGTCTATCCCAACAAACACCCATGTAAAAGTTTTACTTAAATACAGATTTACTCTAATCATTGCAAGGTGTTGCATAGAGACCACTATTTCACTCTGCCTGCAAGACAGAGGCACTCTCTGTCCCTGTTCTCTATGCCTTTGTTACGGAGTTTTCTTGAGATTACTTGCATGGCAAAACAGGCCACATAAGGCTCTGTTTTAAGACAGGCCCATTAATAATCTAACAACCAGTCTCCTAAAGCCTAAACAGGCACACTGGGTGCCATTTAGAATTGGAGAATCATAGAATGGCTTGGGTTGGAAGGGACATTTAAGGGATCTAGTCCAACCCCTTTGTCACCAGGGGGGTCTTCAAAGCAGATCAGGTTGCTCAGAGTCCTGTCCAATCTGACCTTGAATGTTTCCAGGTGTGGGGCACCTCCCTGGAAACCTTTCAGTGTTTCATCACCCTCATTGTAAAAAACAGCTTCCTTGTATCTGGTCTAAATCTACCCTTTTTAAATTTAAAACCATTACCCCTTTTCCTAATGCTACAGGCCCTTCTAAAAAATCTGTGCCCATCTTTCTTATCATCCCCCTTTAGCTACTGGAAGACTGCAATGAGATCTTCATGAAGGTTTTTCTTCTGCAGGCTGAACAGCCTCAGTTCTCTCATCCTGTCTTCACAGAAGAGCTGTTTCAGCTCTCTGATCATTTTTGTGGCCTTCCTCTGGACCTGTTCCAGCTGGTCTGTCTCTCCTATGCTGAAATTTCTCTGGTCCTCTGTTAACTATACTCATTTTTCACTGTTTTTATGGCCGTTTTAGACATATTTATGGGGCTAAAGTGACTTCCCAACTGCTTTAATCAGATTTTTTTCCAAACTCCTTTACTAAGCCTTAATAATTTTCTTATTTGGGAAGTGGAACTTGCCTTTAGTGACTCTAAAAAAGCTCCCAGTCCTAGTCATGTTGAACATTACACATGTTGCTGTGGGGTTTTAAAATTATTCCACTGTGGCTGAGCTTCTGCATTGCTGAAAATGAAATTCAAATTATTTGAAAAAAGTCAGAAAAGGAAAATGTAGTTGGGGAAATGTAGGGGGAAAAAAAAGCCAGATGCTTAGGTGACTGAGGTGTTAAAAATAGCCTGTACAAAGACACATTAGTGTATAAGGATACGTGAATGTCTCAGGTAAGACAGAGGAAGGTAAAGGGAGAGCGAGATGTGTGATGTCTTCACAGTCTGTTAGCTGGTTGTTCTTGGTGCTTTTGGGGCTTTCCTCAAGAAGAGGCTTTACTTCAAGGTGAGATTGTGTCAAAGTGATCAGTACAGTAATGAGCCTGTTGAATACCCTTAAATGATGTATGTGAAGGGAAGCGGGGGAAGGGAGCCTTCTTCTTTAAGTAGTGATTTCTTAAACAAAATGCCATATAATAGGGAGAACTGATTGAATTTAGCCAACTGTTATGTCACCATAGCAACCATACATGATGGCTCCACACTGAAAGTAAACTATTTTTTTCAGGGATTAAAATGTTGTTTCTCTTTCTTTGGGGGGAAAAACGTGGCAGATCCACTAGGATCTTGCATTTGAAGGAAGAACTAATTTTGGTTTGTTTTAAATATTGTGATAGGGAGAAAATATTAGGATGCTATGTGCACTGCATTGGCAGAGTTTCCTATACGGCCATATGTTATCGTCAGTGGGAGCATAGGGAGAGCAAAACAATTGCACACTGCTTAACCAGAAATAAAATATCTTGACAGTTACTACTGGTTTATTTATTTATTTACCTTTTGCACTTAGAGGTCACAGACCTAAAAGAACAAGGTTGGACTCTTTCTATTGACTTACTTTTTTTTTTTTTTTTTTTTTTTGGTTAGGTCAAAAAGCTACAGCTGAACTATTCTTTCTATGATGAAGTATATAAATAGAATAAAAATTTTGTTGATATTTAAAATATGCCTACTGCTACAGTGAGTTGTATCAAGTCAGAAAATGACCAAGTAGGCTAATATAGTGGAAGTTTCGTACCCAATTCTTCAGTTGAGGAAAATGCCCCCCAAATTGGGTAATAATAAACTGTTGACCTGGGATCAATATCAGGCAATTTCATTGTCCGTTAATTCTCTTTTTTTGTATGGCAAATATTTCTCACTGATGGCAGCGAACTGCGGTTTCTTACAGTGTTTTAATAAGTTTGGTCATGACTAGAAAAATTATTTTAATACAAACAATAACTGCTCTTGTACTTGACTTACAGAGAACAAACTTTTAGCAATTACTTTTGGAAAGAGGAAGGAATCCTATTCAGCTGAGAAATATATTTTTGTGTGTGCTGTACTGTATTCAGAAAGGACAAATGCTTCTTTTTTCTCCTCTAAGCAGGCTGTCACTAGGTTCTCTGAGCAGCATTTATGAAGAACAAAGTGAGATAATAACTTTACAGTGAAGGCAGGGAAAAGGCGGTTAAGAAAACCAGAGTGGAGATTGCAGGGATGTTGTGGGCTCCCCTGGGGATGCACAAACTCATTGCCAGAACCAAGCAAGACAGAGCAGTGCTGGAGTCAGGGGGACAGCACAACTCTGCTGCTGCAATGATAAACCTTTTGCTAACAAGTTTTGCCTCACAGCAATGTCACACTGATGCTTTCCTACACCAAGCTGGGTGGTACTGAAGGTAAAGAGGGAAGCACTACTTTATGGCACACAGCGTACCTAATGCTTGTGTGATCATGGGCACACTGTTAGCCAGATACGCAAAGACAGCTGCCAATCCTCATTTGTGATTATATGTGGTCTCTCCTTTTATGAAATGGACCGTGGTAGAGACTGCTAGGAGTTCAAAGTCCAAATATGCCTGTAAACGTCTCTTTCCTTTATTGTCTTCATTAATAAAGCGTTAATACTAATCACAGGCTCCATCAGTGGGTCACAGAGCAAAAGCAATGCCTGAAGCTTTGTATCTTCTTTACAAATGTTGCCTCTGTCTCTAAATGATAGATTAGCTGTTGAACAACTCTGTCAGTGTTACCTAGAACTGAACTGATGATACCACTTTCCCGCAATTAATTCAAGCGTTACAACAAGGTTGACCTGGCGAATTAACATGAAATAACATTCAAATCACCACAAGTATATTGTCTGTCTCTTCATTGTTTTTAATTTACTGACAGAAAAATCACTGTAAAGAGAGATCTTGGCCAGATAGTTTAAAGAGCACAATTATTCTGGAGTAGTGAGATGCAGCAGGGCTGCCTTTGGCCAGCTGCAGCTCTTGCAGTCATACTGACTGGAGCTGGCCTATTTTAGCTCCCCTTCAGTACCACTTTTCCTTCCCTGAAGGCGTGACGTCAAGTGTTATTAATAGCTAAATTGCCTAACTTCTTATAAAAGCTGTATATTTCCTTGGATTTCATTCTTTTGGTGCTGGTTTTCCACAGTGGCAGGGCTAGGAGGTAGTGCTTGGGGTGCAGCTGTGGAGAAAATAGTGGATGATACGACAGGGGAACATGATGGAAGAATATAGCCCCTCCATCTATAACATTTATGACTCTAAGATTTTCACTGTTCCTGGAAATGCATATCAGGCTTTTTCTTTTCTCTTTTTTTTTTCTTTTTAAATTAAATTCAACTTTTAGTACTGTAGTTTCTCTGCTATATGCTAGAGATGATGGCTCGCATTGGTTTTGAACATCTGGAGATATGCTCAGGGAGGAATCCTGCTTTACCTCCTCCACTAGCCACACACATGCACTCCAAACTACATAGCGCTAATCACCATGATGTTTCTCCTGTGCAAACTAGAATATTCAGAAGATGATTTTGTGCTAATTGTTTAGATGACGTTAGTCATTGAAGACAGCACACTAGCACCTATGAAACAAGGTGAGAGACACCCTGGGAACAAATCCTCATGTGCAATTTCCCACTTTAATCCGTTTGCGTGGATTTTCCTGTGAATTTCTGGCAAGTTGTATTTTCAATCACAAAACAAAAACACAGAAGATGTTATCATTTAATAAATGCGTTTCACAAAATGTGTGAATCAATAGGAAATTTTAGCAAGACGTGAAGTTGCTAAATGAAAAGAGGCAGCTGTTTTGAAGAAGATGGGAAGGGGAATTGCTTTTGATTGCAGTATTTCCATTACATCCCTAAAGTCTTCTAGCTCCTTTCCAAATTGCTGCACCAAAATGATCTGTCCAATTAATTGCTGTCTATAAATCCCTAATGTTTAACTGGATCAATAGTTTCCTATTTTCTGTCTGTTTCCACAGCGTACCAAATATTATGATACCAAACCATAAAGATGGTCTAGAAAGAGCAAGCATCAGTGAGACAAACCCATGTAATATGTAAGCAACTGCTCTATACACAGTGTTTTCTACTTGTTGTATGCCATTCCTGGAAAAAAACATAAGCTACTGGTCTTTTGGGCATTCCCAGCTGTCCCTCAGTCATACCTTATTCATTGTTAATCTACAATTTGTAGTAGTAGAGGAGATTTCCCCACTGACTCTTTTCCTTTATCCCTAAAATCCACAAAATTGGGGGTTTTCCTTGTCTTGCTTCCTTCCTTGATCTCCTGTACTCCAGATAAAACACATAAGTGTGGGAATGGGAGAATTGCTTTTATCTACAAGTAGTTTCAATAATATCTGAGGTCCATATTAATATATTACAGAGTGCTACCATATGGACATTGAATTTTCTTGTATTTATTAACAGTAGTTCCAGTGAATCTGGTCTTGAATTTCTAGACTTGATTCACGTTGGTAAGAAATACTTCAATAGCAGAGCTGATACCTTTTGCAGTGATTCTTTCTAATCATCAATTGGGCAAATCTTTTTTTTTAAAAAAAACCCTGAACATCAAACCCGTAGCATTTTAGTCTTAGTCATAAATAAAACTGGCCTACAAGGCTTCAAAAGTACTTTTAATCTGTAAAATAGTTCTTGTATGCCCACACAATAGATTTAATAGATTTAATGCCTTCCCTCATTCAAGGGAGATATTTTAAGCCATTGTTTATTTCTTGTTTGATTTTTGGGCTATGGCTTTTTTCCTTTTGTTCTTTTTTAAGATTCATTATGGAGAATGATAAAGAAGATGCCCAGAAGGAGGGCTTTTGTCTCTGATTTTTTTTTTTCCCTCTCATTTCAGCTGGACTAATCACTGTATAGGGGTGGCTTGCTTGCTTGCTGCCAGGCCTTGAATAACGAAATTGTCTTGAAAGAGTATTTTCTTTAAAAAGTTGATGTCTTTTGCAATAGCAACAGAAAGGCCTATCCTGAACAGTGAACAGTAAACACTGTTTAGGTCGTTAGCACAATGACAGTGACCACAGCAATCTAAAGCAGCACATCTCAGCTCCAAAGTTGGATTTTCAAAGCTGGCTGCTTTGATCACTCCCTTTGCAACATTCTTTTGAGATGCCCAGATGTCCTTGCTGGGTGACAGTGGCTGTGTGAGCAGTGTGTAGGAGACTCTGGGCACATTGGTTTCTGTTCTCCATTGCTTTGCCTTACAGCAAATGCTGAAACGCTTTTGACAGCTGTGATTTTTTAATTTCTTTTCCCAAACCTTTTGGCTTCATGACATTGCACCTACCTTATAGATAATCAAAACAGGAAGACAGATCATGCAGTGGCAGTATGTGAATGTTGTTTTATTTATATCTGTTGTAGCCATCACTAAATCCCTACAAGACACATTGGCATTAGGGAAGCAAGTGCCACTGCTCCTAGTGTGTTCTTTTGAACATTCTCCATTTAGAACTCTAGCCAGCAAGTTTGGGTTTTTCCAAGTGCTGCTGTGATATAACAAATGTAAAGATATCTCATCTTGGGATGCTTGTTGTGGTTCTCAAAACCTTGTATATAAAGTCTAAGGGAACTGGGATTGGTCTGTCTGGAAAACAAAGGCTTTCCAGTACCTGAAGGCAGCTTACAAGAGGGCTGCAGAGAAACTTTTTACAAGGGCATGTAGTTATAGGACAAGAGGGAATGACTTTAAACTGAGGGAGTAGGTTTTGATTCTTTACTGTGAGGGTGGTGAGGCACTGGAACAGGTTGTCCAGAGAAGCTGTGGATGTCCCATCCATGGAAACGTTCAAGGCCAGTCTGGATTGAGCTCTGAGCAACCTGGTCAAGTGAAAGGTGTCCTTTCCCATAGCAGGAACTAGGCGATCTTTAAGGTCCCCTCCAACCCATGATTTATAAAACAGTCGGTTAGCAAATACATGTCAAGACTTTCCCACTTTTTGCAAGGGCTGCCCACCCTCCGCTTGCTCTGTGTGTATGTAAGTTTGTGAAGCTCTTCTGGGCAGCCCCCCAGGGCCTTCATGTGGGTCTGTCCAAAGAAGAGTTGGATTTGGGTGGCCAGGGATGGCCCAGAGTCCTGGAAGCTTCTCACCCCTTGAGTGGGAAGAGTCCCTGGGAATGGTTCCACTAGCCTGTAAATGTCTCCTTCCCCACCACCAGCCACCTCTGTGAGACCTCATTCCAGCTGCACCAGGCTGCAAATTACTGCTGTGCTCTTTAAAGAAAGGTGTGCACCTTGCATGTCCCCTCCCTAAGCAACACCAACAGTATCTAAAAAGAAATAGTGTGATGGAATTGCATCTTCCACATGCCCAGAGATCAGACAGTTAGACAAGAGCCATTTTTGGGCAGCAGTCAGGGAGAAACATTGCATTTCTGACCTGTTCAATGATAATTTTTGTGAAATGCTAAATTTCTAAGTATTTTTGTCTGCATGTCATATTTCTCCACCCACTCTCCCTTTCTTAGAGGTGTTTAAAAATGTTTGGAATGGAAACACATGAAAAATATTTAATCACAGCAACAGTCTTCTGTAGAGCACTCTGTTTAGCAAAAAGTCTGTATAATCTGCCTGTCAGCAACCACTTGGAAACATTACATGAGCAGTTATCTCTAATGACTCAAGAATGTTTTATACTCCTGGAACAACATGGACAGCCTTTCCTGGACCAACACAGTATTGCTCTCACCTCTTTGACCATCTCTTGGAGGAGAGAGAGAAACATTGCTATGCCTGATGCTAAGATCTTCTAGGTGTTTTAATGGCAATCAGCTTGCAGCTGTTTTAACAATTGTTTAAAAATCACATTCAGAGTGTCTAAAAAATCTGGAGCAGGAATCAGTGTGATCCAATTTAGAATGCATAGCAACATTGGTGTACTAATTATAATTTTGCCACAAGCCATTGTCACAGTCATAAAACTGCCAGTCTGTTTGGTGGTGGGCAGCTTTCTATTTCACTGGCATCTGGCAGAATCAGCAGAGGACGATTAGCTTGCCAGACTGCCGGCTGTGTGCAGGAACAAAAAAATTTCAGTGTTGAGGTAGGCTGGAAAAACCAGAGAATACTGCAGCAGAGATGGTGGGCTTAAGCACTGAAAAATGGAATATAATTTGTCATTTAACACATAAGGCTGCAAATGCGCCATGTTGGTTCTTAAAAAGCTTAATGTTGCTCTCAAGCTATTCTGTACCCTTCAAAACACAAAAAGTTCTGATATTTTTATACCTAAAAAATACCTGAGGTACTTTTGTAGCAGGGAGGTAAGCTAGATTTGCCATCAGTTTAATGTATCAGAGAGCACACTGTTGCACTGTTTTAGGACAAGTCTGAGGACCAATACATAACTTCCACTTTCCTTCATCGCAGAGATGGAGATATACCTCTCATAAGTCATATACTTACCTGAAGTCATTTTCCAATGACACAGACTGGCACTGAGAAAATGCCCTTTTGAAGGAGGCACAAAGTGAGAGCATCATTCTTTCATTGCAGAACTTTTCAGCCCAGTTCCAGGATTTCATTTCCATAATGTGGTAAGTTTTATTTTATGAAACTTTTATGAAAATATGCATAATGGAAAAATACACAATGCTTCAAAGTATTTAAATCCACAAAGCATATAATTTCTTTTTGTTTTCTATTTTTGTTTTCCATGAACATGGTGCAGAATTCTATTTTAAAATCTCTAAGTTTACCAGCTGGACATTACCATCAGGTGCAGTATGGGCAAGGCCCTCTTCTGCTGCTGCCTGAACAACCACGGGAAACTTCCCTGGAGGGAAGCTCTGTTGTCCTCCCGTTGTTTACTTCTGCACCAGACTGGTTCTGCCTCTTGGAGTAAGGCATTCAGTAAACCTGAAGTAAGACATACCCCTTATTTTCTCTGGATGTATTATGTTTTTCTCCTATATGATAATAAATGAAGTATTGTCAAATTTGTAACATTTATATGAAGAATTTCCAATTGATTTTAGTAGATAAAAGTTATCTGGAGCAAGAGGTGTTTTATCTCACTGTGTTTGTATACCTTGTCTCAGTGAAGTCTTTGATCCTTTAATTTTGTTGCTTATTGTATGCACATCACTTATGGAAAGAACAAAGTGACTGAATTATGAGTATTGATCATCTCTCTATATCAAATGGGTCAAAGGCTTACCCTCAAAGCAAAACTTTGATTGAATGCAGTCTACTTACCTAAACATTCATCTCAGAGAAGGAGACAACAGAGTTCTTTCCTGGAGAAATTTTGAGGCTACCTTATCCATAGTCTAATGCTTACTTGAGGGTGGTATAAAGGACAATCAGCTAAGTGAGAAAATTATTATAGGGCAGGCTAGGCCCTTGTTTTCTTCTCAGAGAGAAACTGAAGACAATAGCACAGGTTTGCAATATCTTTTTTCCACTGTTATACTTGGTTACATGTATAAGCTAGCAGGGATAGTAATTCTAAACTCATAACTTAAGAAATAGTAATAACTGTAAAAGGGTTACTTTGCTGGAACTTTGGTTTGTTGCTTCCCCTGGGGGTAAGAGCCTCATGCAACTGTGTTTGTAGGTACTTTTCTGAGCTGTGTTCCAAACCTAGCATAGCTTTCCTCAGTTATAAGTGCACTGAATTTTATCTACTCTTTAATTTGCAATAGCAAACTAAGTTGGATATTGGGAATTTTCACCCATGTGCCATGGCACAAATAACTTTTTGAAAATATTTTGCAAATATGAATAACGAGAGATAGGCTTTCACAGTAAGTTTACTGATGAGATGACTGACAGTAGAAGGGCTTTAGTCTGCTGTTTGGCATGGAAACATGATTTTGTATATTTCCATGAATTTAAAGGCCTTTTCTTTGCTTTCATCTGCCAGTATACATGATTTTAGCATATCATGAAACTGTGGCTATGAATAAAGATGCTCACAAAAGAAATTCCAAACTTAATTCATATATGAAAAAGGCATAACTTGGAAAATCCCACCCTTTTTTTTTTTTTTTATAAATAGTAGCAGTGGATTATGGCAGATAAATCTCAGCAATAATTGCAGTGGCAACCTACCATGTGGTTAAAAGTAAGTACCTTATCAAAATAGCAAGGAGATTCAAATACCTGTTAAAAAGCAGTTGTCAGGTGTATAATTACTCTAAATAAAAACAATTGTATTTGTCTTTCTATCAGTACGGAAGTGAAAATAACTTACCTCAGGATATTTTAAGGGCTTTATGATTTAATATTCTATAGGTAACCCAGTTGATATATGTTAAGTCTGTGAACATTGAAAGGAATGTTGTCTATGGCAGAAGAAACACTTCCATCTCTCGTTCCCTTCCCTCACCCCATGTTTTGTGTTCATTCGTAGACAAAAACTAAAGCAGGAACCAGGCTTTCTGTGTTGGCATTGTGAATTGCAGCACAGCTACAAAAAATCTCTTGTCCTTTAAATGACTGCTCTGAGTAGCGGACGGAAGTAGGGCTTGCTTTGAGCTAGGAATGGGCAGCAAGAGCAGAAAATAATGACAGAGGGCACAGATACCCTGCTGAAGGCAGCGCTTGTCCTGCCCATATGCCCTCTAACAGTCAACAGATTATTTTGTGTGGAAAACACTGGCTACTCTTTCTGCATCATTTTCTCAGTGTAAGAGAGAAAATGTAAAGAATAATGTGATGTGGGGGAGGGGAGGAAAGATCACTGCAAAGCACTTTCCAGCATGCTGTCAAAGAGTGGGAAAGGGAAAATGTTTTGGGAAAGCACTACTGCAACTGAATAGGTACCTTCAAAAAGACCAGAGTCTCTCTGTAAGATGCATGTATTTTCCTCCAGCCTTACTCAGCGTTAATTGATGTTGCCTCTTAGTAAGTCTATTTCTATGGTGCAGGAATATAATTGCAAGATCTTTCGGCCAGTTGGGAAAACTCAAAGTCTGTGATCAAGCAGAGCGCTGAAAAGGAAGAAGGATTTGTAGGGTGAAGAAATACCTTTTCCTTAGACTTAATGATAGAGCTGGAACAGAGGAAATATGAGAGCTTTTGTCTCAGAGTAACTTTATTAAGGAATAATAACACCATTAGGGAATGGTGGCTTCTAGCTTGCCTTGTTTTTTACAGCTATCAATACCTGCTTTTCCCTGCAAACCTTGATTTGCTCTTCTTAGGCTATCATGCTGCAAATCTACTGCTATATATTAAAAAGATCACATAATGTAGAGAAAAAAAGTATTGAAGTCACATTTACTTTCGACTCTCAATTAGTGCTTGATCACCACCTGTTCCTCTTTCATATCTCTTGCCTTTAGTGGAACAAGTTTGAAAAGAACCATGGTTGTTGCAGAAGTTAACCCCAGTTAAAGCAGAAAGTCAGCAGTGCATCAGGTCCTTTGCATGCTTCTGAGCTGGTTCTCTTATCAGGCTACCTGATGTTTTTAACCATCCATTTCTGCTGAGATGACTTAATCTCATGTGTGAAGAGATATATTATTGCACACTTGTCTTAGGTAAGTTAATAAGGTTAATCACAAAACTATTTTGTTAAATAGTTTTTAAAAGGTCAACTCAATAAAATCTCCTCCATGGGTCCTCTGTCAGGAATGGTGAGAGAGATTTCAATTAGAGTAAGGTTTTAAAACTTGGTCTTTACATGATTTCAAATATTTTCTTTGGAGAAAAAGATGATAATGCATTTACCCTGAAAGAGAAATCCACCAGATTTCCTTTTATTTTGTAAATACTATTGAAGGAGGCAAATGATGACCTCTTTCAGGCATGGAATCCTCAGTCTTGGCATTTACATTAGGAAGGTTGGAAACACTAACAAGATTTGATTTATATACAAGGACAGTGAAGCTTGCTGTTACCATGATGATATTATTGATGTTAGCTGACATGAGATCACAGGAATTTCAGAATATCACTGCCAAGATGAGAGGCTGAGAAAGCTAAGTAGACTGCTGTAGGGAAGGTATATTTGGGACCACTGAAGCACTTCCTGAAAGGTTTGATTCTGACTGTTCAGAAGGAATAACTAGACACCATCATAAGAAAATTGAAGATACTGTCATGCACAAAAACCTGTCAATAGGAGTGTTGAAAGTATTACATAAGAATACATAACCTTTTCTTATTTGAAGTGTATTCCTACAACCGGATTTCTATAACCGTTTTAACAGAAAGTACCAGTGGGCAATATTTATTTCAAGTTAATGACTTCCTGGAGAAATGAGGAGCTTATCTGTGAAATTTAGAGCGACAAGTTTTGGGACAAAGAGTTTAGCTGGATTCAATCACGAAGAAAAAGCATACAATTTGGCCATTTATAGACAGCTATCACCACATCTTATATAACTGAGTTAACATTATATAGAAATTTGAAGTTGCCTAAAGAGGGCAGGGAAATAATAGTAGCCAGGGAAAGTTTATACCCATTCTACTAATAGAAGAACTTTTATGTAGCCACCAAAAAAAATTTTGGATTAAAAGACCTCTGGGAAAAAAACCCTCTGGTCTTCTATTACTGCTCTGCTTGTGAATGATGGGGTGCTTTTGGGAAGGTCCATGGTATTTCACTTCAATGCTGCCCACACATTTCTCCAGTTTACTGCTCTGCTGGCTTCATGAATTGAGACATCTGCATGAGTTAAAAATTTTATAGAGGACATGTTTTTGTGAGACTGTTTCCTGGGTTTCAGAGTTTTTTTAAAGCATATTCACTGTAAAAATGTTGTTGGAGGGTTTTTTGTTTTGGTTTGTTGTTTTTTTGTTTGGGTTGGGTTTTTTTATTTTTATTTTTTATTGGTTTGGTTTGGTTTGAATTTTTTTTATATTCATACTTTATATGGAATTTTTAACTCCACGAGAAAATCCTTCTTTGGTGGCACGGTATTATGTTGCCCCATCTCAGGATTGTTGTGTCACACATAAAAATGAACATTTTCATTTGTCTAGGAGATTCACTTTTTTTTATTTCCTCCCCAGAGTTGAATAGAACTACTGCAGCTGATTAAACTAACTTATGAGTAATGGACCTTGCCCTGTGGTGGACATGATTATTTGTGCTGCTGATAATGAAAGTATCACATTGTCATGAAAGTATTTTCTTGACAATGTGATTTTGTGGTGGTGTTCAAACCAGTCATTTTTCAATCTGCTTTGCCATCAATAGCTTGAAAAATCCAGAAGTTCAGGGAAGTCACTCTTCTAAAATTTGTAACTCAGCAATTTGTCTTCACTGTTCTTTCCATAAGTCTTCAGCTCTGTGTCATTTTAAATGAAACCTGTGGGAAATTCCATAAAAATAGATATTTTTGGTATGTTGTTTAGCCCCTTTAGCATTCCTTTTTTTTTTTTTCCTTAACTCTGTGTAAAGAAAATTTATATTCAAGAGAATACTAATTAAGGCTAATAAAATTCTAAAGCTGAATTGTAATTATACACACGGTGGGGAACAGCTTTTTGATGCTGCATACTGCCTGAACAACATTTTTATTCCATCTTTTTCTGAAAGATGAAGGCTGGAGCCTCAGTACAAGTTGTCTCATAACTCTCACAGCCTGTCTCCCAATGCTTCCTAGTTCTGCAGTGGATATTTCCTTGACCTGTAGGTACTGTCTTTCTCAAAAGTCTCCTTCCTGGAAGTTCTTGAGAAAATATCTCCTATACTGGATAATCTTCTCCCTTCTCTGAAAAAGGCACAAGACTCAGAAGACATTAAGTAGGTCTTCAGGAGCAAATGACTTGCAGCACCTCTTAACAGAGCTGTGTCAAATTTTGATAGTGCATACGTTATTACCAAAAGTGATTTTTTCCCTGTCTATAAATAATATCAAAGCACTCTTATTTGTATGTAAAATTATCTGATTGAATTTGGAAACACATTTTAATGCAATGGAGTGCTTGCTACTTTTCCCATGCTGTCTTAAAGCACTAACTTGTTCATTAAACAGGAATTTCAGATGTCTAAAACAAATGGATTGGGACATAAGCATCACTATCTGAGCTTTCAGAGTAGGAGTTCTGCTTACCTTTTTCCCTAATGGTTATTGTAAACAAAAAACATTAAAATGGATTTCAGAGGAATTTTGAAATGCCGTAAATACCATCAAGGAAATCTGCCATCATTGTCTTGAAAGGGTGCTAGAAGAGTTGTTAAAGCACCTAATTAAATAATGATATGACTCGACATATTTTTTTTTTTTTTTGCATGAGCTCCTTGGCAGGATACAGAGCTGTCATGAAAAGACCTCTCTGGTACTGCAGCAGAAGCAGAGCAGCAGTAATAACTAAACCATGCAGCTAAGGAAACTGTGCCCAAAGTGCTGTCCATAAAGTCGAATTGGTTATGGTGTCCAGTCCTAGGGTACATGGGATTACCGAGCCTTGCTAAGTTTAAAGTACAGTAATCCTCTTTTGTGCAGTAACACGTGTAGATTCTTTATAACAGCTTAGATGGCAATTAGCAGGGGATTTTGGATTCATTGACTGGATACAAATATAGCATAGGGGAGGGAAAGGCCTAGGCAGCAGTTCTCAAACTAGGGGTCAGTAATGCAGAAAGGGTTGGAGCATTTATGGGGGTGAGGATGAGCCAGCAGAATTTTTCAAAGGGGTGAGTGTTACTAGCATTTGGGTTTACAAATATTGCTATTGGATTTTATCAGAAACGTATAAAGACTGTCTTGGCTGGGAGAAGTTTCTGTTTAGTTCAGTGGTTTCTCCAGCATTTTGTAACCGTTGGTGTAAATCCTTCGGGGCTGACACTCCAGCTGGCTGCATCAGTGGTTATTGTTCTGCTTTTGAAGTATTAGGAGAATGTAGTTGTTGAATCAGCCTTATTGGTTTAGGGTATTATGATATGCCTTATGAGGACAGGCCTGGGGTGAAGTGAGAAAGAACGAAGTGAGATGACCTTGTTTTGCCTGCAGAAATATTGTCATTGCAGTTAACAGAAAGTGAAAAATTTTATACATTTTAATATTCAGGAGTCACCTAATGAAATTTACTGCAAATGTATTTGCTCTTTCTGCTTACAAATTTTCAGCATTTTAGTGATTCAACTGATAATAATGAAATGTCACATCATAGTTCTGGTCTTCTTGCCAGCTAGCAAAGTTGAGCAAACAGAGAAGAATTTGATGGTTTAGAGTTTAAGGGAGCAATAAAAATCTTTTTAACCTCTTTAGTACTTGGGAGTCGTTTTATCTAGGCAAGAAGAAGATTCATGCCAGCTCCAAATGTAAACCCAGACCCTAGAAATATAAGTTGAATTCATGCCTTTATGACTTAGAATCTATGAGTTCAGCTGTTAGTTTACATATTGGTCGCTGCATGCTCAGGTTCTTCTCAGAAGAGCAAAGGGCTGGCTGGTGTATACAACCCTAGGTGAGAGCTGGGTTTGAACAGTGGTTTGAATTAAAAAACCAACCAACCAACCAACCAAACCAGAAAATCTCAGAAATTTACTTGAATTGGCATTTTTTATTTTTATGTTTTTTAAGTATCAATAAGGGCTTGATTTTGACTCTTTGACCTCTAGTGAGTTTATAGGTTTGTTTATCATGAATGGGATTTGCCAACTGTTCTTTTAAATATTTAATAAATAAGCATTTGTTAAATATATGAAGGTATTCATTCTTTGTCCTGCCTACAAGTTATCGAGCAAGTTACAAAACCTCACACTTGTTATATTCAATATACTGAAGAGTTTACAATTAAAAAGAATTCTATCTTTCATCAACATTTTTATTTTTTAATGCATGTTGCATATCTCATTTTGTGTAATCCCTGCATTAGTTTCTCCCTCTCCCACTCTTTCAAAGCACTGAATAAATGATCCTCCTGCTTAAGCTGCTCTTTGATGAACTCTGAAGGCTTGTGTGTTTTATGACAATGTTTTTCCCTGTGCCATTAGTGGCTTCCCTTGCTTTCGGTAGCATCTCTGAAAAAATGCCCCAAGAAATGTTTCAATAAATTTAAGACTGAAAGCAAAAGGTAGTCGACTAAGTCTATGCAAGCACTCATTTTCTGGTTCAGCTGCCAAGATGAAAATGTTGTATGCGTGGGCAGAAAAACACACATTGAAACTTTACGTTTATGTCAAAATGGCAGTTCATGTGCTGTCAGTAAAGACTGTAGGGAGTGGTCTAGCACTCAGGCACTCCTGCAAAAGGGCAAATGCTAGATTTTGACCCACCCCTTCCCAAGTGAGATTTGATCGTTGGAGCTGTGAGGGCTGGGTTTTGGGCTGGGGCTCGGAGGTCACAATGGCAGGGCAGCAGCTTCCTCTTGTGAGTGCTGGGCTTGGCCTGACTTTGAGCCCCAGAGGTGCAGGTGGACCTGCTCAGGTAGATGTGAAGGTGATGCCAGCTCCCAGTTTCTCACTGCAGAAGGCATGT
>JAWWMO010000083.1:101479862-101523685 GCA_035047845.1 Dendrocincla fuliginosa
GGCATGTGAGCAGCTGTTCTTCCTCTCTTCCCTTAAACACACATAAGCACTATGCAAGCCACGCAGGCAGTCGTGCAGAAAAGCACATCTCAGGTAGGGCTTTTTTCCTTTTAATACTGTCTATATCGTACAATAAATGTACAACACTAAATACTTTATTTTTGCAAGAAAAGACACAAAATCTGTAGCTCTTTGGTCAAAATATGCATCTAAACCTTGATCTACTTCTATTTATTGCACAGTTTTCATTCTGTCCAAAATTAGTCTGTATTTTTAAGACTCAATTTCACAGATAGTTTCAAAATCTAAAGCATTTTTAGGTCACGAACTAGTTGTGGAATATTTTGACCTACTTCTGTAGACGAACCCAAAAATTTGAAAGGAAAATAAATTTTTACTTCAATGAATCTGCTTACTATCTATTTTGGAAGACATCATTTCTGTTTACAATCTGGTAGCTTTGTCAAATCTGGATTGAATATTAATAGGGAAGAAAAGCACAGAAATAAACTTCCTTTTTCTTGAACATTTCATCAGAAAAAGATTTGAGTGCAAGGTGTCACTAGAATAATGATACCTCCTTTGTGCTGTTATGTTACCATTTTGCATTTGTAACTGTGCCCCCACTCACCATGTACACAGTGACTGTGGCTCGTTTGGCATTTATTTCTGGGGACCAGAAAGCACACTAGTCTGTTGAACTTGCAAGACATGGTATTATCTCACCCCTACTCAGATTTATAACAATTCTTGTTCAAAAGATCCACTTTCCATCATGAGTGCCGTGGTTCTCCTGCGATCACTTCTTTGCTTGCTTTAATCACAATTAGGCATTATATTTTTTTCTCACTGCCTCATTTTCAACTGATTTTCTCAAAGCAAGCAAGCTACTAAGCAAGTAGGGAAACAGATCAAACTATGGGGTAGTAATTTCTTTTGCTGCTATGCTGTTCTATTGTTTTCACTTCCACACTAACTCTGGCTCATATAATCTTTTTTCTTACTCCATATGACTCACAGGCTAAACAGAGCAGATGGGGGAGTGATTTCAGACGGTGACCTCATTTCTGCAAATACTACTTCTCAAAAAGAGACAGCAATCAACCTGTGTCTTGCAAAAAGAAAAAGGTTGCTGGATTTTTTTTTTTTCTTTTTACAGCATTATAGACATGAGCAATTTTGAAAAGATAAAAGGGCAAGGGGGAAAAGTCTGAGCTTCCAGCACTTACCAGTGTGTTCAGCTGTTCTGAGCCTTGTCAGAGATGTAAAGAGCACTGTCAAACCTTTGGGTTCAGCTACCTTGAAATCTCTTCTCACATTATACTTTTAATTCTTCTCTATGCAAAATGTATTCAAAAGATTGTTTTATTAGTGAAATAGCTTTACATTTCAACATATTAAATTTCTTTATAAGAGTTTCTCTCAGGTATTGGTTGCAGTGCTCAGGTCTTAGATGCAGACACTATTGCTTCAGATGAATACACATAGTAAAGATTGCAAATTGCTATCAAAAAGTATGAGTTCTCAAAAAAAAAAATCAGCATCTGCAATGAATAACTGTGTGTATTCTTTCCTGCCGTCTTTGTCATGACTAGTCCAAGAGAAAACAGAGCTGGAGGAAACCTGTAGGTTAGAAATTTCCATAATGCTGGAAATGTCTGACAATTTTAATTTTCTATAATGCTAACCAATATATATATGCAATGATCAGTCTTGAAATTGTAGAATAATATAAAGCTGTAAGAGGAAAACAAGAATACAATTTCAGCAGCACCTTGGGTTTGATATTGATCTTTGCTCTAATAGTATTTGCATAATTAAGCAGACAGCATTCCTGTCTTACTTTGGTGTAAAGCTGAATGTCAGGAATACATCCTTAAAACTCACAATAATTTTTTATTTTCTTCAAATCTCAAACCTTATGAGTCAAGTTTTTATAAAAGAATCTTTCCTTTCAAAAGAGGAATATTAATATACTTGGAGGCTATCTTTAAAGTTTAGAATGAAGATACCCTGAAGCTTAAGAAAAGAAGTAAATAAATGCCTGTATTTTTAAAGAATTTTTAAAATGTTAATATATATTAAACACGTTTTTTGAGTTTTGGAAGAAGTACAACATCAAAGTCAAAAGTGTCGTCAATATGAATAAGCTGTAGTCAAAAGGAGCTACACATTTTGAATCATTTAAAGTTAATATTTCTCCATACAATTACCTAAGGAAATAAATATTTGTGCATATTGTACTAAGTTGCTCAAAGAGCAGGTAGAATGGTAAAACCAGTGATTTGCTGCATTATAATCATAAATATTTATACAAACATTTTAAAAATTATATAATTTTATTCTTTAGATAAAAATTGCTTATAAATTATAAAATAATAGAAAGGATTGCATCATTACCATGGATGAATCTGTAAGTAACAATTATCAGGAGTAATCACTCTATGAGACACTGAGAGAAGAGTGGGGAGTTCTGGATTTCTGCTGAAATAATTGCCTCATTCAATAACACATGAACCTGTGTTACATCCTGTTAGTTGACATTGTCTCTTTCAAGGGTAACTTTTGTCAATATGTGAAACTTTATTATGAGAGGTGATCTCTGCCAAGATTCAGTCATAAAGGGGAACTTCTGAGGATATAGATTTTCTGGATCTGTCTAGTTTGGACTTCGTAATTTTGATGAAAAATTAGAAATCCTTTTATTTTTCCTTTTACCCCTAAAGGCATTTCTCTCCATTTGATATCTTTGTATTGTTCTATGTTGGAAGAACTTGTGGGTGGATGGTAATCCTGACCAAGGCAAACAGATAGGCATTAATGCACTGAGAGTCTGTGCTCCACTTCAAGCCAGGGTTGGGGAAAGGCACAGCCAAGCTGAAGCTGAGAATTAAATAAACTTTCTTACTTTATTTTGTTGTAAATGACCACAAACATCTGACAGGACTGGTGGTCTGTGACTTTTTCTTATGTTCTGCCCTTCAAACACCTCACGCAGACTGTAAGCCAGTGCCCCAGATCAGAGGAGAGCGATGCCAAGCCCTGCCGTGAGACACCAGCATCGCCCAGGGCTGAACCTGCCAGTCATCCTCAGCACACGACTTTTCTAATCCCTGCTGAGGTTCAAATTGTACTGGACATGGAGTTTCTTACCCTCATGTTGTTTCCTTCATGAGACTTTAATGTAGTTGCCCTTCATCACAGAAAAGGAGAGAAAAATAAGGCAACTGTGGTTTTAACATTATGCATCGAAGTAAATAGGTGGTGATATAAGATTTTACATACATCTCAGAACAGGTGCGATATGTTGGGTTTTGTGACCAGTATGATATTTTACTTTTTGCAAGTGGTGAACTTCTATTTGAGGGGCACTGGGAAAACTAATGAGTTATGAGCGCAGCCGCTGTAGTCATACACAAGAGTTCTGCAAGTTTCCAAATGTTCATCACACAAACAGATTTTTCCATTACTTTATAATTGCTTAAACCTCTTTAAATTGTTGAAAGCTATTCTTTTGTAGTGGGGGAGGTTGGAAAGCACTTTTATACAGTAGCTAGGAAAAAATGCCATTACATCTGTTATGTAAATACCGTGAAATCAAATTAGAGGAAAGAATATTGAACAAGAGGTGGTGAGGGAAATGTTAAGAATGTCCTTTTCTCGCAAACCAGGTAAAATGATTCATCAGTGATCTTCTCCCCCAATGAAACTTGTTCTGATTAGTTTAATTATGCAAATACTAGTCTTTTTTTCATTTCTCTAAATCACAGTAATGATCGTACTGTCAGATTACGGAAATTGTACTGAGCATATTATAGGAAGTCCTTTCTAAATCCTTGTTATGAGCCCAGTATAGAAATGTGTTATTCAGTGAAATATTTTTTCTTGAAAATGATTGTTGCAGTAAATTAAATGGAGATTTTACTCACATTCTAACATGCAGATACTTCTCCCATGGATCCATACTCTGATGTTAAAGGTGGTTTAAATTTTGTAAATAGAGAAGACCATTTTATGGCTATTGCAGTGTCAAAAACAGCTCTTGTACAAGCACTGACCAGCTGAATGTACTTTACAAACCTTTTGCCTAATACAAAGGCTATACACAAGACTGTGTTTGTTGGCATAACCGTGGGACAAAGTAGCCAATTAGGGTCAACATTTGTATAGAATCCTGTAACAAAGAGATTACTTTGAACTAAGTGAAGGGGTTTAACCACATGTGAAGATTCATATATTGAAGTATCTGTAGTCTTTCACCATGAAGCCCAAGAGTAAGCCAGATGAATGTGGAAAATGCTGAGGCTGGACACTGAAACAGGGGAAATCATGTGCCTGAGTTTCATGCTGTGATGGTGTCAGATGTGACAAGTGTAGATATTATGAAAAGGAGGTAAACTGTCACCTGGACCACTTTGCTCACTCATCTAGTTGTCAGCTTCAGCAGAAATGTAACCTCATTTCTAATGCTTTTCCATTATTTTTCTCTATTACAGTGGTGTTCTCAGTGGCTCTATTTGCTAAAAGGTTATTTTGGGCAGCAGTGGCTTTCAAACACATTTGCTATCTACTGATGAACTGGAATGGCTTTCAAGCACAATTGGTGCTTACTGATGAACTAGCTCTGGGGCAGGGCACTTCTCACTCTCTGCCTTTCTGCAACTTAAAAAAAATAGTCATAAGGGAACTCCGTGTCTGCTTGCTAATGGAAGACTGAGTGGAGCTTCTGACTGTTTTTCACTGCAAGCTTGATTTACAAGGACTCACCCATGGGCATAGAGAGGGTGGTCAATAGATGTGGCAGCTGTTTATTAGCATGCATGCCCCCGTTCAAGTAATTACATTTATTTAGTATTTGTACTACTTATCAAGTATTGGTACTTGCTAAAATATGTGTATTTGCTTAAATATGTGTACTTGCTTATACCAATAACAGGAGGTCAGAGCCTTCCTTTGGAAAGCTCTGTAGGTTATGACAAGACAACCTGCTCCTCACCTGCTTTGTGCCCACTCCCTTGGGCTTTCCTTATGGGCCTCATTTTCTGATCAGCTGATTAGAGTTGTGTAAGTAAATTTATACACATGAATGTTGGTAACAACCAGGCATTCCTTAAGTTTCCTTATCACTCTATAGAAAAATTCCACTTTATGGTCTGCAGGGCTTAAATGAAATTTTAGCTGTAATACAAGTTGTGTTTTTTTCTGATTACAGAAATTTTTCACAACTTCCAGCTACAAGTCACAAATTCACAGCTCTTTTGACTAGAAAAATAGTCTTTTGCACTGCAATGTCCCTTCCTTGGGACATACGGGGTTAATAAGTTTTTTTGTGAGTGTTTTTTATGCAGTTTTATTAGTAAGAGTTTACATTATAATTAGAGAGTCATTGAGATTCATTGACTGTATACAATTATGGTTTTCCTTCGTCTGATTTTTATGACCTGTTTTTTGGATTGAACTTTACAATACACCTCCCACATTAAGCATCATTATAATTTCCATTGACTACTGATGTATTTTCCACCGTATTTTAGAGATTTCTCAAGGGAATACTGCATATTCTGTAAGTCAAAAACTGCACAGTGCAATAAATAGCCAATTCTCATGGCATCCATTATTTCCCCAAGATGTGTTGTCTCGGGGGACCTAAGTCCAGTAGAGATTAGCCCTAAATCCTTTGTAAATCTGCCGCTGCTTGTTATGTATCACTTCTCACCTCACGGGCATTTGAGATTGTTCCTCACTTTAGCACGACAGCTCTGCACAAAAACTCCTTCCATTTAGTTTTATCTTGAAGTCCTGGGAGAGTTTCCTGACTGATGGTAGCATGTTCAGCCAGTGGACATTAGTGGGTTGAATTATTGCTGCTAGTGCATTAGCTTTCAGAAACATTTAGGTTAACACTTACCTTTGGCTGTAATAATATTTCTTTTTATTGTAATAGGCTCTTCTAACCTTGTGTTTTCAAATCTGAGATTAATGATACAATCTGCTTTTGTGCTCTGTTACTGCCTGAGCACACCAAACAGGAGCTATGACAGATATTGCTCTAGAAGACTCCTGAGCAGTAGCTAAGTCTTGTTAGCCTAGTTAGGGGGAGTACACATTTCATGGGGAATCTTATGAGTCATTGAACAGAAGACAGTTTTAAAAGTGCTCAAAAAAGCTGGAGATCATTGATGCAATAAAGATATAAAATCTAACTCCATATTTTGTTGTCCTCCAAAGAACACATAGTGGCATCAAACTAATGTTATATGTCACAAATGTACCAATGGATACAGAATAACAGGACTATTCCAGTCAAAGCAAGAGAAAAAAAAGTGCAAAACTGAGGATATTAACACATCATTCTGTGCTGTTCTATGACACATTTAAGACCCCATGATACTTAATCACAATGAAATACCATAAAGGTACACTGAAAAAAGTGAGATGATAGCTGGCTTTTGATAATTTTTCAGGTAGCTTTTACTGGAAGCAAAACTTTTGCCTTCAAATGCTTTTACACATGCAATGAAATTCTTGAGTGTCAAGTACAAATTCTGTCTTGTTTCTTGATTCCTTCTCAAAATTTCTGAGCACTCACAGTAGATCATCAGAATGGGGGTCTACAGTGGCAAGAAGGCTGAAGAAAAATGTGAATGTTGAATCTCCCTATAATCATCAATTAAAATATAGTAAAAATTATTTATTAAAAGCAGAAGCCTATCATTGAACACTGATTTAAAATACCCTTAGATTGTGAGGCCAAAAGAGAGCAAAAGAGGAAAACACCAATGAGATGGAGGTCATGACAGAGGAGAAAATTCTTTCTATTCCCTGGGGAAAAAAAAAATAAAAATCTGATTTCAAAGGAGCTTTCTCTGCACACAACGCAAATAGTTCCTGCCATTTCAAAGACAGGAAGAGAATTTGTGTATTTATCATTGCTTGCATAACCACTACAAAAAAACGATCATGGAACTGGCGGTGAAAAATAACTTATTTCATCTTTGGGACAACTGATGATGGATTGGAGAGCAAGTGTATCAATAGTGCTTTTAAAGCCATTTGGAAGGCTGAAGAAGAAGAGGGAATCTCCCACCCGTTTCCATGAAAAATGATGGCAAAATAAATGTATCAGGATAAAATTTAAGCTTTTTAGGAGCTGAATTAGTATTCCAGTGGTATTTCTACACTTCAAAGAGTTTTGATCTTATTGACTGTCACTGCACTTTCAGGATTCTCTTTTTCATATATTCAGTGCTTTAGGTAGATGGATAACTTGGGAAATAACAAGAGAAGGCTTACATTTATATCTTGACAGGTTCACTATTAGATAACTGTAGTGGGTTAATGCTGGCTAGGTGCCAGGTACCCACTAAAGCCCCTCTCTTGCTCCTCTCTGCAACTGGACAGAGGAGTGGAAATATAACAAAGAGGTGAGATAAGGACTGGGAAAGATCACTTGCCAATTACTGTCATGGACAAAACAAACTCAAATTGGGGACATAAGTTTATTACTAACAGAATCAGAGCAGGAGAATGAGAAGTAAAATAAATCTTAAAAATACCTTCCCCCCTGCCCCTTCTTCCTTCCAAGTTTTGCTACCTTCCCCCCAGCAGCACGGGGAGACAGGCAGTGGGAGTTACAGTCAGTTGTTGTTTCTGCCAGTGCTCAGAGAGAGCAGTCTGTCTCCTACTGCCCATGGGATCCCTCACATGGGAGACAGTCCTTCAGGAATTTCTCCAGTGCGAGTCCATCCCATGGGCAACAGTTCCTCACAAACTGCTGTCCCGTGGGTTGCTTCTCCATGGGGTGCAGTCCTTCAGGCACAGGCTGCTCCAGTGCGTGTCCCCCACAGGGCCACAAGTCCTACCAGGAAAAACCTATTCCAGTGTGGGCTCCTCTCTCCATGGGCTGTAGGTCTCTGCCAGGACCCTACTCCAACATGGGCCTCCCATGGGGTCACAGCCTTCTTCAAGCATCCACCTTTGCTAGCATTGGCTCCTCCACAGGCTTCACGTGGATCTCTGAATCTCTACATTCCTCCATGGGCTGCAGGGGCACAGCTGCTCCATCATGGTCTGCACCACGGGCTGCAGGGGAAACTCAGCTCTGGCACCAGGAGCACCTCCTCTCTCTCCTTCTCCATTGACCATAGTGTCTACATTGCTGTTCACATGTTCTCACTCCACCCTTCTCTGCCTGCAGTTTTCTTCTGTGAAATCACTTTTTTTCCTTTCTTAAATATGGCATCACAGGCATTATTATCATTCCTGATTGGCTTGGCCTGGCACTGGCTCTGCCAGACAAGGTTGAAGTTTCCAGCAGCTTCTCACAGAAGCCACGCCGGTTACCCCCTCTGCTACAAAAACCTGCCCACAAAAACCCAATACATTAACATAGATAGCAGAGGATAAACTAGAAACAAGAATCAGGGTAGAAATCTTACAGCTACATAAGGTTATGCTTACACATGGAGTGAGGCTGTTCTCAGCTCTGTCAAGCAATAGGACAAGAGGCCAGCGGGAAGAAACTGATGCACAGAAATTTCGACCTGAATATGAGGAAAAACTTATTTACCATACAAGTGACTGTTGCCTAGAGAGGTTGTGCCTCACTGGATATATCCAAGAACACTCTGGATGCAATCCTGTGCCATTTGCTCTAGGATAACCCTACTTGAGCAGGGAGGCTGGAACAGAAGACCCACTGTGGTCTCTTCCAACCCATTCTTTGATTCTGAGATTTTCACAGTGACTAAGGCAGTATGTGTTTGGAAAACTGGGACCTTAACTACTTTCCATGGTCTAAGGAAGGTAAGGGAAATAAATTTCCCTTTGGAAAATTTGAAAAGAGGTTACATTGTGAGCAGAAAACTGAAAAAAAATCCAACTAGATGGATTTTTTTCCTCTTAATTGGTAGATTTTTTTTCAGTATTAGAAACTGCCATTTTGTCTATAAAATGTTAAGTCCACTGATTGCTTTGAAAAGTAAAGCAAACTAAATGAATAAGTATACAGAGCTTCAAACTTTGAATTGTTTACTATATGCAGATAAAAAGTCCCCAGGGGGACTGGAACAGTTGTTGTCTGAAGGTTCAGTTCACTCAGTTAATAAGAGCTTCTGGTGATTTGGTAGATATTTGGAGGAAAATAGATCTGGCAACAAGCCTGAAGATATTTCTTTAGCTTCAGGCTGTGAGAAATGTGGCACATCTATTTACAAAGGACAGAAGGAAAGGAAGACTGTTTAAAAAACAAAAAAACCAAAACATCCCAGCCAAAAAAATAGATAAACTAATGCTCCATTTTTATCATCTCTCAGCTTGAAATACAGTGAGGCACATAATGTCCCTGTAGCTACAGCAGGCTTCCTCATAAATACTGGTGATGTGCTGAATGCTTTAAGAAAAGAAAAGGAAGTCGTTAGACTTCTCATTAATGGCCTAGCTCTTGGGTAAGAGTCCTAACAACTGCTGAAGCATGAAAAAACACCCTGGCAACTGCTGATCTGCTAAAAGATTGCTTCCTCCTCTGCTATTTCCATTGGATCTTTTATTTAAAAACAGAGAGGAGCTTGAACTGTAAGATGTGAACCACGTTGTGAAGGATGCAAAACCTAAGTAAGTATATTAAGCAAAGACCTCATGAAAGCTTCTTTGCTGATACTGTTCCGTTCTCATTTGGTAGCATAATGCTTTTTGTCTTAATTATATGTGCAGGCCCACAGAAACTGTAAAGTATGAAAACCAGAATGCTTTAAAAACCGTTTTTATGATCTTTGGTTTAAATACTTTTTTTTCTGATGTCTGTGACAGATGGTAAAGCTGAGATAATGCCACAAGTGTGTGAGGCAGAAGTAAATGTAGATCTAAAATGACTGAAAGTGCTTGCAAAGATTAATTACAGTAGAGGGATAGGAATGCCATAGCTGGCACAGTCTTTCTATATCATACGTAAGTATATTTGATTATATAAGTTCAAAAATAGCTTTTGTGCAGTGACTCAGATGCCTTTTTATTTTTGATATGCATTAACTTTCATGAATTCCTTTGATGTGAACCAAACTCCACATTCTCTGCATCATCATTATGACTTCTCTGGATATTTTGTGGTAAAATACAAGAAAGAGAATATGCTGCCCCAGCTGCACTTTGACAAACTGGATCATTCTTTATGTTTCACATCCATGCCACAGCAGGATGAAAAACCAGTACATTTTAACATGAAACAGGAACACCATTCTCCCACCTTCTGCATCAGAAAAACAGGTAGGTTGCCTAGGAGAAGACAGTGGGTACAAAATATTCTGTGTTAATGAAGGGTATGAATTTGTAATAAATCAGATGTTCTAGGATTACTATTTAGTCATGTTCTGCCTCCTATATGTAATGCAACTTATTCATTAGGAAGGAGGGACGGACACATAAATTTGCATTTATCATAGGGTAATAGCATGGACATTGGAAGTAATTTTAGAATAGAGTTTGGGAAAGCAAAAGATATAACATTGTTCAATGTTTGATAGCTTCCTATTTTAAAGGACAGTATCTATTTTGAAGACAGCACGTACAGAAACACACAGAACAGTTTGAAGGAGTAAGAGGGCATAATATCTTTGGTACTAGCCAGGACGTTATCTTTGAAATACAGAACCCTTGCTCAAAGTTTCTGTGTTATCTTTTGCCCCTGCATGGTCAGCTTTTTCTTTACATCTAGTAAACAGGCCAGAGGGTGTCTTTATCTAAATTACAGTAAAAGCACCTCGTGGAGATGAAAATTATCTGCTTCTGCTTGGCCAGGATTCCTTTGCCTTGTCAACATCATTACCTAGCTGGAAAAAGTGTATCTGACATTTCTGGACCTCTGCTTCAGAGTGAGGAAGGAGAAAAGGAACTTGTTTCACTCTATCAATTGTAGGTCTAAAAACTCCAGAGAGAAAATGGAACTCCTTTCCAAGATCTAGCCTAGTGGTACAGTTTTTGAGCTATGCAAACATCTGCTCTTGTCCCAGATTCTGCTCAGTTGGACACTGTTCTGTTGATCAGGGATTCAAAGAAAGTAAGGTCAGCCCCCTTACAGGTAGAAGCCAGAATTTTGGTAAGCCACACCTTTTTTTTTATTTCTGCCATTGTTACTAAAATGCAAGGCTTGGAGTCAGTGATATTTTTGGAGTGGGATGACTGAAAAATAGTAAAATCTTCGACATTGTAGAAAGACCACTTTCCAGTCAGTTTTCAGCAGAGTAACTGCATGCTCGCATGTGAAGTTCCTTTTGTTCTTCCTATACATCTAATACCTCTCATGTTATTTTGCTTCCTAAAAGAGAAAATATTATTTGTAGCTTGATGTATTGGAAATCAGAACAACTTCTTTTTCATTTGGGAGACTAGTTACTGATTTTGTTGAAACTTGTAAAAATTGTACTAAACTGCGCTAAATTGTTCTGTTTCATACAAAATTTCATGATATATTTTAGTACTAATAGGCTTTATTTACCTCAAAGTTGAAAGATGCACACTCTGGCATAAAATTGCCTCCCCTCTTCTATTTTCTTCAGCTTTTCTTTGCTTGTTATTACAGTACAGAAAGAAACAAATGCTTCCTCATATTGCAGACTGATCAGTAAAGACCCTTACCTTGCCTATTTAGGCATGCAGTTATTTTAGCATAAACATGGTTGCCAAACAAGGATACAGGAAGCACATTATACCTCTATTTTGTTATTAAAGCAAAAGCAGTGTTGACTCTGGGAACGGAGATCTATTTAGTATTCTTCTAACATGCTGGACAGTATACATGCTAAGGATGGTTTCTTATCAGGTCTAAGTAGTGTTAACTCCTGCCAGAATTATCCAGTGGTTGAGTCTGAAAGGTGCCTCTAAAGGCCATCTAGTCCACCACCCCTGCTCAAAGGAGAGTCATCTAGAGCACACTGCTCAGGACCATGTCCACCTGTATTTTGAACCTCTCCAGAGACAGAGACTCCAGAGACTGCCCAGACAACCTGTTCTTGTGTTCAATCATCCTTTTAATGAAAAAGTGATGTTTTTTTATTTGTGCTTCAACAAAACAGCCTGTATTGCAGTTCGTGCCCATTGGCTCTTGTCCTATCAGTGTGCACCACTGAGAAGAGTCTGGGTCCAACTTCTGTATCCCCCACTCTGGTATTGATACACATTGATAAGAAACCTGCAAGCCTTCTTTCCCCCAGGCTAAAAATCATCTCTTCCAGCCTCTCCTCATATGTCAGATACCTCCATCTCTTAGTCACTTTCATAGCCATTTGCTGGACTCACTCCAATACATCCATGTCTCTCTTTTACTGGTGAGTCCAGAATTAAAGTTGACTCTGTGTCATGTGCACCACATAAATAACTTCCTAGATTTTGCATTCCTTTAATTCAATCAGGTAAGCTTTCTCCTTGTCTGTCAGAGTAAGATTTTCTGAGGAGCAATCAGCTCTCTTTTCCCCAGTGGGATCTCATATTGATATTGCTGACTGGAATCTGAATCAGAATGCAAAATCTATCTGAAGCAAAATAGTGCCTTTGACAATGGCTACCAAAATAACAGGTTTTCTGGTATGGAAGCTGGGAGATGTAACAGTGAAAGATTGGTCTGAAAAACAATGAGGAAAAACTTGAAATGTTGCCTTAAATCTGCTCATCAGAAGTCAAGCTTAAGGAAAATAAATAGAACTGGGTGGACTAGACAGAACAGATAATTTTGATATCCCAGAATCATTTGACTGAACAGTGATGATGGAAGTGAGTCATTTTACTCACTATGACTCAAAGACATTTCAGATAAAATCAAGGTCTGTAATCTCTCTGCCTAGAGTAAATTATATTTGAATGGCAATAGGAAGACAAATGCTATTTATAAAAATGAGCAAAATCAGTTACTATGCTGATTGGGTAGTAAAAGAAAATCAAATATGGAGATTAATCTCTGCAAATTTACACAGTTTAGAAAAAATATCTTTCAATTTCATTCTGTGGAATACTGTGTACTAATAGCATGAGCTATAGATATCATAGTGCTCTTTATCTTCTGCTTTGTACCTGCAAGGGAAATTTACATGTCTTAAAGATGCGTGCTACTAAACTGAAAAGCAGTTTTTACTCATTTTCCATTGAGTAAGTTAAAGAATTCAGCTGAACTCCTTGCACATGGTTGTACTCATAGATTCACATTGCAGAAATTTTCAAGCAGAGAAAAATAACACAGAGTAAAATTGTCTTTTCCCAGTAAAAAGATATTGCATAGATGTACAGTATTTCCTCTTGCTGCTCTGCTGGTAGTTGTATGTGCCATTACCCTGGGGTTATTTCTAGGACTGACGTTAGATTGTTGATTTTAACATTGGATTAAATCTGTATGATTTTAAAGGAATTGTGCCTGGATGTAGTGTCTCATTTACCCATTGCTGTCACTGCTGGGTTTTTTTCCCAAAGTGAAGAAGCAAGGGAGACAGACATAATTGATTAGAAATTGAGGGAACATGGTGAGCAGAGAGGACTATCAACCCATTGTTCTGAGCATTTGGCTGGACTTTCGGTACAACACTTTCCTCCCAGATGCTCTAGGTTTTCCCAAAACACTTGTGGTTTTATCTGAAACATTTGGTTTGAAACTTTCCACCTCAGCATGCTCTTTAAGAGGAGAAACTTTTTCTCCAGTTCTCTGCTCTATCCCCTCCTTTTCCCCTCCTTTGATTGGAAAGATTTATTTTTTTTTCTTTTCCCCAGAGAACAGGAACGCAGTGATAAGATCCAAATATAGCAAGCCAGTCCCAAATTCTATTTCACTACTGGAAGGAGTGGGAATAAAACTTCCAGTAAGAAAATATCGTGACATTTTCTTTTTTCTTATTTTTCCCATGTTGAAGTGTCCCATAGGAGAGAATGATTGTGTCTAAATCACCTTTTATGTATGGGCAACACCATTCGTGTTCATCAGTTTGGGTTATGGTCCAGACCAAGTAAATTGGTACTAATCTTCAAATTATGTATATTGAATATCTCAGTTTATAATTTTAAGGTAGTTCATGAATTATCAACGTTTATTCTTGAACATCTACATCTGAAATGATGAAAAAAAACAAATTAAAATAAAAATGCAAACAAAATCTAATTGTACTCATCACACAAATGAGCACAATGATCCTTCCAGATCCCAACGAAGATTTTGAGTCTAGCTGCAAATATCTAGGGATCAGAGTAAAACTGCTGTTGCAGGTGTTACTTCCACCAAACACTCCTTGTCTTCAGTAATATCTTTCAGGATTTTTTTTCTCCTCCTTTCCTGTGTGACTAATCATATTTACCTACATAGGTGCTGAAACAATACTTTTGTTCTTTTGCTGTAGTTCATTACAGAGGGAAAAGGACTGTGCATGGACTCTCTAAGGACTATTAGCCTAAATAAGCATGTATTTTGTTGCAGTCTTGTGCTGTATAAACAATACAATTATTGCTTTTAGAAAAAGTGTGATACAAGAACTAAACCTTAAAAGTCAACTCTTTAAATATAATTTTACCTCGTTTGTGTCACTGCTGGCTGTTCATCCATAACATCACATGGTACAAGGTAGTGCGATTTTCTCTCTGTTTTTTTTTCCCTTATAACGTTTCTGCAAATATTTGATAGAGATACTGTAATAGCATGACGTTAGAACATACTAGGTCTTGACATTTCTCATAAAGAGGACTCTAGTCCCTCCACAGTTGTTCCAAAAGGATTGCTTGTAGACGAATACTATTTCTCTTGAGCTTAAGAGGGACTGATTCTGTAACCACATGGTAAATTGTGCTTACAAAGATTTATACAGGTTTTTTTGATTTAGAATGATTCAATTTACAATTTCATACTCTGGCAACAACGATTCTGTTTTGAGTTAAATAATTCAAATAAAGGTCACTAGATGTTACTATTTAAGCAGCTGCAAATTATTAAATCATGCATATACTATAACAATTTTTTATAAAATCCCATGAGAAGTATTCTTTATTTTGATGCAGAGAAATACTGGGTAAAAATTGTGAAAGTAAATTAGTTTTGATCATTAAAGCACTTCTGGTTTTATTTACAAGTTTATATTTTTATGGAGACTGAATATCATGCAGTATGTAATAATCTTTAGCAAAGAGAATGTTTGGGAGTTTTTCTGTATTATCCAGAATGACTCGCTGTGTTAAGCTTAGGACTGGAAAATTAGAGTGCTCTTAGTATAAAGAATAATTTACCACTAGAATCACTGTATACTGCAAAAAGGCCTGCTCTGCCAAGATAGCATCATTAAACTTCTGTTCAAATTCCTGGAAAATCTCACTTGAGTCTAGGAAGTTTGCAAGGATGCCTAGCATATAAAATATAGCATGAGTGAAGTGAGAATGCAATGCCCCAACTGCAGAGGTGCCATATTCTCTTTGATCCTATGAGTCTCATGCAACTCTTGTTGTTCCAAGTACTTTGTGTCTATGTGATCACTTAATTTCCCAGTTCCAATCAGCAAGGATTAATTTACTGCCCTCTGAGTACTGTTCAGAGTCTGTGGTGAGAGTTAATAGAAAAGTGAATCAGATTGATGGACAAGTGCTCTCAATCGAACTGCAACTAATCTGCTGATTTTCCTCAGCAGAGAGAAGTAGGAGAAGCAGTCAAGCATGTGGCATCAACATTAAGCCATATATGTTCTAGAGCAGGTCCAATCCCTTCACCATTCCTTTTACAATGTCCTTGCATTCATGTGAAGGACAATACCCTCGTCCCCTGGGCTGCAGAAGCTGGTCAGATGTAAGGTGCAGCCAGAACAGGAGGTTCTCTGACCTGTACCATCCTGAGCTGAGCTGATCAGCTGAAGGGCTGCAGAACAGTTCTGACTGTGTGGTTTTCTTTGCCCAATATTTCCCTTTTTCCTTCTCACACATAATCTGCCCAAGCTAATTTTACCCTTTTCCCCATTAGCCCTGGGTCTGCTGATTTTATGCCCCATTTGGTAATTCTGGCTTGGTGAGAACCTCTGCTAAGCTAGTACTCCTTTTCACTGTACTTTGACGCTATTCACCTAAGGGCATACTTGCCTTACACTTGTGTATTTAATCCCCCTATTCACTATTGTCTTACTAGTTTTAGACCACTTTGGGTTTTGCCAACTACTTACCTTCTTCAATTTTGTACTGTGTCCAGTAGACTTCCACATTTTTCCTTGACAGTTTGATCTCAGACCAGGGTTTCCTGTCTGCCTCTATATCTGAACTGAGTGGTCACATTTTCATTATGCATAATTAATTATCTACAATCCCATGATAGGTGTTCAACCTAAATAAAACCTTGCATCTTATCTGCTTGTTTGCCCACATTTATGTATTGTACTCTGTTGGTGACACTGTGATATGATAGTGATTGCAGACTGGCAGCCTGGGCAGGTAAAGAAAATTTTGATCTTGAAACTACAAAGGGTTCATGCAGTTGTCCTGTCACTCGAAGGCAGTAGGTATTTCTCCTTTGGCCTGACCTGGAAATGAAGAGATGACTTTAAGCACATGACCCACGGCTGTGTTCTTTGCTGTCTTCTCCTGCTCTTTGCTCATGCACATACACAGCTTATGTACATACTTGACTGTTAAAAAATTGCTGAATTATAAATCAGAGTAAATAGGAACTGAGGGAACTAGTTACTGCTGCAGTGGTGGAGGGGTCTGTTGAATTTCAGGCATTTTATGAATGTAGGATACTGTCAGCTTATCCTTCTTTCAACTCTTTGTTCATACTGTATGGATGCAATCTGAATGGCAGAATTACAGTGGTAAATCAACCCAAAGATCCACTCAGTTCACCACTTTATGTATCTAAGTCTCAAAATAAAAGATATTTTGAATAAATGTGCTAAGTGAGATGACTGTCTTAAGATCTCTTTAAGGCTTGAACATAAAGGTCTGTTTCCACTATATGGGTGACCCCTTCTGCATGGTCCAGTCCCAGCTGCTAAACCACTTTCTGCTGCTTCACATCCTTTAGGAATGATGAACACTAGAGCTGAAAACTGTATCCTGAGAACCAGCCAGTGCATTACCAGACCATTTTCTTTCTTTCTCTTTATTAGCATTTGTGAACAATATTTGGTGGCTTGGTATTGCAGGCAGTCTTTCCATGGCACATATGACAGACCTTTAACAGAAATTTCTCCTAAATTATGTCTTTGAGATCTGTTGTAATCTTTATGTTTGTCTTTAAACTTGTAGTTAGTTCATTAGAGTCCTGAGTTGTTTTGGTATCTATTTTTCAGAACAACTTTATCCTGGATGCTGTAACTGTAAAACAGCAACAGTTTTATACCTCTATTAGATGGAAAAGCTAGAAGATAAAATTAGACCTGACTGAAAAAGCTAATGCGTTATTGTTTGGATGCCTTTGAGAAACTGTGATAGGAATGCAGTGAAATCAAAAACTTTTCCCCTGCTGTGACCTGTCCTATTTCTAATCATTATTTTTCAATGCTTTGAGCACTGATTATGGCTACTTTGCCCCTGCAGGAATGGATGCATTTCAGAAAGCCAAGGTGAGGATATCTTAACTGTATACACTGTGTTTTGCTGCTGCCTACCATGGCAGATGCAAGTATAGTGGCACAGCCTAACCTAGTGTTTTGGTTCTCACAGAGGTCATTCTTTTCACCCATATCAGGTCATCAGTAATGGACCCTTAGAAGAGGGAGTGAGCACTTTTTACAGAAATGTTACATTTCCAGGGCTACAGCAACTGGTTAAGGCTTTTGCTCCTGAGGATTTAGTTTGTACCAAAACCTTTGTGCAACTTTCTGAGAGTTAAAAGGAAAAATCAGTTTCAACAAAATTCTGCCCCTCATTAGCACAATGAAGAGTTGTTTGTACAAACATTTGATCTGGTCACAAGCGCTGACAAAGAGGATTAAAAAGTAAACCAAGCCTTCTCAGCGGGAGTCTCCAGACATGATGGGCAAAGTTGATAACCTCGTTAGAGAACAGTAAGCACCCCAAAGGATACAGTGAGTGACGAGGCAAATTGGGCTTTTTTGGAAAAAAACTTTCTGAAGGGAATAGTTTTTCTCCTCACATAAACTCCTCATATAACCAGAAAGCTGGCAGATTAACTTTTCTTTACTTAAATAAGGTAATACTCCTCCTTTTTGCAGGGTTTAGACATTGTGCGATGACCAGATGTTAAATTTCATGTTGGGATAGCCACCAACAGACTGACACTGGTACAGCTTTTGCTTATAAGAAAAAAAGAACATGGAGCGAGAGCTAATTAATTTTAAAAGTTAAGTAATTAATTTAAGCCTTAATTAAAAATTAACCTGCTTTAAGGCCTACTGAGAAAATTACTGCAAACCATGATTCAGCTTAATTTTGGCATAGTAGCATCACACACTCACTTGACATAAAGAGGTTTGAGATTGAAGCAGGTGAGAGTCTGCCTCTGGGCTTGTAGTGAACTCATGTTCTAGCAGACTGGCTTACTTCACATCCTAAGCCTGTAGTTTTCCTTCACCTAAGTACCACTTAGGTGTTCAAGACCAGGTTCGATGGGGGCCTGACCAACCTGATCTAGTGGGTGGCAATAATCTTTAATGTCCCTACCAACCCAAACCATTCTGTAATTCTATAATATAGCATATAATCTATAATCCAAACCCTCATCCTGTGAATCAACCAAATTGTCAGCCTTGGGTGACAGTCAGCCAAATTCATTTACTTTAGCCTGCTAATGAGTGGTCGCCTTGGAGTATGTGAGAATGCAGGGGCAGATGTGATTTTTGATGGCTTATTTTGTAACATTTAGCAGATCCAATAGCGAGGGTACTGAGAAAAGACAGAGCTTTCTCCCACATGTGTAACCTAATCACTGAACTGCTCTAAAATGGAGTGCCTTTCTGTGTCTGTATTTATAGTTAAGAATGAAAACAACAACAAAGACCCCTGAAGTGTTTTGATGGTGTCCTAATAGGAAAAGCATTTTAAGAAAAGAGCTTTGAGGATTTTGTGAAGATTACTCTAACTGAAGTATTCTGTATTTTCTTGCACACTGTGTATCAGGAACATAAACTCAGTTTGTTTGTTTGTTTGTTTTTAAAGAGAAAGAGTGATGTGAAGAGTTTAAATCTTCAGGATCTACAGAGATTTCTACGTATCTCAAGGAATTTTGTTTATAAATAGGAGTTCCCCAGTAATCTCTAGATGTAAAGCCCAAAGCCACACAAATGCAACAAATAATTATTACCCAGGAAATCTTATGCTTTTCAGTAGCAGATAGCTTTGGATTTTAGTTTCTCCTCCCACCTCCCCATCCCCATCCCCCCCCCCCGCCCTTAGCAAATAGTAAATTCACAATTACATGCAGTTCTAAAGAGATTGTGTGGGCAAATACTTTCTGCCAAAAAAGTGAAACGCAGAGTATTCAAAAATGTTAAGATGTTCTAGTAGCTGAACCCTCAAAATACTTTTGACATTTTTTAAAAGAAATAGTTCATCTTCTCATGTTGAAATGGCCTTTTCTTTTTGAAATAAGTAGCTGATAAAGAGTGGGAGTCAAGAAAAAAGGTTAAGTAACCTGGAGAAAAAAACAAATGCTTGTCTTCCAACAAACTCTAAAATTTAACTTGACCTGCATTATTATTTCATCCTTACATGGTTTTCATTTTCCCTGAAACCTCTTTTCCTTCTCTTCTTCTCTGACCCCTCTCCCAATTCAACCAAACAAAAAAGGTCTCTTGGCAATCATGCAGATTGCTTTACCATGGATACAAAACAAGAAAGCAGATGAATAACTCCATGAACATTTTCCAGCTTCAGTCAATTCTGAATTCTGTTCGTGGGGGAAATGAAGGATTTGGAGGGCGTAGCACTAGAGCAAAAAAATATTCTGTTCCAGCTTTAAACTACCTTTACAAAAGTTTCATAGAATTCTAATATTTCTTGAAATAACTCCTTTTCTTTTTCCTTTTCGTGATCTGACTGTGAAGGTCTGGGCCACACCAAACCCTGAAGTGAAGACAGGGAAAGCTTTGCTTCATATGTCCCTTCAGGGTGTCCCCCGTCTATTGCTGGGGTGCTTTAATGGCTTTCCAAAGGGTTATTCAAGTTGACTGCTCCAGTACTAATTTATAATTATGTTAAATTGAACCTGAAATATGTTTCCAGTTCTGTCATCCCCACAGCACTCACCTTGTCCTTGGCCTTAGCATTTCACTGCATTCTATGGTCCTACTATGTTTGGTTGTGCCTGGGACTTTGCAAGCGGGCTACAACGGTCTTCCAAAATGTTTCAATGCTGAAAACTTTATGGTTGGCTTCCAAAACATTTTTCTTATAGTTTCAAGAAATAAAATGTTCTTCGTAAAGTGAGCTTTTAGAGAATAATAAAGGAAAATAGTAAATGGTAATAATATGTTGGATGATTAATTTTTTATTTCATTAATGTATAGTGACCTATTATATTTATTTACATATTGCACCATGTTTAAAACTAATTTGTTGGGTTTTACGTGTCTTGCTTTTATGCATTTGAGTTATGTATTAAAATTATATATATATATAGGCAGTACATACATGATTATCCAAGTTGCTGGTCTAAATATCTACTATAGTGGATGAAATTTATGTCCTAAGCATTTACATATTTATGTAGTCAGTAATTTAATATATAGTAACTGAATAACTCAGCTGAGATATACAATAAGTCTGATAGATAATTACTGCAAAGGACAACTTGAATTCAGTCTTTTTGATTAAAGAATAAAACATTGTCACAAAGTAATTTATCACATCGTGATGCTTAAAGAAGGAATTACAGGAAATAACTATCTGTTGCCAATAAAATACCATAAATAGAAAGCATCTCAACTCTATTGATTCTTCCCTCATCACGTCTGGTATTTTATTAAGGCACGCATGGCTGTGGTTTAGGAGAAAGAGAGAGGGAGAGAGAGAATGATAGATAGATATAATCAGCTGAGTTATTTGAGCATTGGCATATATACCTACTATATCTATAAGTTAAATTTTACTAATGAGGATAAAAATTAGCAGACAAAATGTAGCAGCAGAACCCTTGTTAACCTAATTAGTAGTCAGAACAAGTACCCAGGTTTTCTGGCAGGCTTGACGTACTTGCGCTACAGCCTGAATGGCCCGTGTTCACTAGTCAGTAGGTAGATCAGGGACAATAGAGGTATGAGTGTGTGACTGCATTGCACATCCAGGGAGGATCATTTTGGAGGTAAATCTTGCAACAATTAGGAAGTCACTTAAAATTAGACGTTTTATCTTGCAAATGTATTCCATAAGGATGCCATACCAGATTTTAAAATCTTTGTGATCTGTCAGCAAGAACCACTTCCAAGCTATGACTATCACAAAAACATCGTGGGTAGAACTCAGTCTACAGCAGAGAAAAAAATCTGCTTTATAGGTTAACATGACAAGGCGCTATTGTCACAAATTGGGCCTGATGAATTCTATCCTAGAAGACCCTTTAAGAAACATTAAGGTATAAAGTAGGCATGATACAGGATATCAACTACATAAATATATGCAGAAGAAACTTCTTTTTTTTATTTTATTTTATTTATTTTAATAGCAAATCTAGTAAGTTGCAGATCAGGCACATAAACTCTAATCCCATGAAAAAAAAACTTGAAAGAATAATGGTATTGAACATTTGTAAGCATCTACAAGATAAGAAAATGATCAGTAGCAGCCAACTGGATTTATATTAGCAAGTCAGCTCAAACCAATCTGAATTTATTTTTTCCTTTCTGACTCTGTTCTGTTCTGTATCTTAGTTCTAGTAAGGCTCCCAACAGTGATATTCTCTGATATTCTATGATATTCAGTGATATTCTATGATATTCTCAAAAGAAGTGTGACCAGCAGGTCAAGGGAGGTGATTCTCTCTTTCCTCTCTACTCTGCTGAGGTGAGACCTCACCTGGAGTACTGCATCCAGCTCTGGGGTCATTAACATAAGAAGGACACAGATGTGTTGGATCAATTCCAGAAGACGCCATGAAGATAATCAGACTGGAGCATCTCTTCTATGAAAACAGGCTGAGAGAGTTGAGGTTGTTCAGCCTGGAGAAGAGAAGGCTCCAGAGAAACCTTCTAGCAGCCTTTTAGTATGTGATGGAGGCCTACAAAAAATCTGGAGAGGGACTTTTTACAAGGGCATGTGGTGAGAGTACAAGAGGAAATGTCTTTAAATAGAAAGAGGAGAGATTTAGATTATATATTGGGAAGAAATTCTTTACTGTGAGAGTGGTGAGACACTGGAACTGGTTGCCCAGAGAAGTTGTGAATGTCCCATCCCTGGAAGTGTTCAAGGCCAGGCTGGAGGGGGCTTTGAGCAATCTGGTCTATTGGGAGGTGTCCCTGCCCAGGGCAGGGAGTTTACAACTGGATGATCTTTCAGGTCCCTTCCAACCCAGTCGGTTCTAGGGTTCCATGAAGATGAAGAAATAAGATTTGCAGTGAAGAAATGATTGGATAACAGTACCTGAAGAACAGACACCAGAAGGTTCACTGTCAAACTAGAAGGAAGCATCTAGCTGAATTCAGCAGACACATTTCACACATGAGGTTTTATTTTCAGTGGTTTTACTAATGGCATAGAGAATGAAATGAAAACTATTACACCTACGAACAATTTAAATTTGGAAAGTTAGAGCACATTTTATAACTCAGAATGATACTTGGTTATATATCACGATATAGGTATATCATAATATGGTTATATATATAATATATATATATGATGACATAAGGTTTGAACAAAAATCTTTGACCGTGAAATCAAAACTTGGTGAAAGAGGTAGGAGTATTCAGGTTCACAAGAACAGATGAGAAACAACTGGGTAAGGAGTTGCTTTGAGGAAAGGCTCAGGGAATTGCTGTGGATCATAAGCCATATGAACCTTATAATGCCATGCAGGTACGCAGAAGATCATTATACTCAAATATGTTAGCCAGACTAGTGGAAATATTCTTTAGTAATAATTCTCATTGGTGAGACCTAATCTCATTTGATGTTTCAAGAGGCACCTCAGGAGGATGTAGACCCACTGAAGTGCACTAAGAAAAGCAACAATCCTTTGCCTAGAGATCTAGAAGGCTTTATTTATGAGAAAAGCTGTCTTGATTTTTTCAGCTGTTTTAGTAAACAGAAGAAGAATCTGAGGGGGATGCAACAACAGGCTTCCAATATGAAAAAGCTGTTGCAAAGAGAAGGGAATAATCTATTATTCATGTTCAGAATGGGTAGAGATCAGATGTAATAGCTTTAAGCTGCAGCAAGAAAGATCCATGTTGAATGTGAGGAAAACTTTTCACTTGTTAAGTGACACAGTGAAAGAGATTGTACAGGGTCTCAATCACTTCAGGTTTGTAAGAGAATGTAGTGAGGGATTTTGAGATGGCTGATACTTTCTCAGGGACTGAGAATGAACTAAGTGACCTCTCAAGGGTCCTTCCATCTTTATAAAGGCCCTGTATTTTTTATTATTTTTTTCCCAAGCCTTTGAATATTCTTCATTTTGTTTTTCCAAGGCAAGGAGCACATTCATCATATAAGCTAGCATTTCATAATATCATAGAATACGTTGGGTTGGAAGGGACCTTAAAGATCACCTAATTCCAAACCCCTGGCCATAAACAGGGACACCTTCTGCTAAACTGCTTGCACAGAGTCCCATCCAACACTGCCAGGGTTGGGGCATCACATTTTCAGTTTAGGGGTTTGTGTTAGGGAAGAAAGTGTTACCTGAGATTCAGACAGTCTTGTGTCTGTTCTTAAAGAAGCTTATGATGCTTTGATATTTTCTCTTTCATTCATGTCAACTATAAAAGGCAGAGAAGTTGGGACATTCATTATGGCACCTTCACTGATGAGTGAGACCTTAGAATTGTCTGCTGACTTAGACTCCTAAGTTTCATTAAAAATCTATGAACCGTATCATGTCCATGGGAAATTTCAATTATTTATTGTGTTAACTTTTGATTAAATAGACTTCTGTGCTAAATTATTAATCAAAAATATCTGTCTTCCAGAAAATTTTATATGTATCTAGATCCTTATTTGAAATGAAAGCTACAGTAGCCATAGCATATCTTGGTTCTCTGGTTGTTTTTAGCGAAATAAGTCCCATATTGCAACAAGCAACACAAGACGGCAAAGAGTCCATCTGCTTTTTAGGTATGCTCAGTGTCCATAGAGACAATGGGACCCATTTGGAGGTGGTCCTATAAACCAAATAAAGATCACTGGATGAAAAATTATAGAAAAATATGAACTCACCATTACTCACAAGCTGATGTAAGACTAATCAGATTTGAGGCCAAAGTTCAGCTGTTCATATATTTTTGTACTACTAATTACTCTTTCTTTTAAAAAAATAAAATCCTGCTCCTTCATTTATTTATTTTTGTGATTCTTTTTTTGACTCTCACATAACAGACAATACCTGGAGAAAAATTTTAGGCTATAAACAAGAAAATCCTAACTCAGTGTTCTTAAGGTACAACATCTAGTACTAACTTTCTTATGTAATTAAATAGAAGCCGGAGGGCAATTACTATTGACTTTATCATATTAAAATAGAATTCTGCATAGCATTATGACTCGCAACAAATGTCCTCTTTTTATTGTTCAGTGTTTATGTATCATTGAAGACAATGTCATACAGACTGCAATCAAGATTCCTAATTTTTTGAGGATCAAAAAATAGAAAAGGATAAAAAAAATAAAAAAGGAAAAAAGGAGGTTGTGGCAGAGAGAAGAATACTCTGTATCACAGAGGAAGTCATAAAAAAATCTCACCCAGCAATTTCAAGCAGTAGATACAATTTTGCTTTTCTATTATAGCATAAAGTATTCTAGCTATACAAAAGCAGCTTTCAGGTACTCTTTTACAATGACAGATAATTACTGCTCTTGGATCACAGGGCCAAGCTGATATCTAAGGGTTCTGAAGGTGCTTGAATTTGCAGATACCAGTGCTGTCTGACTCATGGGAAATAGTTAAAGGAAGATAAATATATACTCAGAGCAGGCAGGTGCCTCCTGTACAATCCTCTCTGTACTCCCTCTATTTTCTTCAACCAGTTTGATTGCCACTTGGCTTCCTTTCTCCCAAATCCCTGGCTAATCTCTTCTATATAGGCTCTTTTGCCACCCTTATCACCAGAGCATCCAAGTGGCTGCCAGTAGCGCATTAAGTTACACAGTAAGATGTCACATGTTTCTCATGGTCTCTTTCATCCGCTTTCCAGGGGAAAAAAGAACATGTATGGACAACAGGAGTTTTGAGTAGGGGATTATTTTTCTCTTTTTCCTTTTAATATGTATCCTAAAATGTTTGAGGTATATTGGCAAAAAGACCATTCCTTTCATTTGAGGTGGAAATGGGAATACTCACATTTACTGATGAAAATGTGTGGATATTTTCCTAAGGATTTATGACCGACTCCTTCCCATCCCCATCCCCTCCCCCCCCCCGAAGTGGCAAAGATAATTAAGGCTAAAATATCATCCAGTAGGGTGAAACAGAATGACTTTCCAGCCAAGGATGACTGAAGCTTTCTTTTCTGGTTTTCTGTGAAGCAGAGTAAATCCACTAGCATTTCTATGCCAAGAAACCCAACTGACCAAAGGTGCTTGCACTGTGCCCTTCCAGAAGCACAGAGCAGTTCTGTGATGTGTGCTGGCCACATTTAGGTATGCAAAAATGAAAATTTAAGCTCCCAAATATGAGACTAGAAATGTTGGTTTTGATTATTTTTCTCAAAGTGAGTTTCTAAGGCCATCCAAATACATTGTTGTCATGTATTTTGGCTGTTTTTTACTATTTCAATACTAAGAAATATTTTTTCAGACAATCAAAACAGAAAACATCACATAACTATTGAACATGAAGGATTCGGACTGTGAGAACAGCTATTGTTTCATGAAAACATTGCAAGTAATTATGCACCCCAATTTATTTATCTGAAAAATAAGTGCCTGGATACTTTGGAGCTGCAGAGTGAAGCTAAGCTCCTACCTCAGGCTGCAGTTCCAGACCACATTGTGTAGCTCACAACTGCCTGCCTTTGTTGAACATTTCCTACCTGTGCAAAAGAGACCTCTCAGGGCTTTCTTTATTCTTCTGGATCTGTGACCACTTTCAGGAATGATGAGATTACTGATGGGAGAGGATGTGGGTCTATCCATCACTACATCTAAGGAGTGGTAGCATGGAAGTTTTGTAGCAGTCTAAGGGCTGAACTAGTAGCTTATTTTTGTTTAATACCCTGCAAAGTTTCCACAGTGATCACTATATGACAACCTGCTACTTGAAAGAAAAATCCATACAAATAGATGCCTTTGTTATCTCTGTGGATTAGCACCTTTCATAATTAAGTTTATAGTCTAACACCTTAGCAGACACTTAAATTGCTTTTATTACACTTCTTTCTGCCGTCCATGGTGAGTCAAGCTTACACTTTAGGTAGGATAACCTTCTCTCATACTTTTGTGGCATTTAATTTTAAAGTTTTAAACACAGAAAAAACTGTCCCCATGATGAACAACACCAAAGTGTGTTTTTAATGACTGTCACGTCTTGTTTGAAAAGGAAGAGCTACCACCTGTACCATTATTCATATGTGATAAAGGTACACCATCACACAGTCACTGTCTTGTTTTTATTTAATTTTTACAATAAGAAGTGACACTTCTGAAGTGTACATAAATCTTCAACAATATTTGATGGCTTTAACACACTTCTGAGAAGACTTATTGCTCAATTTCCCTTTTCCATACATCATTCCCTCTAAGCAAATGTGCAAGGAGAATCTTTTCCAGCTATGATTCTTTTAGGGATCTATTTAACTCGTAAGGATTTCTGGAAGAAAGCTTCTATTCAGTAAAAAATAATTATGACTTATTAATATACTCCAATTGAGTTTCAAATACTTTTGCATTCACCTTTAGGATTACTGCTAAAGGCTGAAAGTAGGGAACACAAAGTGTGAAATTTATTGGGGGGTAATACAAAGCTGCCATCTCTAGAAATAACTTAGCTAAATATGAAGTTTTTCTCTGCCATTTATGAGCACACACTACATATATGTAGTCTTTAACAGAAGAGCCTCTCAAGTTGCATAAACCAACAAAGAACTGAGTTTGTCCTTATCTACAGGAGTTGAATAAATTTACCACAATTAATTCATAATTCCTAACAACAATTGAACTTTACTTCATGTGCATTAAAATTGTTTTCCATCTGTTTCAGTTTCTGACATTAACATGATCAAATGTGTTGAAGACCCTAGCTTCTTTTAATAGAAAGTTTAACACACCCTGATGAAAATGGAGTGTTATGAAGGATTTGGGTCATGCAACATAGAGAAGTAAGATATGTCACAGGGCTGACTTCTTCAGAAGATCAAATACATTATTTCACTAAGTCTAAGGTAACCACACACAGAAGGAGGATTGTAGATAAAATTAAATCACTCTTGTTCAAAAACTATGTATGACAGCAATGAGGTTACAACACAGAACTTCTAATCTCAATAAGATGGCAAGAATATTGAAACAAAACTAACTGAAAAGCACAACAAAAAATAGAATTATAATTGTAAAAAAAATCAGAGAAACAGTAACTCTCTATCAAGTAGTATTTCTTCATGTCCAGAAATAAGGCATTTGTTATAACTTTTTCTAAAATAATTGTTTAAAAATGCCTCAAAATAAGTAAAGGTGCTTTTAAATCTGGCAAACTACAGGATGATATTTTGTACCTTTGTCTAGGTTTTATAGGATCGTTCAGTGGTTCTTTTGTCAAATCTAATACGAGAATTTTTTTTAATTTTTAATGTTGCATGTTAGCTTTATTGTGTCCATCAAGATTTTTCAGTTTGCCAAAATTGGAATTTTCCATATTGCAGTTCTGTAATGTTTTCAGTGTAGATTTGCATCATAAAATTAGAGACTTCTTTAAGCTTTACTTTGGAGTAGGACTTTCTAATGTGTTTGAGCCCAGTCATTTTACTGTGATCATTCATGGTGAGCTGAATTCAAACTATTTCTTCTATATTTTAAAAAAGTATTTTTTCTCAAGTAGAATCTTAGAATCATAGAATATGCTGAGTTGGAAAAGACCCATCAATATCATTAAGTCCAGCTTCTAGTCCTGTGCAGGACATTGCAAGAATCACATTGTGTCTGAGAACATTGTCCAAACACTTCTTGAACTTGGACAGGCTTGATGCTAAGACTACTTCCCTGGGCAGCGTGTTCTAGTGCTCAGCCATCCTCTGGGTGAAAAACTTTTACCTGATATATAACCTAGACCTCCTCTGAATCAGTAGCAATTTTTTTTTAAAAAACCCCACTCATCTTCAGCTTTCCTTTTCACCATCTTAATTAGAATGACTCAGAACAAAATCTGCTGAAATTAATTAAGCATGGTAACACCTTTGTGATTATATGTCAAATTGGAGGTCTTGCCCTTGCCTTTGCTAATCAGAAGGTTCTTCATGAAAGGTTGTTCTTAGATTTGAATTTTTTCAAGGCTTTGTAGATGCTGTGGTCAGTTATCCACACATATTTAACAAAATATAATTTTTTTGTCTTCTTTTTTTTAAAATTAAAATTATCTCTCATGTCAATATCTTCTGTGAATCAAGACTGCTACTATTCTGCTCTCCCCACTCACCTCTTTCTGGTGAATTTTCAGAATTTCAAGGACACAAGACAGACTTGATAAGATGGGCTCGTATTTCTAATCTATCAATCTGCACCTACTCCTTGTATTCAGCTAAATGCCAACGAAACCTATCTTGACTTAAATGAATTTTTTTCCAGGTTAACCAGTCAGGCATTAGCCTTTTCCAAATATTAATGGGATTTAAAAGAAGGGCATGTAAAGTACTCAGGTGATGTAGTTTATTGGGTCAAAGTGTAAAACACTTTCATAATGGAGGTTTCAAAGCATCCTCTTACAAGAATAATTTAATTAGAAAAGGTAATGCTGAAAAAAAAATAGTTATGTCCAAGGCTTTAATTTATTTGTTAATGCTTTTAGCACATTCTCCTGCTGGCTATGAACCTTTTTCACTTCTACCTCTGTTCCTTCCCTTGTTGCCTCGTAAACTCTTTCCATCAACCTAGAATGGATAATATAATCTATGCATCCTCTTCTAAAACTACTCCTGTTTCCACCTATTGACATATGGCCCTGAATTCCAAGGGATCACAGTTGTTCCATCAAGTACCTCTCTCTGAAACTCATTTTGAATGCCCTTAGCTTTTGCACCTTTCCTTTACATAGCTGGAATTCCTTTTGTTCTACATAGAAGAATGCACAAACCATCATTCTGTCATGACTGGCCTCTCATTTGTAGCTCATTTAAGCCAGCATTGTCCCGAAACTCTATTCTTTTCTGGGGTTTTCATCCTCCAGTAGCTTGGGATTCTCTTCTGAACAAGATTTACTACAAGATTTATGGTACATGAAAGATATTGTTCTTTTATAGTGCTATGATTTGGATTGTGTGAGAGAACATTTTTGTTGTATTGAATATAAAAAAACCCAAAACATAGAATCATAGAATTATTTGAATTGGAAGGGATCTTAAATATCATCTAGTTCCAACCTCCAAATATATTTTAAAAGATATTACAAAACTGTCCTAAGTATCACATATTTAATAAGTCGAATTATTTTTAATGCTTGTATTTTATCAATAATTTAAAACTTAACAAAGTTACCATTTTTTTAATTAGCTGATTACCCTTATTACAGTGAATTTTTAATATTTAACTCTACCCTTTCTAAATATACCTCTCAAGACAAATGTGTTCACAGGTTTCCATTTTCCATATTTGTTTTGCCTATTTTTTTTTTTTTACCTTTTCATACTTCACTTTACTTTGACGGTACCTGTAACTCAAGGGTTTCCAGTTCTCAGGTACTGATTCTAAGATTAGCTTCCCAAACAAATACAACATAACTTTGTATACTGAAAGTCTCCACCAATTCGCTTTGTCATTCAGAGCAGCTAAACTTAGCCAGAACTCTACAATACCACATTTCAGAAGAAAAAAGAATGATATCGCTTGTAAATGGCAAGTATTACTAGGAATAAGGAGAGAAATAATAGATCACTGCAGAGATTAGTAATGGTCATTCCAAGCTTCAAAGCTATTTTACAGGTGAACTCTAATTCTTTTCCTGACCCTAGCATTTATCAGAAATGTCTCAGATAATATGAAGAAAATTGCAGATGAATTTAAATGTATTTCCTTTGCTGGAAAATAGAAAGAATGCACATTGCTAGGTACATCTTTCATCTCTAACAAAAAGATAGCACACAGCTTTTGTGTAGATATTTTGCTTCAGAAAACTCAATAATGTCTTAAATTTCACTCTTGAACAAAAGCTTCTATTACAGTTAATTTTCCCATTAGAAAAGTGTTCAAGCTAGAAGAGGAATTCTTGTCCAATAAACAATTTACAGTTTACAGCTATTTACAGTGTCCAGACAATACACTTTAAGATAACAGCTACAGCGATTTGGATATGGCACTTGCACAAAATTTGAGTCAGCTGCATGGTTTGATATTTAAGTAATACTTGACAGTATTGGCATACAAAAAGAAGAAAATACTGCCTTTACTTACGTAACCTAAGGGAATTTGTAATTGTCTCTGGTCAGGTATAAAACCCACAAGATTATTGCCCAATAGCAGTTGGAAAACCTGTGAAGTTCCTATCCATTTTCATAGGATTATCAGCACTGACATCCGAAGGTGTTGTTCCTCACAGAAGAAATACCAAATGTGATCCTAGATTTCAGGTTCCTTTTGAAAAACAGTGAAAATATTTCAGAGAAAGCCTAGCAGCTTGTGCTTAGAACATCCAAACTGGTCTGACATGAATGGACTAAAATGTTTACAAGTATGATGTTTTCAGAAACTAGCTTAAAATTGAACCAATACTCTGGCTGAAAAACTCCTAACTTTATTAGGGATCCAAATGATACAGAAATTGGTTATATACAAAATTGAAAACAGCAAGGGAAACTTCATGAGTTTGAAGGACAGTTTGGAAGGCAGTGGAACTATCTGTGGTCCCAAAGGAAGCCTGTGGAAACTATAGCACATCTCTAGAACTCATTTGTGCTGTTCCAAAGGTAATATTGACTTAAATCAGCTTCCAGATTTTTTTAAGCTATTTTATCAAATGGACTGGGCAGCTTACTTTCCACAGAAGGTGGATGTTTGATGAAATACAGCTTTTAATCACATTTAAGTGGATTCTCATCAGAAAACCTCTCCAATTTTTATCTGCAAAACATATTCATTAGACTATTTTAAGTTAGTTCCTGGTACTTTTCACTATTTTCCCCATTGTAAAATTCAGAAAGAGACACCTGTAAACAATTTAGGTATACAAGACAAATGTGTATCTACCCCACAGTAATGATAAAAATTAAACATTTAACTTGAGGTACAGATTTCAGGCAGGCAGGCAGGCAGGCAGGCAGACAGCCTTCTCCCTGTTGCTGCAGCTGCTCCTGCTGCTGCCTTCACCAGATCCAGCTGCATCAACTGGCTTTTGAGGCAGCAGGAGTTACAGAAAGAGGATCTGTAGTTCTGAGGAAGGAGTGAGTATCCAAAGGATATGTGACTGTATCTGCAGGGCCTCTCTAACCTGGGCATATCTCACAGCTGGGTAGCCAGTGCTCTGTGTGAATAAGGGTTTTATGGTACCTTCAGAGAAGTGGAAAGAACCAGAATGATCAAATATTTTAAAGGGAAACTGGTGAGTAACTAAGTACATGCTTAGCTGTAAATACACAAAAGCCTTGATTATTTTTTTCTTAAGTGAGTAATCTAATCACACGTGTGTTTGCAATAATACAATGTTTTAAAATAGAGACTGTGTATTGCTTCTACTCTTGAACGTTGGCATGGTATTTATAGTTGCCTTTTAAAATAGAAAGTCTCTAATGTTTAACAGGTGTTAATAGTTAAATATATATATAATAGCATTTACAGTGATGTATGGAACAATACCATCAAGTAGAAGAAACTTTAAGCCAAAGCGTGAATTACACAATATAGACTGGTCCAATTTAAGTCTAATTTTACCAGTTCACATTCGAACTAAATAACTGTGAAATGAAAAAGGGTGAGGAAGGTTTGTACTTCTCAACAGGCAGTTTGCTTGCAAGTGACAATTCAAAAACAAGTTGAAAAAAAAAAAAGAACTTTCTGAACCATTTACAACATTACCTCTCTAAATCAAATTTTGAGCTGTGCCCTTTAATGTCTTTGTCAATGACACGAATGAAGACACAAAAAGTCATTAGTGAAGAAGTGGGAAATCATGACAAGGACAGATTACTAATATTGAGCAATATGGGTAAGTTGATTCATAGGTAGAGGAAACCACTATGTGCTTCAATAGGGGACAGATGGTTTTATATCTAAAGCCAAGGTGCAGACACTGAGATCTGAGAGGAGACCCTACCCCAGGGAGCAATGACTCTAAATAAGATATTATCACAGTGATAGCTAATCGTAATTCCAATGAGAAAATTGGTGTATTGCTGCTCTTCAGGATGTAACTATTATGCTACTGATGTGAACATTACTGAAATATGTTTTGCAATTTGGGTGTTCATATTTCAAGATGGATCTTGAGAAACTAAACTAGGTTTGGAGAGAACCCAGGCACCATTAAAGAGATGGAAACTATACCTTAAAGTGAGAGATTTAGGGATCTAAATCAATTTTATTTATAAAACAGAGGATTAAGGAGTATTATTACCAGTCTGTATTTCAAATCAGATAAAAGATAAATCTGTCTAGAAAATGAACAGATAATATCCAATATCCAAAATATCCAAGCAGATAATATCCAAATATCTGAAAGTGAACTTAAACATAATGATAACGAAATTTTTGCCATAACACTGAGATCAAACTAATCTGCCAATTTGAAGGGATAGGTGTTATTTACTGGGACTTGTAACCAAGGCCTGAGATAAACTCTGTACGAACAGTAGTTCAAAAATCAACATGAGGATCTTTTCTGGAAGGTGTGCTTAACTTCAGCTCCAGGCATTAATTAATGAACACAACCAAAGGAACTTTTGTGAATCAGAAATCTGGATACGCTTACTTATATTCTGTGAGCTGGCCTTGAAAACAGTGAGAACTATCATCATCATTGCTAGTGAGCTGAATCACTCAACCAAAATAATAAAATAGAGGAACTGCTAGAAAGAAAGGTGAAATGTGAATTGAAAAAAAAAAAAGTATCTTTAAAGAGAAAAATCAATTTCCTTTCTGATAAATATAGCACACTAGTTGAATTCTGACTCTTTAGAGGAATGATTCACCAATGTTTTTCAACTTTTGTGGTGGGTTTTGATAAAAAATTTACAAGAAATGCTTCTTGTCTATTTAGACAGAAAACTGGATGAAACATTTGGATAGAAATTCTACTTGGCTTTAGTGAAAATTCATTACTGAAAGTCAAATGAAATTACCAAATTAGTCTCTATGTTTGAAATAAAGTTTCTCTGCCTTATTTATAAGGCGTAAAAGAGGAAAAAAAACAGACTATCTTTTATTGATGTTTTATGAAAGTTTATTGGTTTAAATTAATTTATGTGCAATCAAACTGTCTTCTTTAAACTAGTGTATTTTAGAATGGAAGTATTCTTTATATAGATATAAACCAGTATGCCAGAAACTATTTTAGGCATATGGATTTCAGTTCTTGATTTCTTCTATTCTTAATCCATTATTCTTTCTCTATTTATTAAATTCCTTCTTCATTTATAAAATATGGTAAGTGATGTAAAACAAATGGGTTGACCTTTACAATGGAAATTCTGTACTTTCAAGAGTGAATGCATTACTGTGTTATTTGATTTTGTTTCAGCTATCTGTAAACAATTAAAAAAACTTGTTGAAAAAAAAACCTTTTTAAGCACATTATTATAAAAAGTCCAAAGTCAAGCATTTTTTCTCCTCTGACTAATTCTGGAGAGTAAAAGCTAACAGTTCTGTGTCCATGTAGTCGAAATTATCTCTGTGGAAATTCCTAAATGTTGATCGTGTAGTGGTACACAACAGAGATTTAAAATTTAGATTTTTTTCTCCTGGATACGAGAGACCAAAAGTGCCCACAGAAGCAACTCTGCCTAAAACAGTTTGAAACCTAAAAATTACAAAAGTTATTAGTGAGCTCAAAAACATGCTGAGGCGTCATCTTCAATATTTGTGACGGGCTTCTTCCTAGCAAAGAACTGACAGAGAAAATACAAATTTTCAGAGAGGAACTGCGATTCAGTCTTTAAAACTGCATGTGTAACTTAATCAGGTGGAAGTCTCTTGTCCATGGGGGTTAACTGGAAGACTTTAAACACTAATTCTTCAGCTTTCCATCTTCTTCAGAAAATTATAAGATATTTTCTATTTTCACCTCTCTCAGAAGAGCAGAGGAACACTGACTGGCCACATTGGCTTATATTGTAAAGATCAGCTCCTGGAAAATCCCATGGAAATGAAGTACAACTAATATTACTGTACTAATATATAGAAGCATACAGTGAATTTCAAATACAGTTTATGAAGAAATAGTTATGAATAAGTAGTTTAATTTTAAAACCCGTTTGTAGCTAGAAGCTGGCCAAAGAAAAAAAAAAAAGTGCAAATCATTATAAATTATATATATAAATAGAAACTATATATTTTGCTATCAGTCTATGGTAGAAAAATTCTTAGCTTCTATTGAAGGAAAAAGAAACCAACAACCTGAACTCGTGTGAGAGCATTACAGGCTAAGTCACCCATAACAGATTTCATAACAACTAGTTAGGATAACACAGCAGCAAAGAAATGCATTATTGCTGGGAAAAACAAATGAAATAGAAAAAGAAATAGGCAGCTCTCAGCAAATAATGTCAACTTTATACCCATGAGATCAATATTGGAAAAGGACCAATTTCTTCATATTACTTTTACTTTGGTAACAGTACTCATTATATAGGATATCATCCAACATACCCTTCCCCCATTAACTCTTAAAATTTCTAGTCAGAGACAGCTTTATTCTTGTATCTGAACACGAGGTCTAGAAATTCTGTAGAAAGCTGTATATTCCTTAGCAACACTACCAGTGTAAAGTTATCTCTAAAGCTTGCACAGCACTTAAGTGTTTAACTTGGATTTGCCCCAAGTATTTTGATTGACTTAACTCCTATAAGAAGACCTGGAAAGGAGACTTAGCATATAAATGTTCACACCAGAAGGTGAAGGCAATTCCTCTTGCCACTGCCACCAAAGGACTTTAAAGCTGACATATCACAGCTATCCCACCTAGGAGCTTACTGGCACATTTCCTCTCCCATAAATGTTGACATTTTTACTGCCTACAATATCTTCTTTTGAGTGGATGCAGAAGAGCTTTTTTTCATCTGGAAAGAATGAAATTTTTCAGAGCTCTCTCTGTCCATGTCTCCCAGAATGCAGTGAAGGTGTTCACCACTCCAGGAACAAAGCTAGCTCAGTATGAAACTACCCTTACTAATATCCCTACTATGGATATTAATGGGTGTTGAAATCAGTAAATGGTGAATGTTGTCTCCTTTGAGCTTTCCATTTTTACCATTTGGGAAAAGTAAAGCATAACAATTCAGGAATTTTCAACTCAGATGGGATACAGGTGATGCTATAGGAATAGGAAGGGAGATGTGTATTAAGAAGTTAACTGTAGTTGGATATTCAAAATTTCTATAAAAGTACAACTATTTCAAATGCTAACACTGTGTCAAAATGTATTTTAGATAACTTCATTGTGCCAGGAAACTCCAATTTTTTATTCCTTGCCATGAATTTTGTCTGCTCCCAATTTTTTCAGATCAGAGTTATTCAATGTTCTCTAACTAGGTAAAGACAACCGAGAAAACCTATTTTGAATCAGTAAGCCATCTAGGCCTAAGATAGGTTGATGGATTCATTGTACTTACAGTCAGAGGATGTTTAAAAACTGATTTTTTTTTTTACTCAGAATACTTTACCCTGAACATCTTTTTGTCCCTAGCTTGCATCCTAACCAGTCTCCTATTTTCTACTGTAGTTAATACTCTACACGTTGAAACTACTTAAGTTCATAGCCAGTACACAGGGGAAATCTGCAACTTCAGAATTATCTGCCAGTGGTGAAATAGCCATCATTAGGTTAACTCCTCTTATATGCAGAGAGGTTGTACACAGAATACCATAAGGTTGCATATGTCAAGAGAAAAGACGTGAAGGAACTTCACACTCTGGAAACCAAGAACAGCATGAAAAGAGGTCAGTCTTGCTTCTATTATTTTTTTTTTAATAGGTGGAGATTCTTAAGTGAGTGAATGTACATGCATGTTGGCATTTAAATAATTTCACTGTGCCAGAAAATTCCATCTCTCCGTTTCTTGCCATAAGGTGGGTCAGCTCAGGTATTTTTCCAAATGCTGCTGCCACTTCAGTGATTGGTAGACAAGGGTTATAGCAACTTAAGCATCTGAATAACTAATAAAATCTTTTTTTTAGAGCCAGAAACACTTTTTTCTAGCCATATACTATGGAAAGACTGTACCCCTTTTATGTTACACATTTTTTCATAGTAGTTTTTCCATTCTTCCTATATTTATTAGATAACAATTCCTTTATCACTTACATTCTTTAAAATCTACTACTATTGTTCAAATTCCCCAAAAGTCTACCTAGTTAAATATAAATTCAAATATGTTCAAATATGTATATGTTTAAATATCTATTCAAATAGCTTGAACTATTTTAATAAAGACATTCTGATTTAGTACACTTACAAGCTAATAATTATTCAGTATAATATTTCTCATTTATTGCATATTTATTTTCCAGTTTGGTTTTTAATACCATGTAAATTTTAAATTTTTGTTATTAACTATTGGCAACCCTCCTTGGAAATAAACACTTTGAAAGATATGCTCACATGATTGTAATGATACATAATTTTTCAATGTGAAAAAACAGTTCTAAACCGTGTACATCTATAGAGGTACTAAAAGGAAAAACTGAGGTGTACTAGACAGTTATATTAGCAAGGATCATTTCTGTAGATTTCCCATGCTCTTTCAATACTAGCTCTCTTTATTTCTGGTTTTAATAGGCTTTTAGTAAACAGTGTGCAGTTAAAGATTTATTTTCTTTCATTGCACGGTTCATTTTTCTGATCTAGTCACTGCTGAATATTCTAATGGTAAAACTGACACTGGTAACTTTGCATTTGATTGTAGTGGAAATGCAGTGCACAAAGGCAATTGTACATTTCAGTTTTCCCCTGCAGAGCAGCAAGGTTCTAATTTATTCTGCTGTTTGGTTATGGGTTGTTTGATTTTTTTTCAAGTTTAGCAAGAATGCTAATGATGTTTTGCAATGGTATCTTTGTCTTTAAATGACAAAGTTAGAAGAATCTTTCCTGTGAGATTAGCTAAAATATTTCTGCAAAGTCATAAAATTTACTTACTGCACTTGATTAAAAAAAACAAACAAACAAACAAAAAAGAACCAAACAAAACCAAATTTTTTTTAAAAATAGAAAATTTTATGTGCCTTTTTGTAGCTATTTACAGACTCAGAGGACACTATTAGCCTCTGAATGATTCAAACTAATGGTTTCAAGTACTGGTTTTCTGTACCTGGTGAACATACATCACCCACCTATCTTGAATAAATGACATAAATAAGCTCAGAGGACTTTTCTAAAGTATCCCTGATTGTCCTTGCTTCTATTTATATGAATCCATTACATTTGCTTTCAAACACAGTGTACTAGGGTTTATACTAGTGGCTGAATGGCAAAACTCTTGCAAGGAAAACTTTTTTGACATTAGCAATGTGAATTTCTCAAAATACAAGCCAGTCATAAGGCTACATGTTTGCTACATGAACACAAAGACGTTTTTAACATAAGCTCTTCCTCTGTGTTTATGAAATATCACTTAAATGAACTATTCAATAACTCTTGCCTCTCTATTTTTACACGTTGCAAAGACCATTGGAATGATTTAGCACACTTTGTTCAGTGGAACAAGGAATTGCAGAAGTATCACCCAGGATGATTCGTTAGATAATCTTATAATAGGACACACTTTTATTCTCCATGCCCTGCTAGCTATTAAAAAAAAAATAAAATAAAAAAATTGTACAAGGTCACTGGTGTTAGAAATAATGTCTTTCACGGTGAAAAAATAAATCTCTGAAGAAACATATTCATGATATTGTTTCTCTTTCTCTCGGTATTTCTGTTTCCTAATTTCAATTGTAATTTTTTCTTTTTTTCTTTTTCTCCTGAATGAAATAGTTTTGACATACACAAACTCAAGCATTACAATCAGGATCTTGATCATACATAACTATTTTCTTTGTTGCTCCAGAACAAACAGTGGAATGAATGACCCAGGGTTTGACTGAGACTGGGGTAAGAACTAGCTGTATGAATTAAAAATGAAAAAGATTAGAACAGAGCCTGAAGTTAAAGAAGGCCAGTGGAAGAGTTGGTATGAATTATAATTTTACCTTTTCTGAGGACACAACTTCTTTATAAAAGAGCTAAATAGGTCAGGAGTTTTAAATTTGTTATCAAAGTGCTCTTTTTCAGAGGAAGGTTGGGCTTTAGTGAGGGACTTCATGTGTCTGTATAGAATTTTAGGGCTTTTTATTCCTTTAGTGCTGTACAATTTAGTATTTTAATACTAAGGGTTTAGAAAACTGTCTACAATCTAAGTGAATAGAGTGTAAAATATTTTGCAAGATTTCAAAGCAGAAACCATAATTTTCTCCTCTTTCAGTATCAAAAGGCCAGATTAAGGCTTTTCTTGTCTCTGATGTTGACACAGCTATGGAGTAACAGACCTTGCATTCTTGACATGGCAGTGGATCAGTTATTGCCAGTAAAAAGAACAGCAATTCTTCCTCTCTGGGCAATTCAGCACCTTCTGACAGGTCCCTGGAGCAAACAGCTTCATGTCAGGTCAAATCGGCACCTTGCTGCCAAGCTCCAGTCACTTGCTGAGTTCCTCTGGAGTGAGATGCTCTGCACTTCGGCCTTGGCCATAAACATGAGATTGTGGAGGCTCAAAAGCACATATTGAGCTTTTTGGATATGCTTCTTAGGTGGGGAAATTAAATTTAATGTTAAGTTAGCTAAGCACCAAGAAACTATAGTTATGACCTAGGAGCCTGAAGCATTAGTCAGTGCCTAAAAGTGTGGCAAAAAGGCTGTCTTTTTATTTTATAAAATATGTGTGTGTCCAAAATTACTTAAGGAATCCTTATTTATTAACTTTCTGCTTTCATTTTATTTCACCTATTTTTTCGCCTAATTCACCTATTTTTTTTTATGAGTTAATAATATCTAGAGGAATTGTTTTACCAGTGATAAAAGTTTAATGTTTAGCACTTAAAAGGGCATTTATTCCCTTCCTTTGACACTGCCTCTGGATATGGGGATATATATTCTTGTTGTCTAAAAAAAGGTAGAGCTAACAAAGCATCAATGAAGCCATGTAAGGAATGGCAAGTTGATGAACTGCATTTTGAACAGTGGTACAAAGAGCATCTCAGAGGGCAATATTTAAACCTTTAAGTACTAAATTGAGAGTGTATGTTCCAAGACAGAGACTAAAAACCTAATTCTATAAATGTTTATGTGTGTGTTCCACCTTATCCTTATGAGTGACCTTGCTAGCTGTCACTGCACTGAGAACCTTCATCTAGAATATGCTGAGCACTGGGTGCTCACAGCTTCAAACTCTCAGGGAAATAAGGAGATTTGATGGCTCATATTCTGCTTGTACTAACTAGGAGGGAAACTTATATGTGCTTAGGTGTATAGAGAAAACATTGCTATATCACACAGAAAACTGTGTGATATCCATTTTACTGAGTGTATGCAGAACCAACTCAGCGTAGGGCAATAAGTTTACTTTTCAAATCCTACACACCCTTTCTCCCTGTCCTACTAACAGTCCTGCTCTTGAGCAGGACTTTTCACCTTCACCATCACACACATACTACATGTTAGTGAAACATTTGAAGATGTTGGTCTCTTTCCCAAAATATGTGGGCCTCTGTGGGAAAACCTTTCCAGAGAAGGATAAATTTGTCCATATATACCACTTTCTGTTCACCTTACACTTGATTAATATCATGGTTGCAAGAATATATGTAAGCATTAATTCTGATTAACTTTTATTGCACTTCTAGCATGTCCTTAACTTTTAAAACTAACTGGCCTTGTTCTTGAGTTCGGATGTTTTATAAAGCACAGACATCTGTGACTCTTACTCCAACCCTTTAAGCCACGTGGATTATGTAAAATTTTCAGAGTAATCAGCTGGTCAAACTTTTTACCCAGTTGCTTAACCAGATCAAACGCTTCTTCAAGATAGAGAAAATTCTGAGATGCATAAGTTTTTGACACCTTTGCATACAATGCATTTTTAAATGTTTTCACATATATTTAGAAGCTGGAATGAATGCCATGGGCCCAGTTAACAAATTCTCAATGACAATAATAATACGTCTGAAATAAAAAGAGTCTTTTCTTAGCTGAATGAATTAGTTAGCCTTAAGCCTGCAGTACATGCACTTTGGTACACAGCTAGTTGCAGACCTAGGCTTCTGTTACACTGGCTAGCTTCAACCGTATTCTTTCCTTGCATTCCCTACTTTTCTGCTACTTCTAGAATCACAGAAACATTGAATAGTTTGGATTGGAAGGGACCCTAGAGATCATCTTGTTCTATCCCCTCTGCCGCAGTCTGGATACCTTCCACTAGACCAGGTTGCTCACTGCCCCATCCCACCTGGCCTTGAACACTTCCAATAAACCTACCCTCTTTCAGTTTAAAATCATTCTCCCACCCCACTCCTATCACTACAAGCCCTTGTCAAAAGTCCCTCTGCACCAATCTTGTAGGTCCCCTCTAGATATTGGAAGGCTGCTAGAAGGTCTCCCCAGAGCCTTCTCTTCTCCAGGCTGAGCAACCCCAACAGTCACTGCCTGTCTTCATAGCAGAGGCGCTACAGCACTCTCATTGTCTTTGTGGTTCTTCTCTGGACTTGTTAGAGCTGGTCCATGTCCTTCTAATGTTGGTGACCCTGGAACTGGACACAGTACTCTAGTGGGGGCCTCACAAGAGCAGAGAGGGAGAATCACCTCCCTCGCACTGCTGTCCATGCTTCTTTCGATACAGCCCAGGATGTGATTGGCTTTCGAGCCTGCAAGCACATGTGGCAAGTCATATTAAGCTTCTTGTCAACCAACAGCCCCAAGACCTTCTCCTCAGGATCGTTTTCTATCCATTCTTGGCCCAGTCTGTATTTGTGCTTGGTGATGCCCTGATCCAGGTGCAGGACCTTGCACTTGACTTTGTTAAACTTCATCAGGTTTGTACAGGCTCACATCTCAAGCCTGTAAAGGTCCTTCTGGATGGCGCCCCTTCCCTACAGCATGTCAACCACACCAGACAGCTTAGTCTCATTGGCAAATGTGCTGAATTTGCACTCAGTCCCACAGTTCATGTCTCCCACAAAGACGTTTAACAGCATTGGTCCCTGAGTAGCATCACTTATCATTGGTCTCCTCTTGGACATTGAGCTCTTGACCACAATTCTCTGAGTGCAATTATCCAGTCAGTTCCTTATCCACCAAGTGGTTCATCTGTCAAATTCATGTCCCTCCAGTTTTGAGATGTCACGTCAAATGCTTTGAAAAAGTCCAGGTAGATGATGTCAGTTGCTCTTCCCTTATCCACCAAGTTTTTCAACCCATCACAGAAGGTCAACAAATTTGTGGAGCACAATTTGTCATTAATGAAGTCATCTTGGCTATCATCAGTTACTCCCCTATTTTCCTTATCTTTCATATCTAGTCTTGCTCTCACTTTATTAGCTCTCTGCAAGATATTATTTTGTTCTGTATTTGCAAAGCATTTGGCGCAGGAAAACTGATCATACTGAGCACAATTCTTATGCGTTAAAACAATATGAATATTAAACAATCGCTTTTCTTAAAAACCAGCTACTATATTGGGGTACACTCTTTATGTACAGAGAGCTGTTTTGATTACATGGGATGCAGAGGGAAGAAGAGGGATTGCAACATATAGTCCATGTTATGTTTGTAGAAAGGTTAAAAAATAAGCAGGCACAACATCACAAGCAATGGTGAATGTATTTTTCAGGATTCATGCTACCTTTAAGTGGCACTTATTATCTTATCTTATGGTGTGTAATTCCAGCAGGAAAAGAATGTATGTCTTTCTACTGTCTGCTGACAGCAGGAGATAATTCATCATCCAGTAAAGCTCTTTCCATCCTAGTTCTTGGCCTAAATCCAGATTGTCCTAGGTCCAGAATACACTGGCTTTAGCTAGATCAGCTTGTAATTGGCCTTTGGCTAACTCCTCTATGAGCCCATTCTGATACTGGGATGTAACTATTCAAAGCTGGTTTATTTGATGTTGGTTAGATGAGTTTGTTTTCATGGAAAAGAAGAATCATTGATTTTCTGAGCACATTTCAGGCTAGGTTGATCTTTTAAAAAGTAAATCAGATTATCACTCTTTGCATAGGAAAGAAAAAAGTGGTTTTATATATATATACACACATAGAGGAGGCCACCTTACCAGCTCTTTGGACCTTAAATTGTATTAATTTCTTCCCTGAATGAAAGTCAGTCTACTTCAAATAAGCACCACTTGCTTCTGTCAAGGCAAGTGAGAATACGGTTGGTGGTCTTGGGTTCAAAGTCACCCATGGGATTTAGAACAGCTCATCTATGATGAGCAGTTTAAAGATGGACTGTTCTTTGTTTCTATTGTCTGTCTCTTTCTATTAAAGAATACTGGATGATAACCAGACTGTAAGGAGAAAACAAAGTATTAATTTATCAGAATGGAGTAACACTGCAGTCATCTGTCACAAAGTTTTTTATAACAGTATTTAGCAATCTGTAGAATGTACCCCTTACTTTATTTTAGGGCTGTCAATTTATCAATTTAAATATGCATGAAAATCAATTAAAAAAAATCTTTATGTTTGAATAGGCCTATTTACCTACTTTGGCAGAACAAGAGTATAATCTCAAGTGATTTTTTTCCAAAACAGTATTTAAAGATGAAGAAATGGGACTCTGTTTCCCTCAGGAATCTATTCCAGAGACTAATAGAAACCCACTATAGATGAACTAACAGCTTTGATTGGCAGCTTTAAGGAAAATCTAAGGCATTTTATCTCACCTTTTCTTTCTTTCCCTCCTTTCCCTGGCCTGTTTTCCACTGCTTTTATGGTAAGAAACAGAATATAATACAATTAAAACAATGGCATTTTTTAACATAAGTATTCCTTCTTCAAAACTATACCTCTTATTCTTTTGAAAGACAAAAGCATATATTACCACTTTTTATTCTTGTTAACCCTGAGAAACAATGTATCAGTGATAGATAGAAATGGTTTACATGTGGCTTAAGGAGCACCATCATTAAGTACTACATCAATGGCAAACTCCTGACACCTTCCTTGCTTCAGTGATGCAGAAAGAACCACACCTAGGTTTCAACACCAGCTTCAGTTTTCAAGTATGGCAGCTTAAAAAACAGTCTTTGAATAAAAAAATGGGAGCAGCATTGAGAAAAAATGAACACAGTACCCTGCAATGGTACTGGTAGAAATGTCCGTTGATATTTCACCTGTACTTA
>JAWWMO010000083.1:101523785-101570820 GCA_035047845.1 Dendrocincla fuliginosa
GATCACAGCAGTGCATTTAATTATCAGATACTACATGATGTGATTCCCTTATGAACAAGTTCAAATGGCACTTTTTCTTGCCTTCAGCTTCCCTCCACAGTAGTCAATTATGCCAGCTTCATGGGCTGCCTGTGTCACCGAAGCAGCGCAGAGAAGCTCTGTAGCAGAGGGCCTACCCCAAGCTGTAACTAATTGCCGAAGTGCTGACTAAGCCATACTATGGCACTTTTTGAAAGTTGAGGAATCTGATTTCTTGCCATTGGCCAAACTCTTTCCCCCTACACCGTGGTGTTGGATGCTGGGCAGTGTTCTAGTCTAGCTTTTGCCAAAGGTTTCTGCATTCAGAGATGCTTCATTGTGTATGCATAGTGATTTATTCAAGGTAGCTTGCTGTCCTTTACTGAATGCCATTTTAATGTTAAAATAAAATTTAATGAGTACTAAAAAGGGAGCAAAATGGGCATTTTATTTTTATTTATAAGCTTCTAGGAATGAAATGTTACCAGGTCAGATCAAAGCTTTTGGTGTTGGAGCTCTGTTGTGCAGGAATGATTTATACAAGAACACTGTCAGATATACTTTATTGTGGCCTCCAAACAACTTTAGAAAATATGCTGAGCTGCACAGCACTTTACAAGCACTTGCAGATTTCCAAGGCGGTGCTAGCTCAGCTGAAGACAGATTAGTTTGCTGATTATTAAAACCCAAAAATTTCTGAATAGCTGGTAGCTGGAATGGAAGAACCTAATTTCCTCTTATAGGAATTTCTTGTTACAGGAATTATAAAACTTGTCTCTTCCTGCACATATTAAAAGTCTGGGGGTTTCTTGTGAGTTCAGAGAGCTGCTTCGGCTTTTTGGAAGTAAGCAATAGCAGTACACTGAACGAACTAACATTGTATGGCTGCTAGGAATGTCAGAATACAATTTATGGCGAACAAGGTAGTGCCATTCAACAGCTGATGGCTTTCTGCTGAGGAGAAAACACTCTCTAAGAGAGATTTTATTCAATCATATTGAATAAACTGTTCTCCTTGCTTTTGAGGGATAAACACCACTACACCAAATAGCTGGGAGAAACTGCCACAGAGAATGCAGCATAGAGTTGCGTGTTTTCAACACACACTTTTTTCCATACCTAATAAGAATTCAGGTTATGAAATGCAAAAATCTGGGGATTTCAAGAGATATGAGATGCCCTTTAATATTAATTAATGTTAATATTAATTCAAAACTTATAGTATTACCTTCCATACGAGACCCCTGCTTTGTGAATAACTGTAGATTTGTATCACTACCTGAAAACTTTGTTCTGAGACTAAAGTATGTTGGAATATGCTCTCATTTATTTTAAAAAGTATCTTTAAGTAGTTTTTTTCCTGTGTTATCTTTGATTTATCTTGAACAGACCTTCCATGAAGGATGATGTTTACTTATAATTACACTTAGCTGTCATACATGTCAGTTTTGGGTACTGTGCTGACAGAAAATGCAAATAATATTTCCCATAATCTGATCAGATATTTTATTATGTTACTCTGCTGCTACCCTCACCATGAAACTCATGTTGACTTCCGTGGGAGGAGAAACAAGCCCGAAATATCTCTGTATGCTACCTTCATTGGCGTTATCAGCTCTTCATTGTGCCTTAAAATAATTCCTTTTCCCTACTTGACTGACACCTTTATTGATGTAAGTCTTAATTATCGGTCTTTCTGGAGTTTAACTCAGATAGAAGTTTCTGTTAAAAGCTCTCCTCAAAAACACCCTAACTGTGAGATATCAGAATATCTTCAGGGCAAAACATGCAAAATGATTGAGCACGTTGTAAAAATGTGGGTTTAATCTTGAATATTGGGATCTTTTGGCAGCTGTGTAGTGTGTGCTACTCGATTTATTGGGATTCACATGAAAGGATCATGAAAAATTGTTAACAAAACAAACTGTTGACTCCTTTTCCCATAATGTAAAATAAATAAACAGCCAAACACAAACCTCAGAAAAATGAACGATTCCATCTCAAAAGCTTTGGATGTCTTTCTCTCTGCTTTATTGCACAGTTTATGTTCAATTTCTCTCATCGTGGGATAGGCTTAATAAGAAGGCAGACAGCTGCTATGCCCCCACTCCCTTTTCTGCACAAATGACAAGATTATTGAACAACATTAAATCTGGACAAATCTAGCTATCATTTTTAAATCCAGCCATTTAAGGAGAGGAAGGGAGTTGAGTTGTCACATCAGAAAGCCCTGCTGAATGTTTTTAGGACTTCCCTTCAGGACACTGGTGTTTAGTGTGAAGGCCTTTGTTTTGAAAGTCTTTTGATGGCTGAAACAGACAAAGGTAGATGGGAATGATAACACTTCTGTTAAAATCTAAACCCAGAACATAGGAGTCCAACTCTTGTTTCTGCTTCTATTGATGCTCAATTTTCTGCCTGCAAAATGGAAGTAATGATTTCATTTTCCCATCATGCTTCATGCTGTATATTATTAAATTAGCAATTATTTATGAAAAAACATTGTTTTCAACAGTCTCTTGTCTTCAACAATTCTTTAAATTGATAGCGTCACTCCAAAAATGAAGCCTTGGTCCCAGTTTGGCTTAGCTGACTGTTGTGAGCTCTCTGATGAGCAGTTGGTCTAATTAGAAAAGTATCTTCCACTATTATCTGTTGTAAGAAAGGAGTACAGAATGATGGTTTCTGTACAAACTAGTCATGGTAGTTTTCAGTTAGCTCTGATTGCTTCAAGCTATTTGTGCTGCCTGGAATTAATGTAGATCTAAAATACTTTTACCTAAAAATACCTCACTTAAAATCTTAAGTGCGAGACAATTTTCTACATGATTACTAGTCTTCTCATTCATAGAAAGTTCTTTCTCTGTTTCCCCACTTTTCTGTCAAAAGGAGCAAAAATATTGTATTGCACTTCACTGTAGAATTATATGCTCATACTTAAAAAACATAGTATTGTAAATTATTATAGCTCTCCATAATTAAGAAATTTAATGTATGTCCTTGATGCAAATGCTTACAAACTAATTTACACTTTGCCATTCTCTCAGGGCTTTCAAAATCTGAAAAAGTATTTTCATTCTACTGAGGGAATTTCATGTGTATGTTGATTTGAACTAATTTTCCCTCTCTCTCTTTATGCTTTTTCATAACAGTGCTGTTTATACCACTGAAATACATTCAGATATCTAAAAATCACAGCAACTTGCTTGTTTTTAATATGAAACAAAGGTTTGGGGCGTTCTCAAGTCTTCTGTTTTACATCTTCCAAAACCGAGACCCTGCTGAGAAGCCTCTCAAGACACCTTCTTACTTATTTCCTGCTGGAGGTTGAAAGTCACAGGTTTTGTGTGTTTGATAGCCTAGAGATCACAAGAATAATACTTTCAAAAAAGTGCTTGTTTTATTTCGAAATCAGTAAATAATATGTATTGATTGCAAAGTCTTGCTAATCATCAAGTTTTTTTCTCTATATTAAGTAATTATGCTGAATTTGTATACTGTATTTGGATCACTTGTTAATCTTTTCCAATTTTGATGGATGCATAACCAATTGCTCATCAGGTTGCCTTATCATCCATCTTTAAATGACCAGTTAATAGTTTGTGTGGAGGTACAAGGTGAGCTGACACCTGCTTTGGAGGGCATCGGTCATTCGGGAGTCACTCATTGGGAACAATCACTCTACTCTATGCCCAATTAATTTCTTCAGGTTAGCCATTATGACAGGGAAGGGAATTTACTGCAGTAAAGTGGTTTTTATAGCAACTAATTAAGGAACATGAAATGAGGAAACCCACACAATTCATCCACCTAGGACATTATTATCTTCAGTGCAGCCCAATAAAATATGACAAACAGACCTACAGCAGCCTGGTGGATACTAAACCTTTTCAGCAATAGACATCTAAAACATTAAGAAAATAAAAATATTTAAAATAAAATTTTCTAGGCAGATGTCTGATTCAGGGTACTCAGAAGAGGAGGAGAAAGCAGAATTTTAGGCCAACTGGCTCTGCCATTAATCAGATTAGGGTAGAAGCCACCAAAGATATTCTTTTGCCTGTGTTGAAGATAAAAAATTGAAAAATACTGAGGTGCTGGAGCAAGTCCAGAGAAAGGTGACAAAGCTGGTGAAGGGTCTAGAGAGTAAGTCCTATGAGGAGCAGCTGAGAGAGCTGGGGTTGTTTAGCCTGAAGAAGAGGAGGCTCAACAGCGACCTTATCACTCTCAACTGCTACTTGAAAGGAGGTTATAGCGAGGTGGGGGGGGGTCCCTCTCTTCTCCCAAGCAACCAGAGACAGGATGAGAGGACACGGCCTCAAGTGCACAGGGGAGATTCAGGTTGGATATCAAGAGGAACTTCTTCATGGAAAGGGTTGTCAAACATTGGAATGGACTGCCCAGGGAGGTGGTGGAGTCATGACCCCTGGAGGCGTTCAAGAAACAACTGGCTGTGGCACTTAATACTGTGGTCTAATTGACAAGGTAGTGAGCAGTCAAGGGTTGGACTCAATGATCTCAGAGTTTTCTTCCAACCTAAATGATTCTGTGATTCACTGATTCTAGCCTTACAGCCAAACTCAGAATGCCTTCTTGTCTTGAGGCAATAGCTGATGCCACGAGGGAATGAGAAGTGCATACATCTGATCTCCATCTTTTTAAATCTGCCCCAGATGTGGCAAAGTTAAAAATGGGCACAGAAATTGGTAGTATCTAGTGTATAGAAGACTTATTTTGAGTATGATAGCAAAACTTTCTTTCCTGGATGCTCTAAGCAGGCTTCATCCTTCACAACTCAGTGTGCCTTGGCAATGCATGTGTTCAGACAGCTGGGGAACTTGGTGCATTCCAACAGAAACTGCTCTGGAGGTGCACGGATCATTGTGACAGTAGATAAAGGAATTTAAACACTGAGGAACTGGGGGAATATCACTGCTGCGCTCTTCATTTTTCAGTTGTTCTGCTAATGCCCAGTCTGGGAGGAAAATGAAAATAAAATGTAAAAAAAATGTGGCACTCTGACAGTATTTATATGGACAGCAAAAGGTAAATATAGAGGCATGAAAGGTCAGATAGGAAAAGGGATGGAGGGCAATCTTTTTGTAATGCAGTGGAGAGCTGAACCGAAGTATTTAGATATGAAAAGTTATTTACAAATTTAAAGGCAAATACTTATCAAAGCAGCACTGCTCAAAATGAATTTAGATACCTGTTTCCCAGAAGTTAATGGAAGACACAAATCTTAAAATTTCAACATTTGCTTAGGCATCATTTTGTCTGTGTCAACAAATTGCAGACATAAAATTGTATGATCAATTATTTGAACTCACAGGGAAAAAGAAATCTTTTTATGGATGCTGGCCATCCAAATCTCCACGCCTCAGTCATGGAAAAGGACCACCAGCAACAGGCCTTGTCTCTAAGGCTTTGAACTGAGACTTGATGGAGCGGTTTTGACCTTCTCTCCAGTAGAGGGCAGCGATACACAAAAACTCACCATATTTTCAAACCGAAATATTTGTACAGTGGTAAACATCAGCATATGTAGGGAGTTAAAGTAAGTGTGCGTATAATTTAATTATGTAGTAACGACAGTTGATATGATGACTTCTTTCACCATCAGTCAAAGCAAAGAGAACTTCCTCCAACAAGAAAGACATCAAAGGGTGAGCATAGTATATAATAAGGACTTTTGCATTTGGGGTCATTTCACAAACTGCAGATGGTTGAAGATATTCAAACTGAACTTATCTGTCTTCCTCACGCCATTTAAAATGTTTCCTTTCTGAATCCTACTTTTCTGATCTAAAAACTGTTTGGGAATATTTTTCTTCCAGGCATTGCTATCTTCATTCCTTTCTTGCTCACTTAGATTCATTTACTGTCCTTCCTGAAACCCTCTGCTTCACAGTCTCTTCTCAGCTTTGTTCAGGCCATCTCTCATGCAGCCAGGTGAATAATTTTTCCTCCCATCTTGGAAATCTCCCCTCCAAGTTGCCTGTCTTCTGAGACACCCATGAGTACTAGGACTACCAGTACAGACAGGTGTTATGCCTAAAATCAAAATAATTAGTGGCTCATAAAGACCATCTACATCATTATGTAGAGCATCTTGAACTGCAGATTCCTCTAGAACTATCAGGTAAGTATTTATGATGAGACTTCCCCTCTCCTACTCTCTTGGCCCAGGCAGACTGAAGTCAGGGAAGCAAGGATCCAGAAAATTGATTAAATGTCTTACATTCACAATAGGGAAGTAAAAAAAAAAAAAAAAAAAAGGAACAAAAATCACCATGTGGGTTTTTATTTTTGAGATCAGATAATTTTATGCACAAATATATCCTCTTTCCTTCTTGCTCTTCAGTCTTCAAAGGAAATTGGATCTATTTCATTTTCTGGATGTTTGGATGAAGGCTAAAAATATGTTATCTGTTTTCATGACTACCTAGTTCTACTAACTAATGTAATCAACCCATTTGGTATAAATATTTTCATAGAACTGTCACACATAAAGGGACAAAATCTGCTTTATAACTCCACAGGCCTACGGAGGGCAGGCTAAATCTTCACATAATTATACAGGAAACATTACATATATTGTACTATGAGGTCCTTGCAAACCATCATATTGTTAACAACAGATTATGCCAGGTTTGAAACTGGCTTGAAAATACAGTTCACAATGACAAGTCAAAAAATTCTTGCTAAGAGATAAACTAATATACTGCATAGGATAGTGCTGCATGCACAGATAAAAAAATAAAACTATGAAACCCCTACTACTGAGCTTATTTACCTGAGCTAGCACAGATTTAGCATCTGTGTTTCAGGTAAAGAACTAAGAGGGTATGAGTACCTTTATTTTATATAAACAAACAAACAAATTATATGGCTTTGGGGTGTAATTTGTTTTTTTAACAATATCATGCTGACTTGATTTATACATCTTAGTAACAACAAATTTAGTCTTTTTCATTTTATTGCAGGACTTCTGGGAAATATTTTATTGTCAACAGCTGAATCTTAACAAGATGGACAATCATTTTCTTGAATCCCACTCTACACCACCTATATTGCATCTACAACTAACAAAAAGAAAATCCCAACCATTGCTTTTAAATAGATTGATCAATTTTTTCCCCACTCAATTGGCTGATCATTTGATAATTAACAGAATTATCAGGCATCAGAATTTCCTACCCCTGCAGATATGACCTTTATTTGTAATTAAAAATGTCAACAACACTTCTTCCTTTCCTCCTTATTTTACCCGAGACATTAGGTCTATGTTGTCCACTACAAACAAAACATTAGTATAAACAGTACACCTTCTATTGCCACCATTTTTTTTCCCATGCTTGTCATTTAATAAACTTTTTTCTGTGACTAATATTAACTTTCAGTCCATATGTATTACTTGTTTGGTACACAAAATAAAATATCTAATATCTTTCCCACAAACTTTTCCTTGTTTGGGCCTTAAAGGAATCACATCTTGAAACTTGCTGGCAAGACCCACTAGTAAATTTAGTACTCTAAGAATAATCTGAGCATTCTGTTTTAGATCCTTCACGAACTGTATGTCAAAATCTCATTTATATGCATATATGCAGCTATACAGCCAACAGATGGATATAGTATTTACTATTTAGCAAAAAATTTATTTGAACCAGTGTTCAAATGCCTTTTAGTAGGTCATAAACCATGGCTAGAATTTGAGTGTCCCTGACTGGACACCTGAGTTATCAGGGCGCCGCTACCGCGGCCTGGATGGGCACAGTCTTTCACCACGTTTTCACTTTCTGTAATCACTAACACAAGTATTTATAGTTACACCTGGAGCTCTCACAAACGCCCAGCCCACACTACGCACCTCTAGCCCCTGCACCCCCCCCCCCCCCGCGGCCGTCCCCACGCACGGACAGCGGGCGCTTTGGGGGTCCGCCTGCAGCAGTACCCCCAGCAAACGCCGCGTCCCCCGTTCCCGCTCCCCCCCACTGCCACCAGTGACAGTGACCCCTGGGGGAGTGCCGCACCCCCGTCACACGCGGGGCATCCCCGCTGCCCAAGGCTGCTCTCCGGGCGGCATTTTCTGGTCAGAAGCGTGGGGGTAGGTTGTTCTATTTTTTTTCAGCTGCTTCTTGCCGGGCTCGGGTAGCCGGGATGCAGCGGGGTCCCCGGGGACAGAGGCCCTGGGGGTCTTTCCCGAAGGCACGTCCTTGGGAGCGGGCGGGAGGGCGGTCGGTCTTGCGGAGTTCGTGCGGAGGGGCAGCGGGGCCGCCGCCGTAGTAGCGAGCGGCTCCTCCGATGGTTGGGCTGGGGAGCGCTGGGCTCCTCCTCCTCGTCCCCCCCAGCAGTGCACAGCCGGGCGTGTGACTGACGACTCTCCCCCCGTCTCTCTTTTTCTTTTTTTCCTTTTTTTTTTTTTCTGCCATGGGTACACACACCGAGACACGCACATGACAGTACTTGGGTGCCAGCGCCGGTGCATCGCCAGGAAGGCTGTGCTTCACTCCGGGCACGCACACACGCGTGCTGCTGCTTCTGCTGCTGGAAGTCTTTCTACACGGGGATTAGCAGCCGCCTCTCGCTCTCTGTATTTCCCTGTCTCTTTCTTCTCCCTTCCTTCCCTTTCCCCTTCTCTCCCTCAAACGCCTGACTGACGGACGGCGGGCTGGAAAAGGTAAATGCGGGCGTGCTGCTTGCTGACGATGCCGAGGGGTGATGGTGTTCGGCGGCGTGCTGCGCGGTACGCCCTGCGCTCGCCGGGCAGCCTGCCTGGCTCTCCTGCCGCGCCGGCGGCTGCAGGGGCCGCCGCTCCCCGGCACTCCGCGGCTCGCGGGATCGGGTTTAGCTAACCGCGAGAGGTTTGGCTTCCCCAGCCCCTTCTCCCCGGGTCTGCGAGGCAGAGAGGTACCCCGCTATTGTGCCGCTCGCACTTGGCACCGCGGGTGTGAGTGTGCGGGAGCGCTTAGCCAGGGGTTCGCGGGATGGAGGTTGGCTATAAATTGCTGTCTGCGCGGAAGAGGAGAGCACTTCCTCTGGCAGGGAACCTGGGCATTATTTATTAATCGGGGCTGGTGAGTGGCGACGGGAGGAGAAGTCGTCGTCCTCGTGTCCCCATGCTGTGGCCCCCCTCCCCGTTTGCTGCATCATTGAAATGAGTAATTCCTAGCTAGCCTTTTGTTGCGGGGCTCTATCCTCCCTCCGTGGGGGCTCTGCCAGCCGCCGTGGACTGCCATCCTCCTTCTTTGTCCCGGGGGGCGCTCCCTTCCCCGGGGAGCCTTGTGGGCGAGCGACGCCGTCCCGGGTCCTGCCCTGCAGGACAGCCTGCCCGCAGCCCCACGCGGGCTCCATAACTAGTTGTCGCCAGTTGTTCGGGCAGAGTTTGTCCTGCGCCCCTCCCCGGCAGGACAAGAGCAGCAGGGTGGATGTTTGCCTCCCCCCTCGGCGAAGCCCGCCTGGTGTGAGGATCCCGCGGAACCGAGAGGTCCCGCACCGCGCAGCCCCGCCGAGCGGACCGCGTCCCAAGCGGCTCGCCCGCACGCCGGTTCAGCCTTCCTTGCCCAGAGGCGCAGGTGCCTGGGAGAGCGCTTCAAACCGGCAGGGGACGGGAGAGAGGCGGTGCTGAGGAGGCTGCGCTCCCGGGCCGCTCGGGAAGCGGAGTCCCCCGCCGCCAGGAGGGGGAGGTCGGGCGGGGCAGTGCGCCCCGGGCCAGCCGCGGCCCCAGCGCGGACAGGTGTGCGCCTTTAGCGGCGGAGAGCTGCGGGGGCACCCCCGGGGCGGAGGTTACAGCTCACCCCGGGAAAGGCAGGCCTCCCTCCGCCGCACCGGTGCACATCGCTGCCCGGGCATCGGGAGCGGGGCCGCCGAGCGGGTCGGAAGCGGGGTGGTCCGGGCCCCCCATGTGCCCCCGTTCCCCCCGGTCCCCGTCCGCAGGGGAAGAGAGGCGTTTAGCCAGGTCCGTTATGTAATTACGGCTTTTTTTTTTTTTTTCTTTTCCCCTCCCCTTCTTATTGCTGTTACTAAACCCGGCTCAGGATGCCGTCAAGGAAGCACGGCTACATCGTGCATGTTTCTGAGGGAGGCTGATGGTTTTACTTGATCTCAGGGAGAAAAAAAAATATTATATTTAAATGCTTTGGTTTGACACATGATTGATTTTTTTGGGCAATCCCTTCTCATTCACGTTATTTTGTATACCTGTCAGAGGTGTCTAAATATGCTGTTAAAGAGAGAACGATATAAAAAAAGGAATAGTAACAGAAGCAAATGCTGAGAAATGTAGTGGACAGCATATGCAGTGGATTACATATGTTCCAAAAGTAGTTGTGGAACTTAAAGACTACTTACAAGTGAAAGGTAGATGTTCTTGTAGGCATGGTGTATGCTCACCTTGTTGTATTGGATTGTGTTTCAATGTTAATGCACCTTTAAAAAGGCAACACTGATTTCTACTCCTGTGTGGGTCCCGTGTATATGTTTAAAGTATTTCCCCTGACTTAAAAGACTGTAAGTTTGAGCAGCGTCCACTTACCCAAAGGATCCAAAATTCTAAAGGGTGCATATTCAAAGATAAGTAGGATATATATTTGAAGATAAAACTGCTGCTGATAGTGATGATTACAGGAAAATTAGGAATAGTTAATGGCAACAACACACTTCCTTGCTTTCTTCTATATAGCTTACTTCTCTGTCTGATATTGTGTATTTCAGATGACTATTTAAATTAGGTAACTAAATTAGGTTTAAATTAGTGTGAAATATTTAAAACACATCAGAGCAAAATATGCTGGTTATTAGAGAGCTTATCAAGTAGTTTAAAGGGTGCAGTGGTGCTTCATTATGTACATACATCTTCCTGAATTAAAATTTTCTTTTTTTTGTTCTTCACCAGAACTGTATATGTTAAATATACTTGTTTAATTCAAAGCTCATTCTGGTCCATCTCGTGGGATTAACACTCAGAAGCATATCAATGTAATCTGTTTGAGTTAAGCTTTGCAATGTTGTTCTTTCTGTAAAGGTGGTGCATTTCAGTGTAGCTCTGGCTAGTGATGTTGCCACCTGGAAATACAAAAAGAACGGCATTAATAATTCATAAACTATTGTAATAAATAAAGGTAATCCGGTACCAAGGAGGAGTAGTAAGTGGCCTCCGTGAAATCTTTTCGTTGTAATTTTCACCCTGATCTCATACCATCCAGGAACTCAAATTTTCACCGAATTGAAATAGACAGATGCAATGTCCTCAGACTGGCATTGCCGTTTTAAGCAGATGGGAGCTCAAGGCACTTTAATGTGAGATAGTTTATTCAGCCCTTCGTCTCTGACCAAACTTAATTTTTACTGTCTCTGTAGTATTATCTTTCAAGATTTAAGAAAGCTATTTTTGTCAGGGGCACATAATTAATACTTGTTCTCCTCTTATACCAAATTTTGCACTTGTGCACAAAGCTCATCCAAAGAAATCTGAAAAGGGAATCTCCATGGTAACGAGAGAGCGAGAGAGAGGATCTTTTCCCTCACCATAGGTCAAGACGAGACGCCCACCCATTCCCTAACTTGTAGCAGCATGCATTGGCACCTTCCTCTTGGTTATTTTGTCTCCCGGGGTGTGCTTTTACTGTTGCCTCATGCTTCCCGAGCTGCTCTCCTGAACGATTCTACGCTGGACGGGCGCAGCCTCTGTGTTTTTCCCTGCTCTAATCCTCCGTTCTGCTTACATTGGATTTAAGAGTTTCTATACCTATGTGATTTTACTGTGTGATTTTGGGAAATGACTAGTTTTCCCCATCAGATTTTTGATTTGAAGACTGGTCTTGTCCTAATGGTGTGGAATATCAGACAGAACCTTACTCATTAGTCCACTTCAGATGAAAGCATGTTCATCTCCTTTTTCTCTATTGTCTCTATTCTTTTTGAAGTCACAGATGTTTTGAAGCAGTAAAAGCAGTCTACCTCTTCTCACCAGGGAGCTAGGCTGAATTCTATTTTTTGAGTCAGCATGTGATACCAGGGTTACTGTTTGGAGATGTTGAGGATAAAAAGAGTTTCTTTTGCCCTAGCTCTGTCATCGCAGAGCAGTAATGTGGACCACCTCTTTCTGGGGTAATTGTTGAGGGTTTTTTTCCACTTCTTTTCTTGGAAGAACTGTCTACCTAGACTGTGTCTCTGTCAAAGCTAAGATGAAGTGAACACATTTTATTCCAGATGATTCTGTAGTCAGATACTTAAAACTTTCACTGAGGAATATAACATATTTTCTGTTCCACTCTTCCCTTCTGTATTCGCTTTTTGTAGCTATGGCCTCATGAGAGGGTACCAAATGGCTTTTAAATGGCTCCCTTAGGCTGCTGGTGCACCAGGTCTGTCTGGGCATATTTCCAGTTCTTTTGCCTTTCTCTGTGACATAGCTTGGGATAATTTGAAAACATCTGCTAGGGCAACCATCTTAATATAAGACAGCAGTCATCATTTGTCACTGAGCAATATGTCATTTGTGCGTCTCTAATTGGAAGACAGATGCTGATGCTGACTTTGGCCTTCTTAACTTGTCTACTTGGCAGATTGTCTACAGAAACACTTTGCAGTGCTTTGAAATCACAGTGTATTCCTACTTTTCTGTGTTTCTTAAAGAATTGACTGTGTCATTTGAAAATCTGCTCAAGAAACTGTAATGATAGCAGCTAGTACTGCATAATCTGGCTTGCTAAGTAAACTTGACTTTATATATGTCTCTTTAGTGTCTTCTGCTAGATGAGAACCATTTTTGAATAGTTGCCTGTGAAGCTTTTTTCTTTAGCGTTTGTCTATGAAAAACTTCTGATCTATTTCTACCTGATGCCCTGTCCCTGTATGGGTAGCATTTCAAAGAATGTCACACATTCCAGTTGTTTTCCTCCTTTCAAAAATGTTGCCATCGCCTTTAACTAACTGAAGGGCTTTTTCATCTTTTGACTTCTCGTACTGAGGAAACTAGGGATTTGAGAAACGAACTTCTAACTGTGAGAAGGAAATGTACCTAGATACCTAGATCCAGGTTTCAAACCTCTGCTACTGTGGTTCAGATGACAAAAGTGTGTGACATTGACTCATAATCAAAGGTCTCAGTAGTTACGGATGATGTCTTATGCCTAGAAGGTGTTTTTTAAGCTTTGTGGGTTAATTTTGAATGTAGGTTGCAATTGCTTGAGTTATTTGCAACATCTTACGGGTTTCAGCATCTTAATATCCTGATGTGATAACTATGTTGGATCCAGTCAAGGATGTCGTGAGTTTTTCTTCTTGTTGAGAAAAAGGGAGATTAAAAAGAAAAAATTGTCCGAGAATTGTCCTTGCAAGTCTATTTAATGTTCAGGGTGTAAATCCTTTCTGAAGGAATTTCAAGGCACCTGTTGAGAGGATGGTAGCTGAGTTATTTTTCAAATGAAGGGAATGTTGTTTTCAGCCTGCTTCCTGAGTCTAATTTCAGTTGCTGATTCTGTACTTGTACACACTTTTTTCCCATGTGTCTGTTTAGTTTTGCAGATGAAACAGGATGATGTGTCTGTGTGATTGGAGGTCAATAACGGACAATTGTTAGTGGTCTCACTTATCTTCATTGTGATAACTTTGTGTACATCCAACATTGAAAGTCAGCATTGAGAATTACTGTCTCACTATTGTTGAGCCAGAAGTATTGAGAGTCAGTGTGTTCCATGTATGCATGGTGTCCCAGATGTCCAGAGTATGCAAGAATCTCTTTCTTCTTTCCATTCTGCAGCTGAAAGGATTTTGGAGTCCTTGCAGCATGCCATTCATGTAGGCCAAGCTTCATTTTATGGTTTATAGAAGAATGCAGAGTCTGGTTTTGTGGTGCTGGAACTGCATTGGTGTAAATGTTTCACCAGGATATCAAAGGGGATCCCTTATTCTCTTCAGTCTGTGTCTTCTGGCCCTCTATTAATTGGGCATAATGCTGAGGCATGATTTGGTCCTTTAAAAGTGTCAACTGTTGTTCCATCTGGTTTACCTACATAATGCTGTGGAGTTTTGATTTTTTTTGCCTTTTTGTAACTGTCTTTTAGAACATCACTCAAGTCCATTAGCACATCCCATATTCTAAGAACATACCATAGAACTGGCTCTGAGCAACCGGATCTAATGGAAGCCCCTGCCCAAGATGGGTTTTGAAATTATGTGATCTTTAAGGTCCCTTGCAACTCAGACTGTTCTGTGGTTCTATGACTCACCTAGCTGTTTCTTCTAACAGATCATTACTTGGCAGAGAAGTGTTTACTGGTGTATACAGTTTATATATATACACATTTATATACAGTTTTGTAAATAATATTGATGAATATCTGAATGTACCTTTTTAGTGGCAATAGGATGGCAAAGTACAATTAAAAGGGGAAAAATCACCAAAGCAAAGAATGAAAGAGGTAGAATTAGAAGAATTTATTGTTATTTTGTACAAACTAAGTATTGCAAGCATCATCTTATCAAAACAATTAAGATTAAAAAGTGAATAGTGATTCTGTAACTCCATTCATTCATGGAAAAACTTTACAGCCATAAAATGTAATATTTGAGAAGACTATTAAAATTACTTTCTGAGGAAAATATACTAAATATCTAGATGGTGTATGTCCTTTAATAACAGCAGCAAAATAGGGTTAGGGATTACTAGATTAGTGGTACTTTGGAAAGTACTCTATGTGTATCACTGCATGAAACTAAATGCTCTAGAAGAAGAGATGCAATGTCTATCTAGGAAGCACTTTTTAGTGAAAAAGAGGGATTTCTTAAAAGTTTTGATATGGATATCTACATGATAAAAATACCGTAAGTGGAATTATAGAGATGAAGCCTTTTTTTTTTTTTTTTTTCACACATTTGGAGCTTGCTCTCTCTTGGAAGAAGAACCCATGCAGGTTTACTTTCTTAAAAGAAATCAAAAGCAACTGAAACTAGAAAACCAAGCTACTGATATTGAGCTTGGGAGAAACTACTGAATGGTATTCAAACCAGCTGGCTGTCCTCTTAACTCAGATAGAAAAAAAAAAAAAAAAAAAGAAAAGTTTGATTTCTGTCATATTAGAAACTTATTTTTGTAAAAACTATAGTTACATCTCTCATTTTGTTTGAGTTTAGCTTTGGGTTTTTGTTTTGGTATTTTCTTTTTTGGTCCATGAAAACTACTTCAAATATGATATTCTTTGTAGAGCTCTTTTCAGGATCTATTTAATGTAATTTACAGAATTGCGGTGGCGTGGTAGTTGAAGACTATTCATTTCAGCTCGGGTCAAAGTGTGGTTGATTTTTTTTTTTTTTTAAATGTAAAAATTATGATTTTTAACTTTTTCCCCCCAACCTGCAAATCTGGTGTTTCTTATAATGTGATGGTTTGGGGTCTGACTTTCAGAATTACTTGTGTGATGTTCTGCATCTCTGTAGTAAGATATAAATGTCCCTACTGGGAATCTTCATGCTGTGTTTGCAGGGAGGGTTGTATAGCAGAATTATATATGAACAAATGTATTTATGCATGAAAATGTTCATTTGTTTGCTGTGTCATGCCACTAATTTCTCAGTCAAGGAGCAAAACCAATAGAATGAAGCCTGTGAGATTACTGGCATATCACAAATATTCCAATGAGCTCAATAAAAAAAATGGCATTTACTATCCTATATATATTAAGTCCTTCATACTGTTTATCTTCAAATAAAATGTGTTTTCAGAAAAAAAAAGCTATCTTTATAAAGCAGACAGATAGGAAAAAAGGAATAGTAATTTGCACATTTCTGGTTTTACTAGATTTTAATAATTCTCAGGGGTAGATTTAGATAAAATAAGGAAATTCCATTTCTATTTTCAGAAATCCATGTGCAAAAAGCCTTACACGGTTAGCAATGCGATATTAAATACAGAAAGAAAAAAGTTAAACAAAAGGATGCTCTGTAGTCTTCAAGTGCTTTGGTCATTTACAAAGCAGGTAGTATGTAAGGTACTTTTGAAATCAGTGCAGCAGGCTGCAAAGTAATTAATCTCTTATGTTAAATTACTTTTCAAAGGGTGTTTTTGACAGAATCAAGGCTCATTATGAGAGTTTACTAAAGTTCTTGACCTAATTCTTTGCTCTTTATGCTGACTGGCATTTTGAACATGAACTGCAGGAGCAGGTCTCCTGCCCTGTATGAGATGTTTAGTGCTGAGCACCAGTTGGTCAGGGCCATATTAGAAGGATTTTTTTCATAAGAAGAAATGCTGAAATGCAGTAACAGCACTTGTTACACTTGTAGAGCCCTTCTGAAGACAAAAATTCTTGCTAAGTGATCACTCAAGGATCACAGCATTTCTACATGATCTCGGAAAAATGTATTGCATCATAATTCTTTATTCTAAATTTCTGATGTGTCTGTCTGATTTGAGGTCAATAAGAGACAATTGTTAGTGGTCTCACTTACCTTCGTTGTGGTAACTATGTGTACAACCAACGTTGAAAGTCAGCGTTGAGAATTACTGTCTCACTACTGTCCAGCCAGAAGTCAGTGAGAGTCAGTGTGTTCCATGTACACATGGTGTTCCACAGCAGCACAAAGCAAAGTGTGGTGAGAGGAAGATGAATGTTCATCTATGTGACCATTTCAGTCCCTATTGAAACTAAAATAAGAAATTTTGCATACAATGAGAAGAAAATTGGGAATTTGTTCTGTGTCCAATATTCAATTTTTCTAGCAGACTTTGCACATTTATTGAAACTCGAACTTGCTTTTTGCTGTTCAGTGTTATCTGTAGTTTGTTTCTTGAGCTGCATTAAGACTAAAATAATTGGTCTTCTCCCAAGGACTTACTGTCTCTCTAAGAGCAGAGAAACTAATACACAGAAAGCCCACAAATGTAAATCTGATTTGTTTAAAAGCTTCAATAACATTATTATGTAATCGTATCATGCTAAAGTTTATTTTCATGTTTAATACAGTGCATAATTTAAAACAAATGCTCCCAGTGGTCTCTGTGATAGGTGTCCCTTATGCAAGAAACAATGCTTGAACCTGAGGCTATTGCAGAAAAACCCAGTATCTTCTTTTATTGCCAATTGAGGGATACTGGTGAGTAAATTGGATATGGATTATTTTCTTGTAATTTTCCTTTGTTTGTTTTTATACAGAACTGGCATTGTTTGTTATTTGTGGTATAATAAATTAATTAATTGATGAGTCTGCCAAATCTAGTTTAGCCTTTCTGGCTTCCTTAGCCTGCAGAGGCCTTGCAGCTGGATTTAGACATTGGCTTGAACACTTGCTGAATGAAGCAGTGTCCTGGTTTTGAGCATTTGGGTTTAGTTTGGTTTCATTTTTTATTTGTTTGTATTACAATGTGAACATTGTGTTGACTCTGGTATTGTGTGTACCTGGGAGCCTTGTGTTATTGTAGAATATCAATTACTTCAGATTGTCAATTTTGCCTTAACTTTTGGTCTAACCATAAACTGCTCCATACTCATCTTTTCTTCCATATCCAGCTCATGGCAGCTACTGCTCACATTAGCAACATACTTGATAAATGTGGACTACCTCTTCAGGCTTACATGTGCTTTGAATTTAGGTTTAAGTCAGGATTGATCTTTTGATGGGGATTATTTTTTGGGGTTTTTTTTCCTCCCACTCAGCCACAGGGAGAACAAAAGTGAGAGAGTTCCCTTTAAACTTTTTTATTTCTGATGCTGATCTCTCCCTACTCTTTGGTCTTTTAGGGAAGGCTGAAGAGAAGCTGAGATTAGCTGTTCAGGCACATGGGACACTTTAAAGTTATTTTTGTCTTTCTGGTGGAAGCAAAAAGAACTTCAAGGAGTAAAGGTGAATTCTTGTTTGAAAGGTATGGAAGGCAGTTAGTGCACTCCTCACTCCCACCTCAGGGCTGAAGTGGTCACTTTAATTATTGCCATCTGGTGGCCTTGATACATGAATTTGTAGACCTGATAGCTTAAATGAGTAGCAGATTCCACAAACCCTAGGTCAGACCTACAGCATATACTTGCTTAGCTGCACACATGTGGTAGATCTGACTACTCACAAGTCCACTTCTCAAGAATAATCACTTAGTGGATGCATTATTAGACAGTTTTTCTGCATAGACACAGTGACTGGCCAAAATTTTTGGGCACCAGCAGCGCAGTTACATTGCATTCATATTTCTGATAATAGTAAACACACCTTACTCTTGGTAAAGAAAATAGTATTTTTAAATAGTCTGATATAGGCAGGTGTGTGCCTGCTACAGAGTGTAAAGAGCCAATATGTTATTTAGTATACCATGTTGTATGACTGAGAAGATAAATACAAGATGCCCATAGTAGAGTTATATTGTAAAATCTAGTAAGATAATTCTTTCCCCACCACTAGCAGAGTTCAGTAATTTATTAGTACAGTTTGGTATCATGGATATGATTAATTCTGTTTTAGTGGATACAAACAAATTGCATTACATTCATATAGTATAATTTATTACTCCAAGCCTCATGTATGTTTTGTGTGATACTGAGATACTTGAAATACTAATTTTATTTACATGTATTTTTGGAAGGAAAAATTAAATCTTTCAGCACATAGTATTTAAGCAATCATCAGGAAAAATTTAATACAGCAATCAAGAGAACAGTTCTTGATCCAATTGAATTTCAATGACAAATTATCCTGGAGCCAAACTGGGCCAATACTGAAACTTTTGTGTAACCTAAATGCTTAGTCACTTTCCAGTTTGTTCACCTGTACTATGATTTTTTTCTGGTAAAGCTGACTGCTGTGTGTTCTGTGGTAGAAAAAGTTAAGCCACAGTATTAGAAACAAAATGTTTAAATACACTAATAAATGAGTATGTGTGCTGCACATCTTATCTCTTTAAAATAGACAAATAATGAAAAAAAATCATTTTGCTTCCACCTTTGAATTTGAAGATTAGTCATGGATTGTTGTCCACAATTTAATGGAGCCTAATCGTGTAGTCCTTTCTTATTAGATTCTGTTATTATCATTACAATATACCAGCTAAAGTAAGTAAATTAATTCAGTGGAGTCTCTCTAGAGCTAAGTTTGTGTCTATACTGGAAAACTAAGTGTGGCAAATGTAGTATTAATGCTTATTTTGTTAAGCATTTTCTTAGAGTTTGCATGTACATATTTTAAGAAGTAGGATTAATTTTGTGTATTCATTGCTAGGTCAAATATTTTTTGAAAGTAGGATGAAATTAGTCATGCTTTATCTAATAACTACTTTCAACTAATTCTCCTTGTGCCTAATAAATAAAGACGAAATTAAACCGAAGATTTACTGAAGAAAATACTTGTAAAAAAACCAAAATACTCAAAACTGTATATTTTATCGAAATAGACCAGATTTTGTTCCCTTCTATGTACCAACTGGATAGCATTAAGAGGAGGGAAAAATGTATTTGCAGTAGGGTTTATCTCAGTAGATGCAAAATGCTGAAAACTAGGTTTGTGACTAGTGTGTTTACAGGGAAGCAAGTGGGGTGAAAGCAGGAATGGATTTAACTTAATGCTAGATACAAGTAGGTGGAAATATAAGTACATAAAGCCAAATGAAACCCTGTTTTTTTTAAGTAATTTTTTTTTTTGTGTTTAGTGCTTGGAGATTTTTAAATTTTACCTAACCCTGGACTGTTTTGGTTTTTTGTTTGTTTGTTTCATTGGGGGTTTTTGGTTTTTTTTTGAGGAAGAGAGGAGTAGAAGTTAATCATCTGGATGGTGGAATACATGACAACTGGAGGAGAAAAAAAGCCAACAAAAAATCCCCCCCAAAACAAACCAACAAAAATCTCAAGGTCATCGGTTACAATAGCTTCCATAGCCAACTAAGGAATGAATTTGAATTTTAGGACCTGAAGGGTTAGTGCATATGACATCAAGCCTCCAGATGATCTGTAAAAGCAAAAGCAGAATGTGTGTAAGAAATGTCTTAAGCAGTGAATATCACAATCAGCAAATCATTTGCATAGTGCAGGACACAGTAATACATGAGATGTGTTCACTGTCTCCTCTGCAGTGACTAATACAGTATTGCCATCCCTGTTGTAGTAAAACCTTGGTCACCATTTATTTGGTAGGATGTTATTGTCCAGGTAATGAATCTGAAATGAGTCTGATTTTAGCAGGAAGAAATGAGTTCACATGAAAATTGTTTTGAACAACAGAAAATCACATCAAACTGAAGCAGTATAATTTTGAAATTTTCTTTGCCAGCTTAGTTGCACATGAACACAATCTGAATTAATTTTATAACATAATGAGGATGTATAACTAAGGATGAAGATTAAACAATATAATGTTATGCTTTTAGATTTTCAAATATTTATAGATTTATTTATGACATAAGTTCCAAATAAATTTCTTCTTTCAGATGTGATAAATAGACTTCCTACTTTCAGATTATGTCTGGCAATGTAAGTTAAAATAGCACTATAATTTGGAATAATAACATTAAAAAATTACACTGCTAAACAAATTGCAACATGCTGCATATTCCCTAAATAATTACCTAGTAGATGAAGTCAAGACAGATTAATACATGCTTGTAGTTCTAAATTGAAATTAATTCTCCATTATATTTTGTCAACAGTCTGAATTTCAATATATAATAACCTTTCCAACTATCCTGTAAGATCAAACAGTCTTTTTTACTGATAGAGTGGTATCTTCTGTGCATGTCAGAGTTCAAGGAGCTTCTGGACAGAGCTCTTCGTCATATGGTTTAGTTTCACATAGTCCTTCAGGGAGCTGGGGTGAGCTTCAGGGACCATGTGGGTCCCTTCTCACTTGAGATAGTTTAGCTATGATTTTTAGATTGGGTAAAATCAGAACACCCTTTGAAATAAATAGCAGACTTAAATGAGTCCAGATGTCTGCATCTTCAGCAAGGTGTGTAAAAAGAACATGTCCTTAAGCCAGCATAGCCTGATAGGATCTCTAATATATACACATAATTTTTATTGCTAAAAGCAGCTCATGATTGACCATAGCTAGAATAATCCATGGGAGCCTGATCGGATACTCACTGAAATCTGTGGCTCACACTGTGAATGTAATGTCTATCATTGCCTTAAGTAGACATTGGATTGTGTCAATATATGAGCACAAAGATTGTATCTCTTCTCTTATTTTTTTTCTTTTTTTTTTTTTTTTCTTTTTTTACAACACTTGCTGGGGTATTGGCAGTTCTTTACTAAGTGCTTTACTTTTCTACAAGTCATTTGAAAGGCAGACTTTACACTGCTACTTGGTCTCCTTTGTATGTGGTCAATATTTGTGGATTTCTTATGTACAAAAATTACACTTTTGAAGAAACAAAAAAGTTACACAGTTCAAAAGTGTGTCAATGTCCATGGATAAATGAAATCCCAGTTCAGGCTTGACTTTATACGTTGTAGACAGATGTTCCAGGTTTCTTTCAAAGAAAAACTTAATCCCCACTCAGTAAACCTGCACATAGCCTATGTTTTTTTTCTGCCTCCTTTTAGATATAAGTGTAGTACTTAGGTTGAATAGGGCATGAGATCATCTAAGCTGACTTGAATTTTACATACAGAGGATGAAAACTGGCAGTTAAGCTAAATATTGGAAGATAAAGACACTATTTCTCCCACTAAGGATTTGCAGTCATCAAGACTGTCAAATTCACTTGTGTGTCAATTACAGTTCCAGAGGTGAAAAGTCAGACTGCTTTTCAAAGCAAGTTTTTCTAATTAGAGTAATGAATGTTTGATTAATATTCAATTAGTAATATATGATAATTATACACTGATGGGCTGTCACTTTAACTATGAACAGAGTAAGATCACAGATGCATTTTTATGTTGTTATGCCTTTGTCAGCTTTGGTTCCCATCAACAGTCGGCTTTATGCAGATGCGTGCTGAAATATTTCAGAAATACATTTTATCTGTAAGCCTGTTAAATGATGCTACACATCTGCTTTGTGGGTCAATGCCTATCTCTTGCTTTGTTTAACATTTCAGCAGAGTTGTGCTTTGACATTCACTAGATTGAACTTGGACACAGAAAATTTATAATTCAGGAAATGTAATGTGTGGGGAAAATCCTGATTTACTAATTGTGAATAAATACAAATCAGAAAATAACAGCAACTTCATAGAACTGTGGTGGAAAATGTACATTTTTTTACATCTGGAGGTTAAAAAGCATTTCTTTACAATAATAGGTGTTGTAGAGATGCATGCAGTTAATACTCAGAATCTCTGAGTTAATGTCATTTATCTCTCTGAGTGTGATCATTGCATTCAACTTAGTTCTCTGAGATGAGAGCTTATGATGCTTTCTGAAAAACCTCACGGTCTTCACCTTCTATAGCAGTTCTGGAACTCATTGCTGACTTGTGGGCATCTTGGTAAGTGAGGCATATTAAGAGGGAATAGGGGCAAAAAGCTGTGAGGATTGGATGAGATGCTACTGATTGCATAGCAAAATTCTGGAGCAGCAGACAGAGACTGCCTGGATGTACATCAGACTGAACTCTCCTTTTTTCTCCTTGTATTGTCTTCCAATCGTGCCAGCTCAGAGGACCATTTTCTTTGTATGGCGACCTTTACATTTGGCTGAAACCATGTGTACCAGAGCAAGAATGACATTTCTTTCACAGTTGAAGAAAGGAAACATAATTGATGCTGGCATACGTGTTTATGTGGGCCATGTGTTAATTACTCAGGGTTGCAAATGAACAGAGATGTAAGCCAGTTGTGTGTGTGCTACAGTGTATGTAGGAACAATTATAGTATTTGAATGTTTCATTCATCCTGCACTGGACTAAATTAATTTTTTCCAATGCTTTTAATCTTGGAACGTTTTTATGGTATTAAATAATGCATTTTTTAAAACAAAAAAATAATTCCTTTTCTCTTCAATAGTATTATATAGGGATCCCAAGAAGCTGAGAACGATAGTGTAAAGCAGTCTGCTTTTTGGAATAGGGAAGGAATGAGTTACTGGAGAGGACTGTTACCCTTTCTGTGTCCAGCTGCAAATCTGAGAGAAGAGCTTTGCAATTAGCTTTTGTAAATACTAGCTGACAGCAGAGGAGGGTTTGAGACTTTAGTTTTCTGGGCTCCACTCCAAGTTCTGGAATGAAATATACTTCAGTGACTGCATATCTCCCTGCCCCTGTCTCATCTGTCTCCCCCAGCCTGACTACTTTGTCTCCTCGTCTTGACTCATGTTCCTTCTGTGTGCAGCATGCTTCTTACTGCCCTTTTTCTGCATTATGGTGAATGCTAGCTCTGCCACACTTTCTGTAAACCATGGGTGCAGGATAGAAGGTACTAGAAACAGTACCTTTTTATCCCATTTTTAGCATTCATGCAGTTGTACCCCATTGAACAGCAGTAAGCAATTACAAAGTGTCTCGCTCACCTGCAGATTGAGGGGAAGGATGTTCTATGAGACTGGGGTACAAAGAGAAGTTTCCTTACGGCTTCTATTGTGCTCCTGTTGGGTGAGGTGAAGTGGCAGATTTCTAGGGCCATCTTCTTGAGATTTTTATCCCTTTCAAGCCAGAATAACCCTGTTGTCCTATTTTTAAGAACTGGAACGGTAGCTTTTTAGTGAGATATTTTTAAGAATTTAACTTCAACGAAGCTCAGACATATCTCAGCTACTCTTCTTAAAAAGTTTAAGAACTCTGAACAACTTGGGCATTTTCAGTTTATTTGTAATGCAGATTATTTCACATTTTTTTATTTGAACAAAATTAGGTGAATGATTAAATCAGAACTAAGGTCAGTCTGTCTGTAAGCCTGCTAAATGATGCTACACGCCTGCATCATTGTGGTCAGTGCCTATCTCTTGCTTTGTTTAACATTCAAGATACTGAAGAGATGCAACCAATTGCCATCTAAGTTGTGTTTCCAGTTCATAGGAGAGATTGTTTTACCAGGAAACACTTGGTAGGATATCATGCATGACTCACGACTGTGCAAAGTCTCTCTGCTACTCTTGTAGAGCTGCTTTCAAGGACAGTCTACAGAGTGTAATTTAGCAGTGGATGGTGCTAACTACTCACAGGAAACTTGATTCCCGAGGTAGTAGTGAAAAGTGCTTTGATGGACATGGCAGCAGGAGAAACTTGTTCAGGAAGAGCAATTTCGGGTTGTTGTTAACAGAAGTTACCAGGACTTTTGGTACAAAAACTTCTTACAGAAGTGAGCCAAGAAATTGATATCCTAACACAAAAGCAACTAATTAGGATTGTTTGGGGAAAAGATGATGTAGCTGTTTTGAAAAGCTCTCTTAGGAAGGCGAAGGTGACCCGAGAAATCAACTGATATGCTCAGTTGTATATCCCAGTAAGTATTGCTGTCAACAGAGGAGATTTTGTTTTAGACATGTTATGTACAATGTACACTCCATGATACACCAGCACAAAACTGCACAGGGTATTTCTGATTCCAGTTTTCTGATTCCAAATGATTTTTGGTCCAATTCCTGCTAAAACTGTAGTGTGCCTAAAACAGTGCTGTCTTAAGGTTGTAGTGGTAGCTTCATCTCCTAATGTTTTCTCATTTTTCCAGTTTAAAATGGCTTTTGTAATATTTAGTTAATTTTCAGTATTTCTATCCTAATAAATATGTACTTGCAATCTTCTTGAAATGGCTTTAAAGAATTTAAAATTCCCCTTTAATTATCGTTAGTAGTTGAACAGAAGCATTTGTTAACTTGATTTGCTCAGATCTATGCTCTTAAGTGCAGTGAAATCAAATGTAATATAACGTCAGCTTCTTTATATGGAGTGAGTAATTAGATTGTTTTCACACAAACAGAACGTAATTTTTTTTATTATTTTAGCTTGTATCTTCCATTAGATTTCTTTGTACAAAAAGTATGTATGTGTCTTACGTGTTAGACACGTCTTGGTAGAGAGTACAGTTTATCCTGTTGCTAATAACAAAACAACTTTTCTTTCCCATCTGCACTATAAAAATATTATTAATCTTTAGTATCACCATATTTCTCAAAGCATATTCACGATTAATAGTCTTGTAATGGTGATACCAAAGAGTCTGTGTGTTTCAGTGTCTTGAGGTAATACTAGTGCTATCTGTAAGAAATTATTTGCCATGTTGACAGTTGATGGATTCCATATCTCTGGAATGTTGTGTGTTCTGTGTGGGAGGCCATTTGTGCTTATGGATGTTTTTAAAGCTTATCTCTTTATTCTGCATTAGTACTGCATCTTAGAAGCAATAGTTTCAGCAATAATGCTCCTACTCAGGTGACAATTCAAGAGGTGCTGCCATCCCTCAGAGAAAAGATTTATACCATGTCTTTTTGTTTAGGCTTTACTTGGATTTGTGTGTTCTGTGGTGCAGGAGAGGGTACAGATCTTTTGCTGCTGTGGCAGACAACTCATTAAATGTGTCTAATACAACTGAAATAGATAGCTGTTCCAAAGAAGAGCCAGTTCCTGTCCTGCTAATTACAGTTTTTTGATATGTCATTTATTCAAGTGTCTTACCACAGCTTCTTGTAGGTTACCTCTTAAGTTATCTGTTTTTGTTAACTGTGGGTGTGACACATTGCAACAGAGTATTGTTTGTTTTCCTTGATGTTAAACACATTACAATAATAATTTCATATTTTAACAGTATTATTTGGCTATCAACTGATTTTATAGAGGATTAAACTACATTCTTACTGAGAATAAATGGATTTTAAGCTTCAGCAATTAATACAAATTTAATGTAATTTGACAGATCCTAACATGGGTTTCAAACAGATCCAAATCAAGTACCTTTGTGATCATTTTGGTGGTTCTTTTGAGGCATTAAAACTATTGTTTTTTGATAATCACATCTTGTTAAGGACCATAAATAAGTTAACTCTGATTGTTTTATATCATCATAAACTTTGAATATTTAATACTCCTGTGTCTCTCACATAGTTAAAAAAGACTTTTGCAAACATTGGGTGAAAATTCATGCATGTTAAGCAACTGCATGGAAATTATGACCTATTTTCAATTCCTTTTTAGACAAATGATAAGATGGAAAAAATACATTTGGATCTAGTGTAGGAAAATTGTTTATTACAGTAACTGTATGATAAGACTTGAGGAAAATCTGATATATGGAAACTTCAGATATTTGCTGAAATTCAGTGGATTTCAACTTGTCTGCCAGTTGAAGGGATTATATCTTGCATTTCTTCTACAGACCTTTTTATAGGAACGTGTCAAGAAGGCTAATGACTTGAAGTTTGTATCTAGTGCGTGCAGAATCACACCAAGAAAACATGTGGGGTGTTTTTTTCTGCAAATGTATATTATCAAACATGTGAAGGTACTGTTTTTACATAAAGCATTTGACTGTTGGAAATAATTTTTGTGTTGTTGATGTCGTTTGCATCTGATGACTTTTCAGACTTGATAACGTCGAGCTGTGTTATGAGCTGTGGCATACCTGAGCACACCAGAACAATATCACTCTTCTTGTGGACCACTGTGGCCAAAGGATGCTGCATTGGGAGCACTGCATTTTGGTAGCTGCAATTGCATTAGTTGTCTCCGTTTTCTCACTCTGAGCATGGAGATTTATATTTCTTACACACCTGAGGCATAGTCCTGAAAGGTCTTATCTTCAGAGCTAGCAAGAGGAGCTCAGTTTATCTTGTGAATTAGTGGATGAAATGTCAAAATGGGAGCTAGTCTCAGATACACTGCTCATTTGGAACGGACAGCACAGACTGCATACAGATATGCAAATACATAATGATTTTAAAATAAGGACAACAGTATGTCACTCAATGCAAATGCAATAAGTAACTAAATGCCTTTTATCTGATTTTAGTGACCCTCTAAATTCACTTCTTATTAGGCAATCTGATTTTGTAATGAAAAAAGTCAAGTATGCAAATTTTGTAACCTCAATTCATGTTGCAAATTTGCATACATATATATAAATGAAAGTTGCAAACCCCTCATACAGATAGACAAAGGCTGTCTCAATCTTGGCAGACCTCAGACCTGTGTTTGGATATTTTGGGATTATGTTGGATCATAAAAGTAAATCAAGTTTTCATGCAACTCCATATGTTTTTGTGGCAGTGCTCAGGGGTAGCCTAGTTAAGAAGTTCATTTTTTTTTTCATATGAAAGAGGACAAGAATGGAGACCAAAATCTGCTTTCTTTGATATTTTTCACTTCTGTAAATGTTCTCTAGTTAATGTTCATGTTGTTGCAGTGCCACCTCTGAAGACTGATTGATATTGGTGTGATGCCTTTATTATCACTATCCTGTGAAGATACAAGGCAGTAAAAAGCTCCAAATCCAGAAAAGTAGGTGATAGATATGGATTTAGATAGACAGAAGATCAAGTTGTGTTTTACTTAATCATCTATTTAGTAATCAATATATATAATGCATTGTTTTTATTGTCAGACTGCACTCCCTGAACCTATCTTATATTTCTAAAGAACTTGATGGCCACACTGTACACATTTTCATGAATCTAAATGACATTTTTCAGGATGGTCATGGGCTCTTCATGGAGGCCAGCAAGGCAATCATCTGATTATTATTTTCCTCTTTCAGGTGTCCTACAGGTAAGAGATAAAGGGAAAGTTGTGTAGTTCTGTGATTAGTATAAAACTAGGTCATCAATGACATCTTTGTATGCTAGGACTTTGAGGTGAAAAACTGAATTTACTTCCCCATATTACTTCAATAAGGGCCAATCTTCTGTTACACAAAACCCCACAGAATTTGTCCAACTAGAGTTCCTGAAAATTAACTAATTTTACCTAAGATTCTTCTGTTTCATGCCATTACAGCTGTGTTCTTTAATGAATACTAGGTGATGTCTCCTTAGAGGACACTTTTTTTTTTAAATAAATTCTCTGTGTAGCTATAGCCTGCAGTACTCTTGTAAAGACTGTTAGAAGATTGGCAAAGTTTGGCTTCCTCCCTCACGTAGCTAGCAGAATTTGGTTTAATATGGTTTTATGCTACATAAAGTACTCATCAAAGTTTTTTATGAGCTGCTAAAAGAGAAATCTCCACTCTCTTTTGGGTAATAAACACTTATGACTTCATACATTAAGAGAGACATGCACTGAAATGTATTGACCTGAGAAGTTGATGTTGACTGAGGAATAACCAACCTGAATATTTACTTAAAGCAAAAGTAAACCCAGTTGCTTAGTAAAATATAGAGGCAATATAGTGAATGTAAAGTTTCCTCACCATCACCACTTGTGCCAAAAGCTTAATTTTCAGCAAGCTTGGCTCTGAATGGGTATTATGAACAAAAACTTTCATAAACTGTATCACAGATCTGACTCCCTGGGTATTCTGAATTTCTCATAGGTAGACTGAATTTGGGGACAGCCATTTTGATCTGTTTCAATGTGTATATGTGATCAGACTGGATATAGGCTCAGGGAAACCTATTATTGTCCTCTGAGAAGCTAAACAAGATGAAGTCATGTGCAGGTCTGATCTCATTAGTTAACATTGTTCCTGATCTCAATGTTGTTGACTTCTGAGGTGGTCTAAAAAAATGTAAGTGAATTGTCATGTTCTCAAGTCATGCTCACACTAGTATTTTACTTTCCTGGTCATATTCCTAGTTATTGGAAAACTATAAATGGAAACTATAAATGGAAAATTGTATCTGTTAAAATGAAGGAAATGGCTTAACGATTTGTACCATATCAACACCTGGTGGCTACAGTTGTAGAGGCAGTTACTTTGCTATGGTATAATAGGGCTTCTTTTTTGCTTTGTTCTTATGACAATGAATATTTGTTTTAAAGAGGAAAAGAGATTGGTTGGGAGTTTTTTTGTTTTGTTTATTTTGTTTTTTTTTTTTTTTAAATATGATATTTCATATTATGTTTTATACTCCAGATATATTAAGTAATTTGTGACTGACCACAGTAACTTCACTGAAGGATTTAATCATGCAGATCTATGAGGTTTTTTCATAAGAAATAAATAACTAGTTTATTGAATGTATAGATTAGGTAAGGGAAGTAAAATGAGAAAAATACATTGCACCAATGAAATTTTTGATATCTCCGCCTACAAAAAAAATCCAAAGGAAGTAAGTTTAAAGCATAGCCTTCTGTAATAGAAGGTCCTCACTTTTATTTCCTGATCTCCTTTTTCTGCTTGGGTTTATTGCTCACCCTCTTCTACTTGTTTTTTTTTCTGAATAACTTCAAAACATTAAAGAAGCTAATGTTTATGTTTTAAGTTAACAGCTCTCTTTGAGGAGGAAGAAACGAGTTTTGTGTTAGGGTTTTTTTTCCTTTTGTTTCATTCACTTGTTTTACAGATCTGTGATCTTATATTCCCTATATTTTGTGAATATGTTCTTTGAAAAGTAGCAATAGATAAATTATTAGCCCTAAGGCTGTGTTGCTTTAGCAATAATTTCTTTTGTAGAGAGAGAAAGACTGATATGACAATTTATAAGGTGTATAGTTTCCACTCTGACCCTGTGGCTATTTCTAAATAGAGGGTTTTATATCCAGTTTCCGTATATCAGTTTTACATGCATCATAATAGTATTAATTATAGTTTTATTCAGATGCCCTTAAGAATATTAATAATTTATGGATGCAGCACTGTATAGAACATCTTCAAGGTCTTGAATCCGTGTTTAGTTTGAAGGTACCACAGCTACATTGAGAAACAACATAGCACAGATAAATGAAGTGGGAGGTCAAGTGTGCCCTCCTTATTTAATGTGAAAAAAACCATTTTATGGGTTGCTGGAGTGCACTTCTAATTTTTTTTTATTACAGAGATCATCATGTCAATAAATACTTTTAATTGGCTCAACCAGAGCACCTGCTAATAACAGAAATTCTGCTGGATCTTATATCTATAGTCTTTTGCAAGGCTAGACTTTTTTTTTTCTTTTTTTCCCCCCCATGGCAATAATGTGCTGTATCTTCATTAAATGTATTGACAGCTCCTTTAAGATAAAATCATTAATTTGTCATACCATTGACTTGCAAGAAAGAGCAACACAGGTATAAGATGCTGTTAGATCAAAATCCTTGGATGAGGGTCGGGGGTGGTGCGATAAAAGAAACTCTGTTGGTTTTGAAGAGACTTACTTGGACACTCCTAAGACAGGATTCAGTGTGGATAGACATTCCTACAGTGTTATGAGCAAAGATAAAACTCACAGAAATTCAGATGTCGGTAATGGGTAGCAAATACTGGTATCAATGTGACAACTTTAAATGCTTTCTCTGTAGTTGACAAGTTGTAATTACTAGAGAAATTAATTTATTTTAAAGTAAAAACTACATTGAATTGAGTGTTCAAAAGCTCATTCATTTTTATTTAAATAGAAGCATAACTGAAAGTGTATTAGTAATATGTTTCAGGTGTTTATTTTCAAAATACAAAATTTAGAAGAACTGAAAAAAGCATATAGTTAAGTTGCTGGACAGAGAAATTCAGGATTTGTTCTGTGGGAGGGGAACACCATTTCTTTTATCATGGAACAAGTTATCTGAAACTAGTGGCACAAGAAAAAAAAATGGTAGGAGGTGTTTCCTGATTTAGCTGGATGCAATGGTTATTCTCCAGAAAGAGTTAAGAATTAGGGAGTCTGTTTCTATGAGTAAGGGTGATACAGCTGGCTGTGAGAGCAAAGGTGAGGCATAACAGGGGCAAAAATGTTAGTGACCTCAGGATGTCTGTTGGTGTCTACTAGTTGAAGTGATAACTTATAGCCATTATGGAATGGCTGATGATATTTTTCCCTTTCCCTTAAATATTATGAGCAACTGCAAGACCTTTATTTTGACTTAACAGCCTGGAAACACTTAGATAAAAGTATTACTAGACAGGAAAAACTAGTGAGGAGGTCAGTAAAATGTTTCATGAAATTTTATATGGACTTGGCAGAGGCAGGTGTTAAAAAAGCTCTACCTTTAAAAAATAATCTGTAAGTGTTTAGTGCAAGAAAATATGGCAGATACCAATATGAGCTTACCTTACCATGCCACATGAGAACTTACTGAAAACAGTGAAGAACTGAGATGGACAAGATACCAGGTGAGGGAGACCACTGACTGTGGTGAAAGGACCAGTACTGTCTAGGGGAAATTTGCATTCATCAAAGTCATCAGATTTGTTGTGGTTTAGTATTTCGTTGTCAACTCTGGCATAAAGTGTAGGAGTATGCTAAGGAATGAGTCAATGTTTTGGAGATATCTAGAGTTCAGAGGAGGACTGGATTTGCAGAAATGGAAAAAAGTTTGGCTTTACAATGTGCAATGTAAGGTGTGCAGTGTAAGTCCCTGGGGACTAATTCAGATTATTTCTGTTTACACTAGGGAATTCGTTGTTTGAGAGAGAAATCTGGGTAGCTAGCTGAGTACAGGATGCCAATGAAGGCTCAAAACCATGGCTTTAGTATAGGTGAAGGTCACTTGTAATCCACAAAATGCAAGGACAGATATTTTTTAGTAGGCCAAGTATGGTGTTTGCCTGGGAAGCCAGCCTCCAGAGGTGGAGTGTGCTCCTCTGTCTGCACTGGCCAGTACCACAGCTCTGCTTACCCTGTATGTGTCCAAGATACCTGTCCCAGAGCTGCCTGCTCTCAGATCAGCAGCCCAGAAGATTGAGGTTGGGATGCCATCTTAGACTGACAAGTAGCTGCTGCTGAAGGGAAGGGAATACTTTAGGAGGTTATGCCTGAATTAGCAAGGATGAGGGAGATGCTTAGGTTTCAATGCCTCCTGTAAAGATGAACCTTCGGCCTCCTCTTGTCTGACCCTAAGGTTCTACTCTCTGTGCTTGGTTCTTCCTTCTTCCCAAGCAAATCTTTACATTCCCACCCATAGTCCTTGCCCCGGAGATTGCCAGACCCTGCAGCTTTTCTGTAGTCTTGGTCATCATTGCTATTGAAGATGATCAGAGTGCTGGAGCACTTCACCTATGAGGACAAGTTGAGAGAGCTGAGGTTGTTCAGTCTGGAGAAGAGAAGGCTCTAAGGGATACCTTCAGAGCAGTCTTTTAGTACTGGAAGTACTGAGGGCCTACAAAAAAGCTGGAGAGGGACTTTTTACAAGGAGGTATACTGACAGGCCAAGGGAATGACTTCAAACTAAAAGACTTAGACTAGTTATTAGGGAGAAATTCTTTTATGTGAGTATGGTGAGGCACTGGAACAGGTTGCCCAGAGAAGTTGGTGATGCCCCATCTCTGTAAGTGTTCAAGTTCAGGTTGGATTGGGCTTTGAGCAACCTGGTCTGGTGGAAGGTGCCCCTGCCTATGGCAGGAGGGTTGAAACTGGATGATCTTTTAGGTCCCTTTCAACTCATATAATTCTATGATTCTATGATCTTCACTCCTCTGAAAACCTAGTATCCCTTTTACCCTCTGCATTTGTGCTGATGAGATCTCCATGATCCTTGCCACTTCCTCATGTCTGGAAAGTGGAGTTTTACCTACATGGTAAGAATGTTTTGTTTGACATGGAAGGAGTAAAAATATGCATTTTATTGCAAAATGCTAGTGGTTAGATTTTATCTGAAATACTTTATAAACCTCTGGTCACTCACTGGCAAAAGAAGGTTTGCATTTGGAGGAAGGACACATAAAAGGTTGAGGAAGACAATATATTGAAAGACTGAAAAGGTTGAGCTGTTCTTAAGCCTGGAAGGTGACAAAATGACTCTGTGCAAGAAGCTGCACGTGAACACCAGCGAAGGAGCAACTGTTTGAGTCAAAGGATGGTGCCCAAGTATCCACAGATGGCTCACACGTGGTCTGGGGAAATGACAAAAAAAAATAAAAATTAATAATTTTAGTTAAAGTTTTTAGAGCAACAATCCAAGATTGGCTTCAGATTAAATTTGATAAATTTATCTAAGAGCTTATATGATGTGGTTGTTTGATAACAAGGGAGAAATATGTGTGAACCTAGAAGTCTCTTCCAATCTAATTGAGGAAGACTTTGTATAATACAGTAGACATTAATGATTTTGTAGAGTTAGTTCTCGGTCTCAAGAGCTTGCTTAAGGGTGAAATTTCTTTCCTCTTTTTTTTTTTTTTTTTTTGTGTAACAGAGCTTTTTCAGAAATATCATGTGGTTTCCTAGGTTTTTTCTTGCTCTCTGAATTGCCATTTTGTAGCTTTTGAGAATACACTCGGGTATCATTGTATTTAACATAAGGAAATTGATCTTCTAGATGTCCATGGTAAAGTATTTTATGAAAGACTGAGATGCTGAATTGTTGTAATGGGCAGAAATGAAGGAATGTAGTGCTGCAGAGGAGGCCGAATTACGTGAGGGAAGAACACCAGAAAGATTAGTGTGAGAGAGATATCTGCTCTGTTTATGTGAACCAAGCTTCTGAATATTGTGAGAGTTATCTGTAGATATGATATTTTGGTGATAGAAGTGCACAGGCTTCTTGTATGTCCTATCCTCAATTTTAGGATAACCATGCTAAATTTTTGTCTGCTTTCATCTTAGTGGGACTCTTTCAGTAGCATCTGTTTTTTTGGGACTGTAATATGAGGAACCATCTCATTTTAAAGCATACACAGGAGATGAATTTAAACCAATTTAGTTCAGTGTCCATAGGTACGATACTTCTAATCCGTTTGTAATGTTTGTCTGTGCAACATCTGTTTTTATAGCCTGAATTCTATTACTTCTCTAAATTCACCAGCTTAGTAGTGTTTTATGCAACATTTTATTCCTAAATACCAAGTTACAGACGGAACTGCAGGATGTGCAGTGAAATGCTAACAGTTTAACTAGGTTGTGCCAGTAGCTATTATAAGGTTGGTCTGGGTTTCTAAGTAACCAGACTATGATATTCGTACATTAAATGTATAATTTATAAGTAAATATAGAAATAGAAGCATGTTAACTTTAATTAGCTAATAAGAGTATTTTTTCTTTTGTGTTTGCATAAATTAATTTACTATTGAATTCACTTAATCCAAACTATTTATTTTTGACTGTTTTCTATTTCCAAGGGCCAAATGTTGCATTCTTTAGGGAAAACACTTATTCACTTCACTCGGCATTTTGCTTGGATGAATGCCATGAGATTTGCCCCTAAAAGCCATTGAATCTATACCTACATCAAGCTTTAACAAATATTTCTCTGCTGCATTAAAGAGTTGCCTCTCTCCAGTCTGAATGTATTCCCTTTGCCATCTAAAGTTCTCATCTATCGATTTTTTTTTTCCTTATGAACACTCTTTGCTACATTTGCCGTGCTTTATTGTAATTCAGTTTTAATTTAACATTGGAGTGTGACATGATTAAGTCCCAGTGTTCTGGCTCCTATAGTTTGCCATGGTGAATACCTGTACTAGCATATAAGAACAACAGGTGAATTTTACAGTGATGTTTTCTGTGATATACCTCAAGCATCCTGACTCAGGAAAACATATGGGTGAAATGCATCATGAGATCCGAAGATTTACTTGACAAAAGATTTTCTGTTGTGAATTGTTCTTTAAGGTTGTTTCAGATTTGTTAATGTCCGTGGCACTGAAAATACAGAGAAGCAAGAGTTAGTCCTACCGATGGGCTTTTTAACAGTAACATCATATAACAATTCACGTACTTATTCTGTGTCTCATTGTCGTATCTATCACAGTTTTCCAGATGATGTTGAAGATAGTTTTTCTTTGTGAAAATATAACCAAAAAAGATTATAAGGAAGAGCTTAAAACATCTTCAGGCGGTCTGCCTTCCTTACAGAACCTGTCCTGCTTAGGAGATGCAATGTGGCGTTGTATAATTGCACCTCTAGTTACAGATAGACTTTCTGAGCCATGCAGACAGATGCCTCTTGAAAAACAGGGCTTCTCTTCTTGGGGAGATACTAGCAAGCATATACCTGAGTTCAATCACGCATCTCCAGCTGACCATATAGTTCCATACCCATCTAGGGGTATAATCCAGAAGCAGGTTATCTCAGAAATGCATTGCTGACTTCTTTTTTTGCTAAGAAGCAATTTTCACTTGATTCCATAGTAAGAAGGGAGTTGCGTGCCAGGGCTAAAGGACACACAATTTAAGATGCTGGCATTTTGGTAGCTCTCTTTTCACATGAGATCAGTCACCTGAAAAACTCAATTGCTGCTTCTGTGAAATTGAACACCTGATGTAACTCTTACTGTGAGCTGTCTTGCTCCTTCTGACCAGCTTTGTTTTTATCATCATCATCACTGCATGCCTTACTTGAATGAAGATGCTGCTTGTCACCTCAAGGGTAAGGGATGGAAAAGTTAATAATGGTCATCCAATCTTTTAGAAGAAGAAGCTGAGATATTTTGGAATGGAGATCTGTTCTAAAAAGCTAGCATTTCCTTCACTTGACAGTCCTAATGTGCTTTCTCTTGTCTCTCCATCCTCTGTGCCAAGTATGTTTCTCTATGCATTTAAACTGTGTGCTTTGCTTAAAGCCTGCACACATCTTCCCTCAATTACATTGATCCTGATGGAAAAAAATTACTTTGCTGTCCTTCAAATAACTGGTCACTGCACTTGTCACTTGCATTCCTTGATGAATAGATGCATATGGCTCTGTTGCATGATATGTGCTCTTCTATGTGGATTGTAGTCCAGACCACTGACTGAAGCAGGCTTCTAAAAGAGAAGTATTTGAGATAGCTAAGTGTAATGAAATAATAATTAAAAAAAAGGTGCAATCCTTTTTTACTGCTATTTCTTTTTCCAAGCATTTAGAGCATAAATTATGTGATTCCTTCACAACAATATCATTTTCAGTAACTTACTGAAAAAATAGAAATAAAATGTCAGTTCCCTTAGGAGCCATTAGCCTTTAGCAAATTCATGATGCAGTGGAAAGAAGAACATGCTGTGAAAGCTGGTACATGAAATCCATCAAACTAAAACATACATGCTTCTGAGGTTTAAAACATATTCTAATGAAGTATATGGTTTGAGGGGCAGGAGTCGTATCTTATACATGTGTTACTATTATTTATTCTGTCATGATCCCACTCGTAACTTAATAATTGAATTTTTTAGTATCAAAGAAATATAAGAAACCTTTAGTCCTTTCCATCCAGTATTAATTCCATGTCTGGCTATAGTGGAGAGAGGCTTATTGTACTTGTGTGTTTGCCTGACCTTGGGAGTGGTGTTAAACCTGAAAGCTGCTCTGGTGAGTGTTAAGACTCTCCAAGGGACTGAAACATGCACTCTCTTCACATATTTTTAGACATTCTTTCCAAATCTGTACCAAATATGATTTCTTTCTTTGGAAAACTCATTCTAACACATTTGATGGCATGCGTTTTGGACAACTAGCCAGTAACGAGAGATATTACCAATCTCTGACTTAAAAAGCTCATATACAGAGTTCTTTTTGATGTCTGCATGTATTCATACAAGAATTTTATCCATATATGAACATATAAAGCGTGCAAGTATCCTATTAGTGTAGGATATAAAGCTTCAGTAGTTTCTATGTTTGAAGTTCAGGGGTTAGACAGATCTAACTTTTGCAATACTGCTAGGACTTTTTAAAAGCAATCCTGAATATGGGAATTACATCCGATTATATGACTACATTAATCCTGCTATGGAGTCATAACATTGTCAGTTTATCTTGATGATCTAAGTTCTTAACTTTCTTTCTTCAGAGTAGCATGTAGGGGTTTATGTTTGAATGTCTGTTTGTTGCAGCAGAATCTGGTCCTGCACAGCATGTGCTCAGCAAGCATGAAGCGTGATTTATAGATACTTTTCTTGATCCACAGGCAGCAAAGTTATAGATCTCACTTAAGCTTGAGTATAAAAAATATGTTAGAGACCTCCTTTTGCTTGAGGTTTTCATGCCCTATGGAATATTTCTCTCACTCCCTGGGATTTCAAAGTAAACGGCATGCGTGATTAAAGTAATGCCTGTCTTTTCTCATTTTCATGTCTGTTTCAGTTACTGCTCTAATTTTAAGCACTGAGGTGTAGATTTGCCTGATTTTCTTATAATTACCTGTAAATGCAGTAGTCAGTACTGTAGCTGTCCATTTTAAAAGGTATTCCTCTTGCTTGTTGATGAAGCAAAGACACTGACATTCTGATACTGCTTCTGTCCTTACTGGCTGTGAGCTGCCTTGCTGCCTTCAGGGCCCTTATTTGCTCATTTTTGACACCTTTGTGAACAGCAGAAGTCAGTTAAAAACAAACCTTTGGATAACATGCAAATGCTCATTTGAATTTGGGGACTATTTTGCATTGTATGTTTTAATTTTCTGCTTAAATTAGTTTTCTGCTTAAAAGCAACTGGAGGGAATGAGATTAGAAGGGGAGGGGGAATCTCTGAGCCAGGACCAAAGGCTGTTGGAAAGGAAAATTTTTCTGCAGTTGTGAAACTGTGAGCCAGTGCAGCGAGATAACTGTCCTGACAGAATATGAACTCAGAAAGGTTTTGGTGCATGATGAGTCACATTAGTCCAGTGCACACCGCTATTGTTGATGCGATGCACAAGTGTTTCTCATCTTCTTGCCCTCAAGCTCAATGGTGCTGGAGAGTATCTAAATACCTTTAACTCCTTGTGTTCCAGAACCAAATTGCTGTTTGAGTGTGCATGTTTGATAAATTATATACTCTTCATATCCCAAAAATAGATGCTATAATGCTTACTGAAACTCCATGAGGGCTGCAATCATTCTGTATGGAAAATACGTTGAAACGGACAGTAAAAAAGTGGCCTGGGGAATTTAGTCATTTGCAATCTTAGACATTAAACATCAGCACTGAGATTTTCCAGGTTTACCTATTAAAATTAATAGAAGCTAGATAATCAGTTCCCTTTTATGACTTCGAAAACCTGTTTTCGCTGTCTTTAAAAAAAGTTAAAAAAAATAAAACATTTTTGCCAAGGAAAGACAGTAGATTTAATATTACTTTGGTGTTTCTATTTTGTAACGAGCATGAAATGTAAGCTAATATGAGAAGCAAAGAATTGCCAGTATACAAAACTTTATTTTTGTGTGTTCAGTATTTTAAAAAAATACTGTGTTAAACTTTTAAGAGCAGTTTCAGAGCAGCGAAAGCTCCCACAGGCTTGGTGGGGTTTTTTTGTCAGTTTGATCATATTTGAAATGTCCAAATTATTACAATCTAAAGCATAAAATGTGTTTCAATATACTATAAATTCTGCTTTATAAGTATTTTTATAATTTAAAATAAATGTTAATCTCAGTGAAGATAATGACTTCTAAACCAGATTGGTATCTGAATATTATCCTCTAAGCAATATTTTCTCCCACTTTGTTTGGGGTTTGGTTATGTGAAAGATATCTCAGTACATCTTGAAGTATCTAGCATTTAAAGTAAGAAGCAACATAGCTGAAGGGTTTTTTTTCCTTTGAGAAATTCTACAGTTGTGTTGATTATGGAGGTTTTCTAAACCAAAATACGTGATAAATTACAAAGACAAATGCTGGTTTATATTACTGTTGGAAAGAGACTGTTCTGTTAGCAGTCTAAAGTACCACGTTTTTAGGAGGCCTGTCCTATAGACTAAGAGATTTCATTTCCTACTGATGTTTGTGAGGACTGAGAATTTTTGGGACCTGCCATGAGATGCAGTGTCACATTCCAAATTAGTATGGACCTACTGAACCAATAGATCAGAGACCTTCATAACCAAGAGAAAGTCTATCCATCTACAGGTGGAATAAAATTAATTTTTTTGTGTTTGTTTTATATCAAAGGTAAAATAATTCTGGCCACTGCTTTATACATTTTTTTGTTGTTGTTTTTTCAAACCAGGTTGTATTAAATATACAGTAGGAAAATTTTAAAGTACTTTGTTTTAAAATACTTTTGTTATTCTGAGGAAGTTTTGAAGAAACAGATTTCTCAGCAACATCTGGAAAAGTAATTTTGCAAATTTCTCCCTAATGCATACTATAGCATTAAAATGAATTGTAGAACAATGGAGAAGGAAAAAAAAACCCACCAATACAAACATTAAAACTATTACTTTTCATTCCTCCTATTAGCCTCAGAAGTGTGGGGGTTTACAAAAAAAAAAAGCTTGCTCTTTTTCATGTCCCCATGTCTCATTGCCATGTATGTAATTTTTAGTTGCCCATTATTAAGGCTAGAGGACAAAAAAGTATGTGAGGTTTTGATTTCAAGCATGTTTTGATTTGTTGGTCAGTTAATTGGTTTCTAATTGATTTGAGACTGAGCAGAAGAAAAATTTGGAATAGCTTTAAACTGAAAAGTTCAGAGTTCGTAGCTGAAGGGCCAATAAACAACTGTTCTCTCTTTGGAGATAAAGGGGAAATGTAACACAAACTGACAAATTGGTTACATAGATACTTCGAATAAAAAAAATATTGATGTTAGGATCAGGATCTAGATAATATATATTTCCAGGGTATGCTGGACCCCACAGCAAAACACATCCAAGCTTTCGATTAATGAGAGCTAAACCTGAGCTTTTGTACAGCTTCTGTCTCCCTTTAGGCTGGGTATTTATCAGATATTCCATTTATTCTGTCAAATAGAGCTTCTTGCCCATCTTCTCTGTCTGCAAAAATATACCTTAAGCTGTATTAAAAAGGTAGCAGAAAAGCCCTGACAAATAACAAACAATCCTTGAGCCCTGACAGAAGTCCTGACGTATAGCAAAACTGTCTTGCCAAATGCATCTTCCAACTCAACACCCTTTAACAGATGTGCTGACTGCATAGTCTTTCATGTTTTCATATTCTAGTGTAGATTATTAGTCGCATATCTGCCTTTACCATGAAGTTATAGAGACTAAGTTAGTACGTTATGAAAATGTAAAATAATTTGGATAAATAACAAAACAGGAATTTAATTCAGAAACCCTTAGGGGTATATTCTCATTTCAATGAGAGGCAGTTTATCCTTAATGAGAGGCTTATGCATAGCTGTCTGTGCACTGAGATGAGAATACACTCAAAACTGCTTAAACTCGAGAGCTACGAATAATCTGTTTAGAGTTTTTGTAGTCAAAAGAGATGGAATTTTAAAAGTAACTAGTTAGCCCTTATTTGCATAAGAAAATTAGCTGAAATTCAAGTCTTGGAGGAAAATTCAAAGGGTTTTGTCACCTCTATTACATGCTATCTGATCAAATTGTACATGAAGGCAAATGGCCTGATCTTTTTTTCTGTTTAAATCTTGCTAAGCACATTTTATAAGATTTATTTTTTTTTTTTCTAAGAATCTTGTTGGTAAAGAAACTTGTTTGAAGTGGCATTTTTTTCTGAATTAAACTGATCATGATTACATTGCAAAAAGATATTTACCCAGTGTTGATCTTTGTTCTTTTAAAAGAAAACGACCATTGTTCTTTTAAATGCAAACTGCTAGTTCTATCTTATTTTATTTAGACTCTTCCTCATAGTCTATTTGTTCTTACTCTTAAGTGTAGTCCCTTTGGTTCAGACTTTTCCTACCTGCCATACAGGGCAAATCCAAAGGAGCTCCACATTACATTACCCTAGATTTGCTTCCCTGTAGCTACAGTACCAGTATGCCTTTTTGATTCTTAGAAGGACCCTGGGTTTTGGTTCTGTCTGTGTTCCAAATGTGGTTTCAGAGCAGAAGAAAAATGCTAAGTCGAGATAATAGTGGAGGTAGTAGAGGAGAACAGGTTTACAAAATAGGAGCATGTACCAAAAATAACTACTGGCAGTACTGGAGAGAAAATGTGTTTTGAAATGCCGTGTAGGAGCATCAGTACTTTAACAGGTGGTTATTGCTTGTGCCCACATGCTGTGTTTAAAATAACTGCAGTGTGTGCACTGAAGTTTTGTATACATTAGGTTGATCAGGAGAGCGATTCGATGACTTTGGCTGTTTGCAGTTTAAACCAGACTGTGCAGGTCTTATCCATTATATTTTAAGCTACATAAGATGATGTTGCATGAATTTTTATGTAACAATTAAATGCAAGTTAAAGTCACTTTTATTATTGCATGAAGGATACCATGTTAAAGATACACATTTTAAACTTTTCTAATATATTTTTATTATTTATTAATTAATAATAGCTAAATAGATGAAACTACTTTTACAATTTTACCTGACAATAGAAATATTTTTTTCTATCTTGAGATCATAGGCAAATAATGTATTTCAGTTCAGTGCATGTTGATTTCAAAGACCTAGGAAGAATGCTCAGCACTTTAAGAAATCCTCTGAGTTTATACATGGAAAAATACTGCTGACTTCAGATAATTCTCACTTCAGTTACTCTAAAACGTTGCTGAGAATAATAATTTTATGAGTCATATTTGCTTTTGAATTTAGGATAGCTATAGAAGTTTTGCATTTTTTTCTGCTTCTTTAGGCAGTGGACACTGTTAAAATATGTGTCTAAATACAGTCATGCAGTTTAAAATATCACATGCCTTTTACAGGAATTTGCTTAATTTGAATTTTTTTTCTTTTTTTTTTTTTTTTTTTTTTTTTGAGAGAGGAAGGTGCTAATATAAAAATAGCAGCAAAAAAAATGAAGAAGTGCAGTCAGTCAGTTCTGACTATAAAGTAGGCTCCAGGATTTTGGGTACTTGTTTGAAAGGTGCAAACGACAGTCCATAGAGAGCAAAATCCTCTATGCTGAGATTGCCTCTGAGCTGTTGGGGATGCTTCTGACAGCTTAATTGTGTGCACATTGTCATTAGCTCTTGAAATACAAAGCAGTAAGGCACATGGCTTTACAGAGTGGAGCTTTGAAGAGCTTCAGCCCCAGGCCTGTACCCTCTGTATCAACACTGTAGAAAGATTCAATTTAAATGCTAAATTATATTGGAGTACAGATAGAAACCAGACCACGTGGATCATCCCACTAACTTCAGTTTTGCTTCTAGGGAGCACACTTGCAAGTTCTTAGAAGCAACCTGAGTTGCAATATCTGAAATGATTTCTGAGCCATAATGATTTGACTGTGTCACTCCAAGCAGACTTCCTTGCAATTTGAGACCAACCCTTCTCCTTATGTTTTATATCCAGATAAGTCAGACACGAGGGAGAAAATGCTTTATAAGTGCTTTTGTGAGGACTCTCAAACTGAAAAAGTCACTGAAGGCTAATCCTGAGTGATTGCAGTAGACTGTAAAACACCCCTAAAATAATTTCTGGTTCATTTCTCAGATAGACATGCATGAAACTAGCTGATACCTGTGACACAGATCAGGAGTGACTGAGTGTCTATTTCAAACTTGCTTTTAAACAGTTCTACAACCTCTTTTGAAATCTCTTTTCCCTTCCTCACTATTTTAATTTCATTGCTAACTGAAATTTGTGGACTAAGCTTCCAGCTTTCACTGTAAGCATGCCTCACTGTTTTTTTGGCTAGGACATAATGAACTTAGTCTGCTGTCTTCAAGTCATAAAGTAGATGCTTTCTTTATTAGTTGTAGCTGCCAAAATACATTATTACTTTTCTTTGATGCACTCTGTTCTGTCAGGCAAGAACAAACAGAACCATGCTCAAAGGGAAGAGGACAGCTCTTCCAGAAAAGTTAACTCTTTGTTTTGTTTTTGATCAGTGTTGATATAATGAGGGAATACATGATCACAAGTAGCAGGACTAGTGCAGAATGTGTGTATTCAAACCGTAATTATTTTTGAGATGTTGATAATATCACAAATAAAATCATGGGAGGTAACCAGATTTCTCTGCAGAGGAATTTGAGGAAATGGGTACCATGTTAATTTGCACAGAATATTGGGCAGCAGCAGAGGAGGATGATATCTATGTATATATGGCTATGGTCTGAGGAAAAATACCCTGTCTTGCTCCTTCTGAGCCTCCCAAGGTCAGGCTGTTTTCATACAGGATCATGCCAAAGGCATTAGCTGTCTATAGTTGTTGCCATCCTGAATTTGGCCTAAAGCAAGGACTGTAGTCAAAGCTAAAGGCAGGATGACTTGCTAATTTTTACCTGAAGATACAGACCTACCATATTGTGCATATTTGACATGTTTTGCAAAAGCTCAATGTAGAAATAGATACGACTTTTTACTCAGGTAAGCCATTTCAAATCCAGGAGATGAATGGCAAACAGCAGGAAAAGTGACTTAAAAAGCTGTAGAGCAAATGCCTGTGTCAAAGAAATGATTTGAAGGAGCTCAAAGGTATGAAGCAAAAGATTTCTTTAGCCAGCAATGCTGACTACCTTGAGGCACTTGGACTGCATTGATTTTGTCCAGGTTCAGAAACAGGTCTCACCTGCTTCTACAGTCCTACTCTTGCATAGGTCAGTGGTCTTACAGTTGTACATGCTAGTGGGGCACCTGTATTAAGGGACAAGAGAGAGTCTTTCTGAAAAAGGCCAGACTCTCCTAGCTCCATAGAAGTCCTAGCTTCTCCATTGCATCAGTACCTGTGAACAGGAAGTAGTAATGTTTATTTTTGGACTCTCTTGGAATTTGAATATGTGGCCAAAGTACTTTGTGTGTTCTCAGGCTTCACGGTTCAGGGAGGAGGGATGATCCTTGTCTGGCGTCTGGAAACAGTGGGGTGCCTTGTGCCAACAGACTGCTTTTTGACATCACAAAGTAGTGGGATGTAGTTGGGAACTCTGAGCATTTGGGGAAGGACTCATAGATTCAAGTGGGCCAGGTCTTTTTCCTCTTTATTTCCCAAAGTGTGTCTATGTCAGGTAAAGGGCAGAAGGAATTTGTTTGATACCACGCTGGTAGCTGAGCCACAGAACCCATTTCTATGAGAGAACTGACCCCTGTGGTGTTGCTGTGTGCCAGAGAACTCCGAGGTTACTGGTTTTGTGCTTCAGTAACACAATGCATTGGAGAGGAGCTGCCTTGGGCTACTGGCCTGCAAAAAAGGAACGCATGTTTGAGTTAATGTGACACCTAGTGATTTTGGGGGCTTTTTTGTGACTTTTTTTTTCCTAGTACATGTCTAATGCATTTCTTCTAGAAGTATAGTCACAGGATCTGTTACACTTGCTCAGTGTTTAAGATTAGTTTTCAGTCAGTGCTTTTGAAGTTAGTCTCTTACAATTTAGGTCAGTGAACGGAGTGTATAGACATTGAACTAACAGCTTTCTGAGCTTCAGTTGATACTACTAATAGGATTTTCTAATGTTTGTTTAAATTTTTTGGAGTAAGGGAGTGGAAGAAGAGCACTGAAATAGTTAGTGTATGTGTGGTCTTAATTGAAACAATATAAATGGTAATTTTAACATCTTTTGGAGCAAGATGAATATTTACTGTTTGAATGTTATGATGTATTTGCTACTTAAATTGTCTCTAGTAGGAAGCTCCTAGGAGGAATAGGAAGAGGTTCCAGTAACATGAAATTGGCATGAAACATTGAAGTGTTTTTAGTCTTCAGATTCTTGTTTACTTTTGTGAATCAATCATGAATATTAAATACAATTTAATGTCTTTATAAATGCAAGGAGTTTTTCAGTCTTTCCTATGTAATGGGAAGAAGTGCTTATGGAAACGTTGTTGGCAAGAAACTTGTACTAAGGTACTGGAAAAGTAAATGTGTCTGTTTGTCTGGTCAGACAGATTTGTAACTGTATAAGGTCTATTGAACTGCTGAATGCTTAAACATCTTACAAATGGTGAGTCCTCAGTTGTCTTTAACTGAAATCAGTGATCTACTCCATAGAAATGCCTCTTTAGTTTGAAGAAAACATAGGAAGGCATCTAGCATCTGGTACATATGTGAGGAAATATTCTGCTGTTTAATAAATCATTGCTAGCACCATGCCTGACCTTATTTAAAGTTAACAGTAACTGCTTAATAGTAAATGTTGTCTCCTTCAGAAGCCTGCAAGAAGTCTTGTACTTTGTCCAGTGGTCAGAAAATTCAAGCTCTATAAGAACAAGGAAGAATGTTATTTTATTGAAATAGATTTTTAGTGAAGGTGCCCTGGCTGGCACTTGCATCCCACCTAAACCAATATATTGACTTCTTTACTGATTGTGTGGTCTTGGTGATTGAGGCAAAGAGTAAAAAGTAGAAGGGACATACTATAGTGGAGCCATTCAAAGAGATGGGATAACTAATCAAAATGGGGCATGAAGAAGCACAGAGATGCCAGGATCTGTGGCCAACAGAAATTAATTAGTATTTTGTAGGCTATCACACAAAATTTGGCTGTAGAGTTCTGTCTTTTTTTCACAACTAGTAAAGAAGTACACTGCAGAAAGGATAAAATGAGTGGAACTAGTGAAAAAACTTTGAGACTTTTTTGACAAAAAAGAAAGAAAAGGAGGAAAGTAACATTTTTCTAAAATTTCCAACCATTATCAAGGACAGATGGCTGTTTCCAAATGGTTTGCCTCTGAAATACTGCCTAGTTCTATGCTAGCTGAATTTTTCAAATATTTTCTAAGTTTGGAGCAGATTGCAGTGATTGAAATGGAAGGTAAGAAGAGATAGCTAGCCTCTGTAATGTCTATTTCTAGAAAAAACTGGCAACATGTCAGCTGTACAGAGATGGAAATAGACGTTACTGATCCATTACTGACACCTGGTCAGTAACGCAAATGAGCAACTCCAGTTTCTGAACTAAACTGAAATAAAGTCCCCAAAATCTTTTTTTTTCTCTTCTTTTTTTTTTGCCTTCACAATGTTACACATGTTACCTCAGTCTTATGAAAAACCCATATTGCATAAATTGTACCCAGGAGGTCCTCATAAAACCTCGTCTCCATTAGGACTGTGAAAATACAGCATCTGGGTCTATGTGTGTGTTACATTGGTTCTCTTGTCAAAACCTCTTTTTTCTTTTTTTTTTTTTCCCTCTTTTTTCCCTTGGTAAACCTCTTCAGGTTTGCATTGCAAATAGTTTGGTACATATGGTTCTCCTCCCTCATGTCTTAGTCATATGCACACACGTGCTGTGTGGTGATAATACCAAATGATTAGTATCTTTTGTTTTCTGTTTGAGTGGCAGCTTGGTTTTTATTTTATATAATGTGCTAATATTAACCAGTTCTGTGACATTAAAGGAGCACGTTAAAATCTTGGACAAAGCCAGCAGGACACTAGGACTTTTGAGCTGAAGCAATAGAGACTGCTGTGAAAAGGTTGGGGTTGAAGACAATCCAGAATCTGGGGAGCAGGGCAAGACCTGCATGAAGCGCTTGCTGGCTGTAAGAGAAGATTGAAGTGGCTGAGACACCACTGTGGGGGACCAGTAGTACTCAAGTCAGGGTTACTAGCAGGGAAGCTCTGACCTGTAGATGCTACCTGACCAGGGGAGCACATACTGAGTAAAAAACTATCTTGATGAAGTAGAAGGATGAATGCATGGATTAATGGGTTTTCAGAGCTGTATGTTATCTCTGACTCTGACAAGGTGATGGTGTGTCAAACAGTTAAGTGAACTTGTAGTCAATAAGTTGTTGAACTTGAAAATGTGTTGAAGTTTACAGAAGCACTAAGAACTCTCAGCTGCTTTGGAACATAAGGGTGCATGCAGCCGTAATCAATTTTAGCATTTCCAAACATTTGAATTAATGACTTTGCCTTCTTCACATGAAAAAAAAAAGATCTTTTTAGACCTACTGAACATAAAAGAATGCAAGGCAATAAATACCAACCCAGAAAGACAACTCTTGAACTTGTAATCCAGACAAATGGACACTTATCTTTGTGGCTGAAATATGTAAAACATGCTGCTGCAGGACTGAAGAAAGATGTTTAGATTACATTTGCAGTCTTAGACATGAAAAACAGATTGCAGCCCAAAAGCAGGGACATGTATTTTTGGGGGATGTATTTATCAGTTAATAGTGAACAGAAGGAGCTGACTGACTGATTAAAAGACAAGAAAGAATGGACTGCCTCTGCTCCAGGGAGAACAAACCTGGTTAACAATTCTAGGCAGACTCTCCTCAAGAAGAAGGTGTTTTCAACTAAAAGCAGGCTTAAAGCAAAACAAAACAACAACAACAACAAAACACACACAAAAAAAAAGAAAAAAAAAACAAAAAAAAAAGG
>JAWWMO010000083.1:101571083-101603321 GCA_035047845.1 Dendrocincla fuliginosa
GAGGGTTGAAAGAAAAAAAAAAAAAAAACAACAAAAAAACACACACAAAAAAAAAAAAAAAACCGAAAACAAACAAAAAAGGCCGCCATGTAAAGATTTAAGTCAACTCATGCACACTGAAGGATGAGAAAATTAAATCTGATTCCTGAAATGTTCCTGAATGCAATATAAGTGAGTAAATGCAATAGGCAGATAAGAAAAAATAATGGTGAAAAAATATGTATTCAATTGATGATCAAAAATCTGGCTGCATGTCTGGTTCTTTGGTAGTTCACCAGAGGACTGCTTCTTCCTCTACCCCAGCTCAGGCATTAACTATGTGGACTGAGAAATTTTATTCCGCCTGAGATACATAAGTAGCTTTAAACATAAATACTAAGTATTCATCTTTCATATCTAAATGTAACCTCTGTCTTGTCAGTTGTAAAAAAAGAGGGGAAAAAAAGGCCTCAACCAGTTTTTGTATCAGGACTTAGTAAGGGACAGTGAAAACAAATTTATGGCCGGATTGTAAAATGCATCTCTTTAAAATGTATGAAGCAGCTGGTCTGACTAGTAACGTGCTATCTGCTTCCCTATTTGGGGATTGGGAGGGTGGATTGTCAGGGGCTTCAGGTGCTCTGAATGTTTGTCTGCTGTTCCTGAGCTGTTCCACATGCTCTGTGTTGCTGTGGTAAAACACACGGTGGTGTCTGAACTATGTGTGTGGCTCAGGAGATGTGCGTGTGAAACATGGTCTGCTTTTGCTTTCCTCTTTGTTGTATAGTCCTACCCATCATGACCCAAACCCCTGGGCAACTCTTGGTTGGTAGGATTTTTCATATGGTTTGCTGTGGAAGAGGGAACTTTGACAACCTTCTTAAGCAGCTAAAAATCGTGTGTCAGGTTCTATTAAAATGAAGATATTTAAATAGCTATTACAGGAGACACTTCTGTCTTCTGTTCCTGTTATCTCTTGCAAGGCAGAAAGAAGAGCAAATCGCCTTCCTTTGCTCATTTTTCTATGTAGTCATGAGACCTTTTTCCTTTCCTGGAGTCTTAGACTGTAAAGGCCAATGTTTAAAGAAACAAACGAATACTATAGTGGAAATAGTAGTCCTTCCCTCTATTTCCATCACTCTAATTTCTTTTTATGTTCCTCTGAAGTGATCACAGTGGGAGGGGGAAGGCAAGGGAAGCTGCCTGTTTGCTTTCATTTGCCTTCATTTGGGCTGACCACTAGATCAGCAGTTTCTGAGTTTTCTATTTTGAGAAAACTGCTGTGGAGTCTCATAGCACTGGGTGATGCTGCCAGGGTGGGTTTTTTTGGTGTTTTGTTTTCTTTTTTTCAATAAGAAATGTCTAAGGACATAGTTCCTGGGTTTAGATGCACCTTAGAAGTGGCTCTCTGATTTGCTTCTGAACCAATTACTGTACCCTGAGAAGTGCACAGCAGGACTAATCAAACTGTGTGTACGGTTTGCATTCAGATGTACAAAAACAAATGAGAAAATGCAGAATAGGTAGCTGTTTCATTAGATCTTTCTTACACATTTATTTTAATTTTTGTATTCTTTCTTACAAATTCAGTCAACCCATTGGTAGGAACTGAGCAAGACATGACTGTGTCCTATACATTTTGGTTTTATTTGGGGACATAGGAGCACACTCGGGCAGAACTGAAGGCCTGAAGCTGACAGCATTCATGACTGAGACTGAATTCAGCACTCACGGCTGAGACTGAAATCTCACAAGTGAGGAAGGATATTTGCAGTTCTCCCTGAAGTGAATTCCCACCGGAAAAGGAAAATTCTTCAATATCTTTACAGTGTGCCTTCTCCCATTCCCCAAGAAGATTCTTACAGAATAACAGAAGCCAGCAGTCAATGATAGTAGCCTGCAACCCATAGCTCAGTAATTTCAATTTCTGCCATCTGCTGTTAGCATGCCAGTGGCTTGGGAAACTGAGTTCCTGTGGAACTCTAATTAGCAGATCTTGCTTAAAGTCATAATTTATGTCTAGATTTAGTTCATATTTTAGGCTTTTTTAAGGATTGCTATTACAGTTTCAGTGTAAAATTTTGTTTCATAATGTAATTTCTTTGGGTTGATAAGCAGACATAGGTGAAATTACAGGATCATAGAATCATTTAGGTTGGAAAAAAACCTTTAAGACCATGAAGTCCAGCTGTTAATCTAACACTGCCAAATCCATTCATTAACCATGTCCCTAAGCACCACATCTACCCATGTTTTAAATACCTCCAGGGGTGGTGACTCCACTACTGCCCTGGGCAGCCTGTTCCAGTTCCAGACTTACCCCTTCAGTGAATCCAATCTAAACCTCCCCCAGTACAACTTGAGGCCATTTCCTCTTGTCCTATCGCTTGTTATATGGCAGAAGAGACTGACCCCCACCTGGCTGCAACCTCCTTTCAGATAGTTGTAGAGAGCAATAAGGTCTCCCATGGTGGAATAGCAGGTCCCTGACTGTTTCCCCTTGGATTATGGAGGCTTCATTCTGCTCCCTGTTCCTGTCTTCCAGCTCAGGGTGTTGTGTACCTGGAGAATGACCGGTCTTACTATTAAAGACTGAGACAAAGACGGCATTAAGTATCTCAACCTTTCTTCCTCATCCTTTTTTTCACTGTGTTTCTCCCTGCATCCCATAAAGGATGGGGAGTCTTCTTAGCCCTCCTTTTTTTTTTTGCTAATATATTTATAGGAACATTTTTTATTGTCTTATACAGCTGTAGTCAGATGAAGTTCTAACTGGGCTCCAGCACTTCTGATTTTCTCCGAGCATAATCTCATGACCTTGTAGTCCTTTGGAGTTTCATGCCCCTTCTTCATTGCTGCCTACCTGAAGAATCAATAGTGGATAGTAATCGAAGGGCCATATCAGTGTAGGAAAACTTTCTCTTCACATATTTAAGCCAGTCCCCATGGAGGGAGCAGACTTGCCCTAAGATGTCGGTCTGGTGTGCCTCAGTGACTGAGTAGAATAAACAAAGATAAAGCAATGGTAGACATTAAGCTTTCAATTTCAGAAGCCACTAAGTGAAGATAGCTGTAGAGATTCTAAGTAATGTCCTGTCAGTAATGTGTGACCATTAACAGCTGAATGAAGAGGTTTAGCTTGTGAGCAAAAAAAAAGTGGCAGCTGTTCTGTATTTTGGTTTTGTGATGCTTCCTGAAACTTTAACCAAGTTGTTGATAGCCGTCCGTGTTTTCTCTTAGACACTACTTAAACACTACATGGTTACTAAAACCATGCCTTGAGCTCTAGACTTTATAGGAGTTTTCTGTTCAAGAGTTCTCAGGAAATCATCAGGATACTCAAGATCATAGTGAAATGAGGCCTTCTTTTCCTCTCTCAATCTTCAAGTAACTGTCTACTAGAGAGCAAAACGTACTAAGTATCTCATCACAGACACTTTTCCTTAAAGGATCAAGTCTGTCTGATAGCACTTAAATTTTTCAAACCTGAAACAAGAAATAAGAGAAATGGTTTAATAAATTAGCATTTTATCTCTTCTTTTCCCCATCATTGTCATAAAAATAAATAAATGATATGAAAAGAAGTAGCACACTATTAAGGGTAAATATTAAAGGCTTTGAGCACACTGTAGCACACTCCATCAAAACCTCTTGTAGCACTTAAATTGGTGGCTTTGACAGTAGAGGTACAAAGGGAGGATTGAAAGGAAGGTAGTTCCTCCGTGGCACTTTCAGTATCAGGTTTAAGGGAATTATCACAGGCCCTGCCATCCTACCCTGACTTTAGTTGCAAATGAATTGAGGTTCAGAGTTGCTGGCAGAGTCCGGCCAATGGAAAATTCTGGAGTTGTAAAGAAAGTGTGGCTGAAGGCCGAGATGTACTGTTCTTGGGAGGCACTTTGGTATGGGGCCAAGAAGGAAGACTTGTGGTGGCCATTGTGAACTGGCCTGTGTACTGTACAGATCTTGGAGCATGCAGATCTTCTGTGTTCAAGTTGTCTCACTGAGTGAACCACTTGGATTGCTCTAAGCAAACTGTGCGCAAGCTAGTATGTGTGCAGTATGAACACTGAGAGGCCAACGACTGTAGTGAAACAGAAAGGGAAATAATTTGGCTACGTAGATAGGAATTGTCATGTGTGTTGAGGCCAGCAACTCAGTCTTTCCCAGGTAGGGTACTTCACAGCATGACCAGGAACACTGGAAATACAGTGTTTTCTGTGGTATAAATTCGTGGATTCTCCAGATTTGGGACAGTTTTCATCCCTGAAGCATTGGAGAGGCTTGGCTTCTGAGTTACCTATCCTCAACAGAGTAAATGTGACATCCTGAAATTAGCATGTACAAGGGAGAATAGAGTAGAATGCTGTTTAAATTTTACAGAAAGTTCAAGGAATGGAACACATATTTTATACTAAAATGTCTTGTAAAAGTCCTCTCTTTCCAATACAAATCTAGTTCTAGGGAGAAAATTCTTAGCTTCTTACAATATGGAAGAAGATACTACTATTCACGTTAATTAAGGTTAGATGATATAGAAATTAAGCTCCTCTGAAAGTGAAAGATATAATGTTTAAAGATAGAAATGATGACAATGCTTCTGTCCATGGAAATGAAAATGAGCATTTGATCTGAAGTTATAATTCAGTTCAGGGTTTTTGTTTTTGTTTTGTTTTTTTTTCTTTTTTTTTTTTATTATGTTATGAAATAACCACACTGACTCAGTCATAGTGCTTAGGAAATTGCAGTTGAGATTCTAAAGCCATATATATAATGATTTATATGAATTACAGTAAATGACAAGAACCTCCTTTAAATCTGTCGAACTTAATTTTCTGCTCTGTGGAGCACAGTGATTGAGACAGTGAAGCTGAATGACGTTTTACACTGTGCATACTGCCAGCTGCCAAAAGCCTGTGGCAGTAGCTGAATCCACAATAAACCCATGGACAACTGGTCAAGAAGATGCAATGCATAATTCTCTCTCAGCAGGGCATCCAAGGGAACTTCCAGCATCATTTTGCAGTGCCTACAATGGCAAAGCAATGGCATTCTTGATGAACAGTTTAACGGAGCAGTACCAGCTATTTCAAATGTTGCTTCAGATGCTGCTAAGTGGTTTAAGGATCATACTGTCTTTGGTGCTCTGTAATATCAGAATCATAATTAGGATAAATGTCATATTTGACTGTAGACCAGCTATATCCAAAAGGGAGTATATAGCATACTATTTTTTAAGCTAGGTGGTTAGTAGATACTCAGATTCTCATAGGTTATTCTGTTGGGAAGAAAAAGTGATGAGAGAATTTCCTATAATATTCAATGCATCTTCATTTGTTTGCAGAACAAATCTTCTCTTTATACTAAAAATTCTCCTTAGTGCCAAGATTATGCTTGAAATACACTGTCTGACCTTTCTTCTATCCTTGTATTGCAGCTGTTCCTCTAATATATTTTTGTTTTGTATTGCCTTTTCTGGCCACATCTGTGCTGCTTTTGTCTTGTCTTTTGCATATACCAAACAAGATTAAAATTGCTTTTAGCCACTGAGAGAATCTCTATTGTTGTGTAACAACAGCACCAGAACAGCATCTGCATGGGTTAGATTGGTAATTTCTTCTGTTTCAAAGGGATCTTAACTTTGTGTTACATTACAGTGAGTTAAGGATTTCCACTATCCCTCCAAAGTCACAGATTTTGTAGTCTATACATTTGATATGGAACTGCTCTTACTATGTGCTTTTAATGTATGCCAGGTTCCTTTTTAATTGAGAACAAAATGCCAAAGACATCAATGGTGTCAGATTAAACATCAAATTGATGTGTCCGGGGTAATTCATAAAATTTATCTTCCAATATCTGGGATTTTTTTTCCTGTTCAAAATTTTCTATTTAAACATAAGACTGAAGACTCTTTATCCTTGTGTGTGTGTAATTTTTGTATTCTATGACTTTTTTTTGGGGGGGGGGCGTGGGGCGCTTTGTGTATTAATGTAAGGGATACACCATTTTTATGCAGGGCCTGGAGTAGGAAACTAGAATGTATAGTGCATCTTCTTATGGCTTATCTGGGGTGACGGGACATGAAGTCTGGGAGTTTATCTTCTGGTTCAGGTGGCATCAGTGTCATATTTTTTCATGTTTGTGGTACTGAAGAGTATTATCACTGCATTGTTTTTCTAGGTGGTCATTTAATCGTTTTTTCTAGAGAAAAGGTAACTTGGAATTTTCTTTGAGGGTAATTCAGTACCTTGCAAACAATATAATGAAGTTTTCAATACAATGCTCTAGTTTTCATATGACACTGGATTGTTATCAGCCATAGTCATTGTCAAGCTGCTTTGCCAAAAAATTAAAAAAGTTTTCAACTGCAATCTTCATTTAATCTGAGGAGAAATTTAACATTTGATTGTTCATTTCTGTAGACTTAAAAGAAAATAATAATTTTCACTCTGATTTGAATTTATTAAAATAAATTTCAAATGACAGCCAAAAGGAAGAATGGACATAAGTCCATGATATTATTATTAACAAAGCAATTTAAAACCTCCACTCTTTAGGGATGAAAATATTTAGGTCCATAATATGTTCCTTCCCTTTAACTACAGTTATCTGAAAATATCTATTGTAATCAAGTATAAAGGATAATAGGACAATGTACTTCAGCAGTACACAGCAGGTCCACAGGCATAGATGCAGTTTTGGAAAATACAGAAATCTTTAGTAGATGTATAACAAAAAAAAGTACTCCATATGTGTGACATCTCTGTTGAAAAGTAGCCATGCATGTCATATCTCATACTCGCTGCATTTGTTACTCATAGTAGAACAGACAGGTAATATATTTCATTTTGTTTTACTGCAATCAGAAAGCAATATCATCCTTCTCATTGCACAACTAGCAGTGGAAGAATTAAGTTGTATGTAGCTGATTCAATTCTCAGTGACAGAGCTACAAAAGAAATACATGAATAAAACATTATTATAAATATGCTAGCATCAAAGCTATCGTCGTATCATGTAGAGGGTTTTATACTGTTAAAATCAACTGTATAAAAACAATCTTTTAAAATCTTTTTTGAAAGTGGAACTTTGTTCAAATGACTGGTTTTTCTATTGTATTTTGAAACTCTGTGCTCACCTCTTCAAGACCAAAATTTTGCATTGTGCTTGGAGAAAAATGTTATTTCTTTAAAAAAAAAAAATATCCATCTGTAGTCATTTATTTGTGAATTCTCTTTTTGAACACAGGGCATTCTTTGGCTGCATGGAGTGAAAAGGCTTGCTCCACAAATTTGTTGAGCAGATATATATTTTTTGATATCTTGAACAGTGGGTGGAGGTAAGCTTTCTCAGTGTGGTTTGAAAGAAAACTTAATATAGTGTATGCGGGAGTTCAGATCTTGTAATCTCATCTTAATTCTGCTTCCGTCTCTGCTGTGTAGCTTTGGACTTGTGGCATAATTTCTCCATGCTTCCATTTTTGATTTTCATTTGTGTGCCTTTGCCTGAATTCAATTGTAGTATAGGATTTTTGATGTAGGTACTTAATGGGGTAGGTGGTACATTTTTCAGGTGGAGTAGTTTCACTAGGTAATTGTACAAAGACTATTTTACAATGTACTAGAAACTGGATTAAATAGAACATAGCATCCATTCTAATGTGATCCATACTATCAAACCATCCATACTATCAAAACAAAATAATCTGCAGGTTGCTTTCCTATTGCTATCTTTCTTTTCCAAAATTAAATTTGAACCCATGTAAATTTATATATAATGTATATTATATATACACACAATGCATATATAGATGTGTGTATATATTGTTTCCTTACAGATAACTTATTTCAATAATAATTATGGATGCAACTGTTTTCCATATCAGTCTTTCATGTTTCTGCTATTTTTTAAATTAGTCTCTGGATCTACTGCCACAGTTGGGCAGTTAGGGTTTTGGCATAAGAAATAGGCGATAATTCTGATGGAGATCCACAGCCTAGTTTAGTCAAAGCAATATGTTAGTCAGTATGTCTTTACTTTTCAAACGCTAGAGTGGGAAAGTGCACGACTGATTGCTGTGCTGCTATATCTCTCTGAGTCAGCTGAAAAGAGTAGTTATTCATTGTTCTCAGGATAGAAATCACAGAATGATTTAGCTTGGAAAAGACCTCTAAGATCATTGAGTCCAACTGTTAACCCAACACTACCAAGTCCACTATTTGACTATATCCCTAAGTGCCACATCTGCATGTCTCCAGGGATAGTGACTCCACTACTGCCTGACCACCCTTTCTGTGAATAAAATGTTCCAAATATCCAATCTAATGTCTCCTGGTACATCTTGAGGCCATTTCCTCTTGTCCTATTGCTTGCTACTTGAGAGAAGAGAATGACTCCCACCTGGCTACATAAGGTCTCCCCTGAGACTCCTCTTCTCCAGGCTAGACAGCCTCAGCTCCCTCAGCCACTCTTCATCACACCTGTGCTCCATCCCCTTCACCAGCCTCATTGCCCTTCTCTGGAAAACTCCAGCACCTCAATGTCTTTGTTGTAGTGAGGGGCCAAAAACTGAACACAGTATTTGAGGTGCAACTTCACCAGTGCCAAGTACAGGCCCTTGTCCTACTGGCCACACTATGTCTGATACAGGCAGGCCAGGGTACCATTGGCCTTCTTGGCCACCTGGGCACACTGCTGGCTCATATTCAGCTGCTGTCAACAGCACCCCCAAGTCCTTTACCACTGGGCAGCTTCCCAGCCGCTCTTCCCCCAGCCTGTAGTGTATTTGGGGTTGTGATTCAAATGTAGGACTTGGATTTGGCCTTGTTGAACCTCATCCAACTGGCCTCAGCCCATCAATCCAGCCTGTCCAGATCAGTCTGTGGAGCCTTCTTACCCTCCAGCAGATCAGCACTCCTGCCCAGCTGGGTGGTGTCTGTCTGTGAACTGACTGAGGGCACACTCTATCCCCTTGTCCAGATCATTAGAAATCCCTTGTCCAGATATTAAGTGTAACTGGCCCCAGTACTGAGCTCTGGGAAACATCGCTTGTGACCAGCCACCAGCTGGATGTAACTCCAGTTCACCACATTTCTCTTTGCCCAGCCATCAGCAAAATTTTTCACTCAGTGAATAGTACAACCATTCAACCCATGAGCAGCTGGGTTCTCCAGGAGAATGTTGTGGGAGACGGGGAAAGACTTTACCAGGTAAAGTCCAGCCTTTCCTTCATACACCAGTCAGGTCACCTATCAAGGAAGAAGGTCAGGTTGGCCAAGCAGGACCTGCCTTTCACATACCCACAATGGCTGTCCTGCATGTGCTGTGCGATGGCATTCAGATTGATCTGCTCCACGACCTTCCCTGGCACAGAAGTCAGACTGACAGGCCTGTAATTCCCTGGATTCTCCTTCTGGCCTTTCTTGTAGATGGGTGTCACATTGGCTTAGCTCTGGTCAACTGGGACCTCCCCAGTCATCCAGACTGCTGAGAAATGATGGAATGTGGCTTGGTGAGCCCTTCTACCAGCTCCCTCAGTACTGTTGGATGGATCCTCTCCAACTCCATGTGTGTCTGTCTTCCAGTTCAGGGGGCTGGGTACCCAGAGAACAACTGGTCTTACTATTACAGACTGAGACAAGGAAGGTGTTCAATACCTCACCCTTTCCCTCAGCGCTATTAAAAGCAAAATATAACACACACACACTCCCACATCCCCAGTAGTAAATGATTTTTTAACAGAATTAAGCATACTCATTTGTTACTCACTCTAATTTATTCAGGGTAGGCCCAACACTAAAGCAGACAGGATTTTTAGCGGGGCTGGAGTCTCATTTGCATTAATATACATTCACACTTCTGTCTGGCAGTAAAGAAATTCAGTACATGTACATGCTGACCTCAAACGTGTGAGGAAAGGCCTGTGTCAGTGAGAACAGTGTCCTGGAGGTTTAATCCGATGAAACATTTGTATCTCAGGTATAACCTTATGCTTCCTTCAAAATGAATAATATGAACTTTTTGGTCTTTTAGTTTAACATATGCTCTGTGGCAAAGTCAAATTAAATTTCTGTTGTCGTCAGTGTATTATGTAGGTGCTTTCTTTTTTTCCTGGCATTCAGCTCTGTGGTCTGTTTTCATTTTGTCTGTTTTGATTTTTTGGGGTTTTGGGACATGTTACCACATAGCTTTTGTTATTTATAAACTGTCTCTGTCCCTTGAAAAAAAAAAGCCAAAACATACAATGCTTTGAATGAAATCTGAGGTAGGAAAGAAAATTATCTGAAATGTTATAAAGTTTTATCTTTTTAACTAAAATTATGTTAACCTCATTTTAATTAAAAGGAATAATTTCCCAGCTGAGTGTTTATGTCACTGTAAATGGTAATCGGTGAGTTGTGAATAGCATATCAAAGTCTTTAATGGTCATATTGTCAGGGTCAATGCAGCCTCAGCGAAAGCCATATGATATTAGATTGTTCTAAAATGTCATTAAAGAGCAATGTAATTTTCTCTCTTTCCCCATTTTGTTACTGCTGTGACAGAGATGTGCCTGAATAGAAGCTTTTTTCACAATTTGCTAATCTAGCTTCATTTACTGTTTCCATAATTTAGTGCTTGAAACATCTTAATCACCTGTGTGTTTTTAATGGTGAGGTCCAGATGTTCCAGGAAATACACTGTTCCAAGGCTGAGTGAAGAGACTCATAGTGCACATAAGCCAGAAACCTGGTTGTGACCAGGCACAGGCCAAGGGCACTTATCCTATCTGGCCCTGAAGGCAGAACAGTGGGCACATGTCTGAGAGGAAAAGCGGCAGCTCCAGCTGGGGGGTCTGCACCATCTGTCCCAGCAGGGGCCAATGCCTCCACCCAGATGGAGCTGTGTAGGGGAGAGACTGCAGTGCAGACCTCAAACCTAGAGTTTTGAGGTTTGTGCCTAGACCTTTCTGCTGGGGCAGGGATAGGTAGCAGACCTACCCACAAAAGGTGTGCCCAGGTGGAGGATCTACAGCAGGTGACTGAGCTGCAGGAGATGGTGAGAAGGCTGCGTAACATCTGGGAGGCTGATAAGGTATTGGATAACTGGTTCCAAGCATGATCTGCAGTGGACCAGTGGCCAATCAGCCAAAAAGTCCCTCACTGGCACACACAGAAGGGAGGGAGTGCCAAGAATGCATCAGAACAGAAGCTTGCAATCGGAAGGACCTGCAGGAGGAAGATACTTATCCTGAAGCCTCAGGTGCCCTTGCAGAGCCACTTCACTACCCTGCAGATGGAAGAGGAAGCACTGAACCATAGTATGGCTTGATTTGGAAGGGACATGAAAGATCATCTAGTTCCAGCCCTGCTGCCAAAGATGCATCACATCCAGAGAGGGGCTGGAGCTGAGTAAGGCAGCCTGATCTGCTCCCTGTGTAACTACTAGTGCAACTAAGAAAAGGCATAGGTGATTCTCTTCTGAGCGGTAAAGAGGCACCCACCCAGACACTGAGCTAATGTGCTCTTTAGAGAGGTGTGCTGCTTACCAGGAATTTGTATGAGGGATGTCACTGAAAGTCTGCCAAGCCTCGTACAGTCCACTATTACTGTCTGTTTTTTCACACGGGCACCAGTGATACAGCCAGGAGCAGTACTGAGGAGCCTTGGGAGCAGTAGTAAGGGACTCCGGAGTGCAGATAGTTTCTTAATCAGTTCTCTGGTCAAAGGGAAGGGATTTGTAAGGGCCAGTTGAATTGGTGAATCAGCAAGTGGTTACAGGAGTGGTGCCAGACCCAAGTGGAGACCAATGATGAGTGGAGTTCCTCAGGTGTTATTGTGACTGCTGCCATTTAACATTTTTATTTGCAACATAGACAATGTGATTGAGTGCAAATGCAGCAAGTTTGCTGATGATGTCAAGCTGTGTGGAGTGAATGTCACACTGGAGGGTAGGGATGCTATCCAGAGGAACCTTGACAGGCTTGAGAAGTGGGTCTGTGCAAACCTCATGAGCTTCAGCAAGGCCAAGTGCAAAGTCCTTGAGTCAAGGCAATCCCAATCTCAGATACAAGCTGGCTGGAGAATGGTTTGAGAGCAGCCCTGACTAGAGGGAACTGGAGGTGTTGGTTGATAAGAAGTTCAACATGACCCAGTAATAATGTGCTTGCAGCCCAGAATGACAACCATATTCTTGGCTGCATCAAATGAAGTGTGACCAGGAGATTGAGGAAGGTGATTCTCCTCTGCTCTGCTCTGGTGGGACTCCACCTGGAGTACTGCATCCAGCTCTGGGGCCCCAAACATTTGAAGGACATGGACCTGTGAAGCAAGTCCAGAGGTGGAGCACCCCTTCTATTATAAAGACTGGCTGAAAGAGCTAGGGTTGTTCAGCCCATAAAAGAGAATAAATGCAGAATTGGTGAGTTACTCATTAAGAGTAAGTTTTAAATTATCAAACTGGGGGTATTTTATAGATGGGTTTACTTTGGTATGATGAGTGCAGCTGAATTGTCAGTAAGAATTTCTGTGAATAAGATGATGAGATTTGATTTGCCTAGACTTCGAGTAGTACCTTTTTGCTGGCACCTGCTTCATTATGAGTAAAGTTAGAATTGTCACAGCTGCTGCAGATTTAGCTCTTTTTTTATTATTCATGCATTCTTAACAGAGGGGTTTTTTTTCTAGTGGATTGCTGTCTGTGAGGTGATGATAAATGTGTAAGTGAATGGGGTTCTCTGAGGACAGTGCCTTGAATACTCCTGTATTTTAACTATGCTCATGTAGGAAGTTACCAGCAATGGGTTGGCAGTTTGTCCTTTCCATGTGTGGCACGTTAGAGGGTTTTGCCTTTGGTTTTAGGGGAGAGTTTTGAGGGACAACTTTCAGCTGCAGCATTAACTTCAACATTTCTGTGCAGCTTCTTTATAGTTGTTTTCAGAGGCTTGGAGAAGGAGGCTAATTTGAAGGAGCATCAGAACCTTGTAGTTCATGTAATCCTCTGCATTCTGACAGGTAGAATCAGCAGGGAGTGGAATAGTAGTTTAAAATTAATGTAGTTGCCATTATCCAGAAAGTTTTATTGCAAAATAATTTTTCATCATCTCTCTATTAATATGCATCACTGAACATACAACCATGTGGTGGGTTTGGAAAACTATGTCCTAGGTTTCTTTTGCTGGCCCCAGTAGTTTACTTTGTTATACATATGGCAGAAAGCTTAGAAAGAATGTGTAGATTGTATTGATTAAAAACGAATTGTGAAAAAATATGTCAGCTTAAGAATTTGAAACTGTGGATCTGCTTGTGCTTTTAGTCCCTGCTACCTTTTTTTTTTTTCTCATTTCCTGCCTTTTGAGAGGGTGGAATATAATTAATAAGACTGAACAAGTTATTGTAATTAAAAGTTCCAAATGTGAAACATATTTTATTGATTAATTTCATTGTTAAGAGTTCATTTTAAATTTGAAGCATCTGAGATTACTCCTGCAAATTAGCATAACAGCCAGCAGTGGAAAAAGCATTTATGATGGACAGTTCATGTATTTTCATGAGTGTTCAATAACGAGTCTCCAGCATGGGACAATCACCCAAGCATTCTGTTCCATCCTTCTTTTCCACCATATTTCTTTCAGTGAGAGTTCATTCACCTTAAAATTAACTTTTAAAACTTGCTATATGATAGGAGCCAGAAATCAAAGGTAAACTTAACTGCGACATTGTCTGAATTTAGGGTGGTATTTTCTGTTGACTTCAACAACAGAAAAATTAAATGCTCTATAAAGTTTGGGTTTTTTAAATATCACTTCCACCTGAGCATATCATCACATAAGAAAAAGACATGATGATATGCATTTTTGCATTTGGTTCAATTGCTAATGCTTTTTTCCCCTCAACCTATGGCCTTACCAAATGTAGGTTTTTGGTGAAGGCTAGCCTACTTCATCTTAATGAAAAAAATGCCTGTAAAACTGAGGCAAATGTGAAAATTTATGCTATATATTTGTCATCATCAAATTAATAAATTGCTGACACATATTTTGAGGATTAGTGGAAATTAGATGTTTTTCTATTTTTTTCTGTTTCCATGGTATTATTGAGTCTGGGTATTGGTATCCCCAGTGAAGCTGAATAAAGAGGTAGCACAAGAACATTTAGCACAAATGTTCTTGACTCAGCCTTGTGGTAATACTAAATCAAAACAGCTAAAGTCTTTGATGTTTGCTTTGATGCTTTCAAAAGGAAATACTTTGACTTTACTTAGAAATAATTGATTTTGCATCTACATTCAATAAAATCCATTAGTCGTCATAGAACATTTTAAGTCTGTTGAATCCATATTTCCTTCCAAAATGAAAGGACTTGGAAATATTTCAGCCATGACTGTGTAGTTTCTATGTAGCTAGCAAACTTTCTAGCAAAGTTGGTTTCTAGCAAAGTTCTAGTTGGTTTCGTTATTTTCCTATTGAATGTGCTTCCATACTTGTATAGTCATAATAAGGATAACAAGAAGCAATGGGAAACTTGAACAGCCATTACATTCAAGCATGCACACTCAAATATGCAAGCCTATTTTACTAAGAAAACCTATTAGCAATTGTTGACTTCAGGAAGTGATCCAAGTATCTGAATTTTGTACTTCATGTCAGTTCAAAAAGCTTTTGACTCTTCCAGATATTAATTCCTGAGCAAATGTTTAGGTATACCTGATACTTTAAAAAAAAAAATGTTTTAGTGCCATTTCCCATTGTACTTTGTAGGGGCCATATATGCACTTGGAGATAGGATTATTTCCTATCCTTAAAGTCAGGAGTTGTACTTGCACTTAACTACAGAAACAGAAGCTAGGCCTCCATTTGCATCAAGCATCCTTGGAACTAACAATTGTTTGGTTGTCTCCTTTACTTATTTCAGGAAACTTCTATAGATTCTGTTCTGAAAATCTGCTGGCACAAGTGGTGAGAGCTGCCACTCATACATGTAAGCTCAGTTTCTGGGAGGAAAGACACTGGTTTTTTATTTTTTTTTTCCATAGGCAAGTTATAGGTCACAACCTCTAAAAAGTAAATCTGAATAATAGACTATTTTGGAAAAAAAAAAAAGTAGAAAGTTGGGAGTTTTTGGAAGGTTTGGAGGCTTTATTCTCAATAAAGAACCATTGGAATTCATATAGAAGTGGTTTTACAAGGTATTTAGAAACTACTCATCAACAATTATGCATTTAATAAAATTTAAAAAATAAACGCATACAGACTTCCTTGTGAAAATTTGCCAAGAGTTGGTTTTGTCTTTATTTGTTATTCTATACATAAAATTATCCTGGGCTATATTTCTATTTCATTTGTATAGGTCATGTTCATTATTTATCCTAAATAATTCTAACAGGTTATGTGTTAGATGTCACTGTAAGTAGAAATAATAGTCAGAAGTGAGTATTTCAAGAGGGATCATCAGCTGAAGTCTGCACATATTTCATTTGAGTGTTTTCTGTGGGAAGTAGATGGCAGAACTTTGTCCTTGCTCTCAATGTAGGCTTGTGTGTTGTATTAACCCATAACACAATTTCTGTTTGCAGGTTTAAATTTGATGTAAATGATAATGTAAATTATATGAATCTATCTATAACCAAATTTCTTATTTTAGGGGTCTTGCACCTACCATCCTATATTTTCTTGATTCCACAAAAATTAAATGGACAGTCCTATGCTGTTTCATTTTCATAAAAGCACAATCAAAAAGCCTGGTATTGATGTACAGATGGCATAAAAAAACTTCTAATAGCTTTCAAAAATACATCAAAGACGATTACTTCTAAGCCTTTATGAAAATAAGAAAAAACAACTTTCTCTAGCCCATTTTTCTGGATAATAATTAGAAGATTTAGAGGTGCCAGCCAGGTGGTTTTAGCTGTGACAGCTGGAAGTATAGCTTCTTTATTTTACTCTCTGCTAATCAAGTGTTTCTGAACTTCTTTGTAAATTGTGATTATTTTTTTCCTACAGTGTAAACCCCTGCTGCCTTATTTTTCCTTCTTTGTCCTTGTTCCCCTCCAAACAAAGCCTTATCCATGCAGGAGGAGAAAAACAATTTAACAGAACTTGTTTGGTATTTTTTCTTTATGAAGTTTTACTTTGTGTTTCAAGTGAGTAATTTAAGCCTCGCTACCTTTTCTTCCAAACAGAAGGAGGATATGCCTTCAAAAGTGCAACCAAAACCCACTAATTTCATTTGCTCTTTAAACTAAAACCAGAAATTCCCAATACTATTACTTGCCAAAACAAACGATACTCTTAATGCAGAATTCTTTCTGAATGAGAGAAAAAAAGTACTTTGAGGTGGATATTAGGCATGACACTTAACATGCCAATAGGAAGTGCAAATAAACTGTGATGTGTTGGTAGAATGAAAATGTTCATTTAAGCTGTATAGTTAGAGTCAGTTTGTGTGAACTGAATCTGCTCATTCACAGAGACAGTAATAGGTTATAACAGGGAATAGGACAGGATGACAAAACTCCAAACAACAAAAATTCCCAAGGGGGTTCCAGTCTGACTCTGTACCAGAACATTACAAACATCCATGCATTCTGTTCTGAGTCCCATTTGCATTACATCACAGATCAGTGCTGCATTTGTTGGTCTGTGAGTGCTGTTGAGAAGATTTCTGAGTAAGTGTTCATTTCTCATAGGAGAAAGAAATCTACCAGGTTTTCAGACTGTATCAAGATCCCCTTCCAGACCTTACCTGATTTATCCTGGCACATCGGTAAACCTCCTCTCCATTTCACAGGCCCAGCATGAGAGAGACCACCTTCTTTTGCTCTCCACAGTTGTTGCCTTCTCAGATGAATCATTCTGGGTATCTGAGGTGCAAGACTCATGCACAAACCAACTCTGCCCATGTGTACCTTGGGCACCAAAGGCTTGACTGCAGTGCAGCATGACTTGAGAGGTGTGATGGCTGTTTTCCTTGATGCTGAATGACAGCCACCAAAGTCTGTGGAATAAATCAGTTTGAAGAATCTTCAGTAAGAAGAGTCCATCTAGGGGCAGGTTTTATCTTGCTGCTGAAACAGCTTTAGCCCAGGGGGTTGCTGTTTATTCATTGCATTGGTACACCTTGCTGGAACAATGCTTTTGACCTTGATGTTCACACCACTCACCTCCAGGCATTCCCTGCCAGCCAGGAGCATTTCCTACTGTTCCTACTATCTGCCTTCCCTGCCAGTTGTTCTTGCTCACTCCATCAGCTGCTTTTCTCAGTCAGCCAGTCTGCTGTTATCTCCCCAGCTGTTCATTTCCACTCTTGCTGTTCTCCCCAGCCACATTTCTTTGCAACCCCTATAGCGTTTCAGTTCTTTTAGAAAGGATGCAGTTATATTGATCAATCCTCCTGAAGTCTTCCTTTTTTTTTTTTTTTTTTAGAAAAACTCAATCCCTTCTCATTATTCTTTTAGTACAATCTAAAAGAGTGGACAGGTTAGTTGTTTGTGCTTTCCAGATACATTTTCCCTAATTTCACTGTCTAGCTATGTTTAACAGGAATCTTGCCAAGAGTTGCAAGAATTACCCAATCCATGTGTGAGTCGACTTTGATCAGCTGAAGCTTTTGATCGATTACAGGCAGCTTCCTTTACTCTCTGACCAAGGTCAGCACAGCCCCACTGAACTCCCCACTGAAGTTTCCAGGGAGAGACTGCAAGTGTGTCTGAAGATCTCAGGACAGTAGAAATTTACTTCATGTCTCCCAGTGGGATGACTGATTGGATTTTTGTTCTTTAAGAGTGTGACCACGGTTGTTGTACATTCATTTTGTAATAAATTGTAGCCATCAGGTCCTGTTTTGTGGAATCTCCAACAATCAAACCTTTGCTGAATTTCTGTCCCGAATTTGTGCAATTTAGCATTCTTATATTACTGCAGTGTGTTGTATGCATTCATAAGTTAGCTGCAGCTTTCAGGCAGTTTCTTTTACTTGAGTGCCTTTTGAATTATATTCATGACCTCCAAAATGTTTGTAATCCCTCACAGCTTAGTGTGATCTCTGAATTTAATAAAACATGCTCCTTGTTTCATCATGTAACTCACTGATAAAAATAATAAATAGTACCATACTGAACATCATCTCTTGTGAACTTCACCCAAGTAATCCTCTCTTTTGTCAGCGATTAGATTTTGCTATCAATAGCTGTAAGCTTGCTTTAATGTTGCCTGGACCACATCTCCTTTATTTTGCCTGTGAGGATATGTGGTAACCATGGCTTGTTTGTATAATTTTTTAACCTGTAAAATCCTGTAATTTTCAAGCATGTCATTTCAGTATTTTGGACTAAAACTTGCACTATGTGGTTTGGGATTTTTTTGGACTCTGAGGATTTAGCACTGTATTTCTTCCCTTTTACTCCCAAGCTGCTATTTTAGTGGATGTGCACTTGTCCTGGTTTGCAGCTGTAGGAACAAGGGTCTCATATGGCACAATGGAGTGCTTCCACCTGTTTGTGTCTTTGGTTTGCTTTTAAAATGTAAATTTTTGCTATGCTTACAAGAGCTGTTCAGTGCATCTTAGCAATTAAGGTTGACACTACTGTATACAAGTGCCAGAACAATTCTTTTTAATATACGGTAAATGATCTCAGTGTCAGATATAATGGGTGGTTATCGTGTACTTGTCAGTGACATCCTTCTCATTTTGAGTCTAAGTAAAAATGAGAAGTAGTGAGCGAGTGATTGATGAATCTGTTTTTCCTTCCTGTTGAGTAGCAGTTTAATTTAAGATAGCATAGCTGAATTTTTTTATTCACATTTTCACCTGAAACTGAAAGTATTTGTAATTTTTTCTGTTAACTTAGGGATACTTGGAGTCCAAACATGCAGTGCCCTTTTGTAAGTATTCCTGCTACTAGGGAAGACCTGGAAAGAAATTTTTCTTAGAGGACCTGATACTCAGTCAGTGTGCAGCTCTTCTTATCTCCCTGGAATTGCTGTAGTGTTTCCCTTCATGTTTAGTCAGCTTCAATTGCTAAATATAGATGTGTGACCGGTACTGCTCTTGCTCTGTTAGGGTGGTTAATTTGACACAGTAGTTTAAAGGGAATATTTCTGCACTCCATCAGGCACAGAGACTTCAGTGTTCCATAACCATCTGTGGGAAACAAGGAGGGAAGCCTCTTTCCCAGGTGCCACAGCACGTCAGTGGGGCAGTTGGAAGATACAGCATGGTCAGGAGTTGCTCTGTATGTCCCAATGGCAACAAGATGAAATTTAATCCAAACTTAATACAAACATGGAATTCTCCTCTCAGGAAACATGAGATTTGCAAATGAATCATGGCAAATGGCTAGCTATGCCGCTGGAGTAGCAGGGTCTGTTTGTTTGGATCTCAAGCTGAATGGAAATCTGGCTATGTAATGCAGTTACAAAAGAGGCCAGTGTTACTCTTCTGTGAAATGTGGGGAGGTAATTGGTCTACACAACTAAATAAATGTCACTCAGCTCCCAGATGTACTGCTAACTGTGGATATTGCACTCCTCAGCCATGGTTGAAGAATGTATTTTTGATGGCAGGAGCATTTGTTAGAGATCTAGAAAGATATCTATAGGGAAATGCTTTATTTTTAATTTAATTTTTAAAAAGGAGGTAATTGGGAAGTACAGTCAACATCTGTTAATATATAAGGCATTGCCAAAAACAGGGCAGGCTATCTTTGCCATCTTCCTCACTGAAAGTTTTAAATATCAGATTAGAAAAACATTTTCAGAGATGGCCTATATATGGTTCTTTTATCAGAGCAAAGTAGTCAGCCAGAGAAGTTAATAACCCTTCTATGATTTTGTCATGTTTTTGCAGAAAAAAATTCTCTTCTTTATTCTTGTCAGGACTCTGTATTTTTAAGGGGTTCCTAAGAAGACAGTATTTTCATGCTGTATTAGAAGTCTCCTTATAGCCTTTTACGGAAATGTCTTTACCTGGTATTTATGCCTTTTTGCACTCTGCAGATTTAGGGGAAAGCCATGAGAACACCCTTAAAACAAACTCCACTATTTTTCTTCAGCAGTATGAGCAGAATATTTGGTCAGCTAAAAATGTTGCACTTCAGAGAGCTTCCATGGATGTTGGTGGTTGGATGTTGAGGAACATGATCATAGGGATATGTTGAATTACCTCTGAATGAGAGACAAAGGTTTGTTTTATATATTACCTGTTCTAACTATATTTGACAGCTGGGAGTTGGGGGAACACTAACCCAAGATGGATTCAATTCACTGAAGTATTATTTTTTTCTGCTCTTTGTTAATCACCGTTTCTTTTTCTAACTTCCTTCAAAATCGGAGAAGGAATGACACCTGCATTGAGTCAGAGGGAAGACACAAAAACAGCCACCTTAAATCTCAAATAATATTCCTGTGGAAATCTAATGCCTTTCAAAGGTAACTCAATTGAACACTCTGCATCATTCCCTTTGCAAATGGTTGCATTGAACTACTGCGTATTACATTGTGGTTTTGAGCATTATCTGAGATGAGAAGGAACTGGCTCACAAACTACTGCACACTATCTCGGTGAAAGAATGAGGATGTTTTATCTCTAGTGCTGCTTCATAAAGCAAAGTATGGTGAGCAGCAATCAATTGAGTCAAAGCAGTAAAAGGGAAAATAATCGCATTCTGTACTGCATCCAAACCTCTTTGATTGCTTTGTGTCTGTCTTATGCGGGCCAATATGTTTCTTTCTGCTACAAGGCATGGAAGAAGTCAAACAGAAATACCAGCTCTACCCAGATGATTAAGTTTGGTGAGGAAACAGAAGGCATTCAGTGTTCTGTTTTTCTTCTCAGGAATAACAGAATTCCCTCTGTGTAGCAGATTAGTGTTCCATTTGTTTTGTTTTGTTCAGCTAGGATGGGGCAAAAGGGGGAATGGTGGAACCAAGGTAGCCGTGTGGATGTGGAAATGCCAGTACTGTATTTACTAGTATTTTTGACAAGGAACATGTACAATTATTTTCCTTCTTGTCTCTGATAAACTCCTAAGTTTTCTGGACATCTGTACTTACAGATAGACCAAAGATATCCAGATATCCAAAGATATGACAAAATAGAAAAACATTTTCTTACAGGAGTCTCCATTATCATGAGGCAATTGATATTAAAAGGCCATTTCTGGAAGTATGCAGCTTAAGTCCTTGAAAAATCCACTGCACAGTATAATGGTTTTGGTGCCAACTGATATCAAGGGTCACAAAACTTTTTCTATTTTTCAGTCTAGAGGTTAACTCTAGTACCCAAGTATGTGACTTGGGGTTTTTTAATAGATAGATGCAATTTCTTGCAAATCAGCATAGTCTTTTTCAAAATACTTCCAACAGATTATCCTCAGTAAAGCTGAAGTAGGAAGGCTTAAAGCATAAGTTACAGTTGCCAATTTACAACAGCTTGGTTGCAGAGTAATCTGGATGAAAAGGGATAAGAAATTGTTTGGCTATATTAGTTGTAGAGAGGTCTTACTCTCCACAGGTTGTCACCTGAATGGTGCAATATCAGTATCATTAAAGAATTCTGTTCTTGCTCTCTCTCTCTCTGCTTCAGAAGAGAGCACTTCTCCTTCTCCTTACTTGAAGGGAGTCATCTCTAAGTTTTACAGTCTCAAATGACTTCTCTTCCTATCCAGTATTTTCTGAAAAAATGGATTAAGTTGTTTCACTAAATCTTAAGAGAAGTTGATGAAAAAACTGGATGGAACTGGGCAGAGTTAGAGGCAGGGGCATAGGTGCATAAGGTGCGGAGGCAATGGAGTGTCCAAAACTAAACCCGCACAACTAAATGCTGGTAAGAACAGAACTGAAGAGTGCCTGTTCAATGTCCTTCTCTAGACTTGGACTCATTATTCAAGTCAATAAACCTTCCTTTCTGACAAGTGGTTGTGAAACCCATGAAGTCAAGAATTTACAAGTTAGGAATGCTGGGTATATAGTCGAACCATATGGGATTAGTTTAGGACCTTTTGCCATGCATGTTATGATGCATCTGGTTAATTATGTGCTTAGAGAGGCTCTCCTCCCTGCTTTCCACAAAATGTTTGCTGGCTCAGTGTATGAGGCATATTTACTTTAGGCCTGTATATAGAGATAGCAACTCATTCAGTAGAGGACTCTAAGAGGATTGTGTTTGTGATGTGGCTTATGGGATTTCAGCTTTGCCTCTATCCCAGAATTCCCTATGATGCTGGAAAAAAAGATGTAGACATAAAGATTCTGAAGCATAACTTGTCACTTGGTGTTCCTTATTTTCCAAGGGCTTCATAATCAAGAACTAAGGGGTGATTAACTCAAGTTGGGAGCACTTACATCTGTATCTGGGGCCAGTTTAATAGGAACTGTGGTCTGAAGGTGAAAAATGCAATAAAACATGAAGTAATCTAAAAGATGAGACATAGGCTCCTCAAATTTGGTTGCCCAAAAGGAGCTGACACTTTTGATCATTCTTCTCTTAATCTTTGCGCTTCTGTTCTCAATGTGTCAGAGACATGAAAGAAATTGCGCTCAGTCAGTTGTAAACAATGAGGTAGACAAAATCTTTCATTTGGGTATATATACGCCCTTAGTTTCCAAGTATGTTTGCTTGAAACATGGTTACATCTGCTGTATTATATTAGATTGATCTTTGCTGGTGACAACAAAATAAAGTATTTTTAAGGATGGCTTAAGAAGAACGGGAATCTTGCTTGTGGGTTGTTGGGGAATTTAGGGTGAGGAGTTGTGCTTTTTTCTTCCCCCTTCTTCCACATGAATGTCAGACACAAGCAGAAGAATATAATGGAATTACATAGGGAATTTCCCTGGGAAACTGAAGGACACTGTGGGCAGCAGAAGTCTAAGAGCTGTTGTTCTTAGACTCCAAAGCCAGGGGTGAGATGCATAATTGTCCAAAAGACAGTGGAGAGGCACAGAATGGGAACCCATCTGATGTAAATTACTGATGCTTTTTGGGAAATGGCATGGTTTTCGTGAACACTAGGCTCTTCCTAGTGGTTCCTATTGATGCTTGTCTGGTTTTGTTCAATAGTGCTTTGCTCCCTTCTCCACCAGCTTGGAGAGTGCTCACAGAGGAAAGAAACTATGCAAAAACATGTGGGTTCAATGAAAAAGCACTTTATATTTTGTTTAACTGCCTTGAAAAGCTCTTTTGTACCAACAGCAACGGTTGAAATAAATCAAAGAAAGTGTGGACAAACCTCAGGTTCTCCCTCTGGTAAAACAAATGGAAATAGGGACCCATCTCTCTGCCTAATTCTTTGAACATTCAGTGTTACACCTCCTGGACACTCTGTTCGTTTGCCCTTTGCAAGGATGAGCTGCATGCCAGAATTCCCAGAGTGGAGTGCTTTCTATTGTGATGTTGCAGTAGCAAGCATCAGCGAAGAAGTAATAGGCTAGTGCATTTATAATAATATATACGTTTTAATTGCATCTTGCTTATTTAAAGCATTTATTAATTACATTGCAAATACTTCTTCTGACTTGCTAACTTGTTTTTAATTAAATCCTTGTTAAGTTGATTGACTTAATTGAAATAAATGGCAACACCCTGATGAGAACTGGGTTATTTTAAATCTGGTTAACCTTCAAGTGAAAGCTTGGGGGGTTTCTGCACCACGGTTACAACTGGGATTAGCTTATTATATACATAAGGAGTGACCTTTTGTGTTGTCCAAGGTAAATAAATATGCAGAGGTACTTGCTGCATGAGCAGAAAGTACACAAGTTTTAATATAAGGTACAGACTTGCTCTTTGTTTTGTCTTTTGGGGCCCTTTTTTGTTCAGACTTGCTATTTTTATTGCTAAAGTCCTGAAAGATGTGAGTCAGGAGAGAGGCCCTCATGTCAGGTGCTATGCAGAACCTTGGAAATCATAAATGGATTCAGCTACTAAATCAGGCTTTATTTCTATCTGAAACCTGTGTTTTTTAGGCTGCCTCTGGATGTCCTTTTGGTGCTACATCTTGAATAAAAATGAAGCTTCAAAAGAAGCTTCTTCTTCCATCAGGCTTGTCAATTCTCTTTAAAAAGCATGATGAAAAGCCCTAGTGATTGCTATGTAGGCCTCAAGTGCAGAATCATTCCCATCAAGGCTTCACTTTGTTTTTCAAGGCCCCATTCATTGGGAATACTTCTGTTAATTGTATTGTTATATATCCTCATACTTCATTTAAATGCTGACATGGGATACAGAACTACTGTGTTTTAATGAGTGTGATAATGACTGGAGACATAGCATACATGTAGAGGGAATAGAGATGAAAAATATATAATTATACTTTAATTGTCAATATCTGTGTAATATAAAGCATGTAGGTTGTTTAGATAGCATCAAAATGTAAAGACTCTTGGCTTTGCATAATGAGTAAGTAATATGTAGGGTTCCTGGATACATCACACACCTGCTCTGTGCGTTGCTTTCATCAGCTATAAAATAGGGAACAGGCATTCTTATTTACTTCTGCAAAGTCAATTTAAAACTTAGATGTAAATGTCTTGGTACAATTTTTCCTGTCATTATGGCAGTGTGATGTTAAATACCAAAGGTAGAAGCCAAAGGGGTTTCCTTCACTGATAGTGAAGTACTTTTTTAAGTACTGGTATCGTCAAGACCCATTTGTCATCAACAAATGAAGAAAGGGCAGTATGATTCTTTTCGGTTTGTAAGTCCTTATAATCAATTCCTTTTGTTCCACAGAAAAACCCTGTGGTAGTATATTTATGCTCTGCAGAATAGTACCAGTGTAAATTCTCTAACAACTTTCTTCAGCATGCCTGGAGATTTTTCTCAAAGTGCAGAATATCCTTCAATACATACATTATTTTCTCAACACTACTAAGACAGATTTTAAATTAACAGTCAAACTGAGGCCCTTTTAGAGGAAAAAAATATAGTTTGTGTTATGTATCTATGCCAAGCCTTTCCTTTTTTAGGTTCAAGGTTGTATGTTCATACTGTGCTTACTGCATCTTCCTGATGAAAAAAATACTGTTTGTGCATATTTGAGATTCAGAATACATATGTGATAGTAAGGGAACACTGATTTAGGGCATGTGCTGGGGAAGTGAAAAGAGTTTCATTCATTTGTTCCAGGTGCAGACTGTAGATGAGGGAACGGACATCAAACTGGATTCCATATGAAACATCTTTGTGCTTTTCCTCAAATTCAAAAGCAAGAATTGTAGGAGGTAATATTTTCCTTTTGTATTTTAACAGCATAGTAATGGTCCCACACACACTAGAAATCAATGCTATTGTCACCTGTCTCTGCTAATCAGGCTTTCAGTGTGAGCTGGTATTAAGTTGTTAAGATATCATTCAAAGTCAGATAAAAAAGATATTAGGTGCTGATTTGCTTATGGAATGACTAAGTCCATAAGTGTTAGTTTGTCTACAAGAAGGATTTAATAATATAAAAGTCAAAACTGATGATTTCACAGTGCAAGAAATCATGCCTTTTTTTTTCCTTGCTTCAGTTGTCTGTGGCAAATATTTTCAGAATTTGACCCTGTGCCTCTCCAGTGAATGATTGGTGTCTTCCTCTTTTACTTAGCCTATTGCCTTACTGAGTTGGGTTTTTTTAGTAAATTGCAAACAAGCATTTAAAAAGGCAAAATAAAGACCTTTCTATTATTTTTTTAGGCATCATGATGATCTAAAGCTGACAGTGATCCACATCACCAGTTATTCATGTCCATAAGATACCATTGCAGAATTCCAAACAGAAAAAAATAAATACAAATCCTTAGTAGCAGCAGAGGGCAGAGGCAATTGAAGAGCCAGATGAGAATGATGTGCTGCCTCTCATGGAGACAAACAACTCTTGTCTAAAAACTTCATATACTGACTCTGAACTTGCTTACCATGGATTTATAAACTTGCTTTTCCTTGGATTTATAAACTTCCATTGACTCCAGGTTGTACTACATTAAAGATGTTTTATGTAAACAAGACAGAGTTGAGGCATGAGGAACCCAAGCACGCGTGCCAAAATCTGGCTCTGGTGGCTCACAAAGGAGCACATGTTAGTGGTGTTCCTCATCTAAAGTTTAATTGTTTGAAATACAAAGCCCTTGGATCATTTTTTAAGGAAATTGTTTTTTCTGTTAGCCTTTGCTACAGCCCTTGCTGTTTGAATGGCTTGGAGGAGACAGCTGATAACTGAAACCCATGAACTGCCTCTGGTTTCATGACCTGATCTTAATAGTCAGACAGATGGCAAAAGTAAGCTTTACCACATGGATTGGCTACTGCTATCTAGCTTAAAAATGTTGAGAACATCCTCTTATTTTTACCTCATGCTTGCAATAGCAAATTCTTTTTTTCCTCTGAGTTTTTGTTTTCTTTTTTCTTACTTGAAGATTTTCAGCTTTTTTGAAAGACTGAAAAGTTTGTGGTTGTCAAGGGCTTCTGAGAGCTGCTGCATAGTGCTCACTCACCAACAGTGACTGAAAAGAATTGTCACTTATCTGCTCTTGGAAAGGCTGCCTTGTGACTTGGTTGGGGACCATCACTGTTGGCTCTACGTGACAGGAAGCACCTCTGCCACCCATTGCCAGCACTTTTAGATGAGGCCAGTACTAAATGTGGCTAAGTGTTAAGGTTGCTTCTGAGTAAGGGATGAGACATGTTTTGCAGTTGGTTTGAAAACTTCCACTGCATCTGGCTGCGCAGTAATATGGCCTCTGAGTTTCTGTGGCTGTCACTCTAATGATATAAATTTATATTAAGTGTTCTTTCAAAAGTCCATTATATAATTTAATAAAATACTTTTTTATTATACTTTTTTAATCTTGCATGAAGTGGTGGCAAATTATATTGTTAGGAAAAAATAGACTTTTAAATGTAAAAGGTAAGTAGAAATGAAAAGGATGAAGCTACTACCAATTTTGCATATTTTTATGCCTTTCAGTTCTCAGATGAATATATATGACTACTGCTGTACCAATAGAGAAATATTATTTTAATTCCTCTGATGTAGGCAATCAATTAAAATATTATACATGTCAGTTTGTCCTTGGTCTCTCTAGAGGGCTCTTACTTAAGTTTCGTTGCTCCTTAATAACTTGGTTCTACTTGGTTGAAGCTTTGAAGAGATGAAATTTCCTTTCTCTGGCAAAGAATAAGATCAAAGTTGCACTAGCTTGAGGCGTTGATATTTTCTTAATTGGAGGAAGTTTTGTTCTCCTTCTTAGAAGTCTCACGTAGAAATTAAAGTACAGCTCTTTTTTCTGATCCTCTCTTATTCTTTCTTACTCAGATGATCAATTGCAAGCCTTATTTCTTTGTGAGGTTTTAGACCCTGTGGTTTTGGAGTGTGGTCTCATCTTTTTCTTCTGTAAAGTCTTCTATGAAGAGCCTCTGGGGAGGAAGCAGAGACTGCTCTCTTTCTATCACAATGCTAGAAGTTGTGCTAATGCAGTTTTCCTTCAGAAAAGGAAGTTCTTCTACTTAGACACATTCATCTGGGAAATGTTGCTGGAGAATGTTACATTTTATTTTTCTTCTTCATTTATTCTTTAATTAGGAAGAGTTAATGATAGGGAGAGTTATGCATAATATATGTACATTGTATATCTAATAGGCTAAAAATTAACCTATACTATTCCTGTTCTGCCAGGATCTTCTCTTCAAGTTACAAAATCTGCCAATATTTTTTTCATATTTGAGGCATAGTATCTGTCATTTGGTAGCCATAGGCAGTATGTGTGTATTTGTTCTGAACTCACATCAAATTGAAAACATTATGATTGTGATGAACTTCAAGTACTTTGATTAAAAGAGTCGATGCACAATCAGGTTTGTCCATGGTTGTTTCTTTGACAAATGCACTGAAACACTGAGTTGTGATTTACCAAAGGCTGCTGTGGTCAGGCAACAACCTTTAAAATAAAAGGTACATTCTGGTTTAGAGTTTCTGTATGGTGTTGGGCAGATGAAATAACATTTCTGTGTCTGAAGTCTGCTTCTCTGAAAGGTCTTCATTATTTTCTTGTTCCCTGAGAATGTATAGTCTTAATAACTAAGACTCTAGTGCAGTCTGTAATACAGTTGTTCTCCATCTTAGCTGGAATATATAGGCCAGTGAAAGTTTTAATTTACAATATGTAAGTAATACCTGTTATGGTCTTGTCAAACATGGACCTCTAGAAATGCTTCCAAATGCTGTGTCTCCATGTCTTTCAATACCCACAGGATAGCTAAGAGACTATTAATCTCAGCTCTGAGGTAACGCACTAAGCATGCATTTCCAATTGTATGGATGTTCAAGTTGCCTTGGGAGTGGGACATTCCAGTCTTATTCATCTGTAGCATACTTTATTCTTTATGGTTGTCACTTAGTGACCTCTGCTGTGAACTTCATTTCCTTTCCTGTCTGTTAGCACAGTGGCAATAAGGTGTCTGTTAAAAACTTGATGATGCATTTTGCTGATGTTGACTTGGCTCTCTCTTCTCAAGTACTCAAACAATCATTTTATTTTAGTTTTGTGGAGAAGAAAATGTCACTATTTGACTTACATTATTCTGCACTGAATATGCTTTGCCCATTTAGTTTTATGCTCCTGGGGAGAGAGGTCCTTCATTACTCAATGCATTAGCTATTGTTATAACACTGCATACAGAAATGAGAGGAGCTACGACAGATCTCTCTGTCCATTATTAAAAAAAACCCCTATATTTCTGAGGAGCTTGGAATACTTCTTTTCAGTAAAACTTACCAGTGATGTCAAGGGCTTAAAACAGTAAAGATGGCAACAAATAACTTTGACATTTTGTCTAGACCCTGTTGAGCATTCTTTTAGGTTAGCTTTCAAGCATGCTTTGTTTTAGTTTCAACAGGTATTTATTAAACATATAAATATTAGGATGTCTTAGGATCAAAGCTGGTATACAAAGCCACAGACAAAAATGTGTTGTTGGGTTGATTTGAGTTTATGTAGGAAAGAAAGATTCTTCCCTGTTTTTCATTCCAGTGTCTGATTTACTTTGTTTTCCTTGTGACAACTTTTAGATCCTTTTTACTGTAAACTTAAAAGACAAATATCTATTAGTCCCATTAATGTGAAAAGAAATAAGCTATGTTTTTCCTCTCTGTGAAACACAGACGTTCTTAGATGCTGCTGCCTTTGATAGCTTCTGTGAGCCAAGACCTGTTTGCAGAGGTAAAAATAGGCACAAGAAGAAGACACTCTCAGAAAAGTTACCAGGATCATCCACTTCCCAGTGAACATTGTTAGGCAGAAATATTCTGTGCGAGTGTGTCTTTGAGAGACAGAACTGTAACACTGATGTTTTGTAATGTAAACCTAGCTAGGGTATAAGGGCAATAAGGATCAGTTCAGTATTGGCAGAGAAGTGGATGAGATTGGTTTTGGCTTTGGTTTGGTGAGGTAGTAAGAGCACTGTTAAGCAAAGAAGTCATGGATTTAAGCAATTTTCCCTCAGAATGGTAGGCAATAGCCTCAAAAGGCTCTGTTACCACTAATTTTCATTAAAATGGGAGAGAATGGGGACTGAAAGATCTCATTACTTATACTGATTTTGTTTCTAAAAAATGTGTCAGCTCAAACATACCCATGTTAAATTCTGGACCCAGTGAATCAATAACAAATTTTTAATGATGAAATTCAATTTTTTTCTTTCCCTCTAGTTTGCTCTCTAGTTTTCCAAAGTGAACATTTGAACTGATTAGTGAACTAATCCTAGTTACATACACAGGTCACTCTTTCAAAGGAGAAACCCATTATTCAGAGAAAAAGAAAAACATAGAATAAAACTGACATTGTATTTACGGATTTTGCTAAGTGTCTATATGAGCAGGCTGCTTATGAGAGAAAAGTGCAACTTAAATGGATAGTTCCAGAGTTCCCAAGTAGCCTAGGTATGCTTTGAAACCAAAGGTAATACTTTATTAACTCTGCATGATCTCTGTTTTTAAGTCTGCAATTTGATTTCACAGTTGCACTTCTTTCATAGCTCTGAATTATAATGAAACAAAATGAGACCAAATTGGTTTGGGATTTTTTTTGTGGGCCACATGGCACTGTCTAGTGCGGTTTGAGTGGGAATTGAATCAAGCAGGCTCTAGGTGCACAGTAACCATTGAACCAGGCATGGGATGGCTGGAGCATGGTTTTTTTGTTTGTTTTTTTTTTTTTTTTTTTTTTTTTTTTTTTTTTTATTTGTTTGTTTGGGCTTTTTTGTTTGTTTTGTTTTGGGGTTTGGGGGGTTTTGTTTTGGTTTTTTTCTTTGTGGGTTTTTTTTGTTTGTTTGTTCCTGTGTCATGTTTTTTAGACACAGTTCAAACTGCCCGAGCTTCCAACATTTTTCACTAGGAAGTAAGTTTTGCAGATATCAAATAGTTCTTTTGCTTCCTTCCTATATCTCTCACAGGTCTTTAGCTTTCTTCTGTTTGGAGCAGCAGGTAGGTAGAGTACCCTCTCTCATAAGTGAGTTCTCAGGTGTTCTGCATAGGGAAGGTGTCAAATTACTGCATCAAAATTCAAAACTGAGACATCTTAGTTTCAAAAGTACTGTTTTGGAGAATTGAATACAATATCTAAAAATATAGCCAAAAATGAAGTTTCTTTGATTTCTCTTTTCAAGTCAAAGGTGTCAGGAAGAAGTTGATGCTGAAATTTAGGTTTCAAAATGAGCCTTAAATTCTTGCTCATGTTTGTAGGAGGACATCAAATCCCAGTGAATAGAAGCAGTTTAGTGTAGTGCGTGTCTGAATATATTATGGCCAGACTCTTCAGTGAGGATGTCACTCCTTACCTACAGAATAAGGACTTCCCTTCCTGTAGCCTTTCGGAAGCACCCATTGCTCATAATCATTTCAGGAAACCTAAAGGTGTCCAAGATACCTCTCTGAAAGAAGAGTTTTGAACATTTCACAGTTTTGTATACATAATACTTCAAGAAAACTCTCTGGGTTTAGTTTAAATTCAATTATATAGCAATATTTTAGGTAATTAAATTTTTTATTGTGTAACTTTGTAGTCAAGCTGCATTTAATTTGTTGTATAGTGCTACAGTAGTTGGAGACTGCAGGAAAATATGCTTTCCCCCCATCTTTTGGCCTGTTGTTACATAATACACTGCTCAAGCATTGATTTCTTAATACAATGTAAAGTAGTAGGTGAGGATGAAAGGAAAGAATAGGGGACTTCTTCTTAGGAGAACTTTCTTCTAGCAGAATTTAAAAAGGTAATACTCTAGACAGAAAGCCTTATTTCTGGCTTTTTGATGTTATGATTAATGAGCTTGATGAAAAGTTTTCCTGTTTCTCTTCTCCATCACAATAGATTATTCACTCTCACTAGCTTATGCAAGCAGAATGCAGAAAGACAGCAAAGGCTTAGCTACATTTTACTGGTGATACTGCATCAACACATCTGGTTTAATGGCTTTTAAAACTTTTGGTAAAATTTTCTGCCACTTAACAATGGAGGTCATTTTTGCTTTAAAATCTAGGAGTATTTAGGGCTCCCTAACACCTGAATTCAGTCTCTAGTTATGGATATTAATCTTTTTGTCTTAAACTGCTTGACTGTGTTTGCAAGATAATGCTTGAATGCAGGCATCACCTGACATTGTAAGACTTATTTCTTAGGTAAAAAAACATGGATAGTTTTTAATAGCATATATTTTTTAACATACACATTTCTCTGTGAATTATTAGTTACACTGGGATTCTGAAGTGGTTGTAGTTTCTCACTTAGTTTACATTTTACATTTACATTACTTATTTTACTGATTAGTTTGGGATTTCTTTTGTAGCCCAGCATTTTCGGTGAACTCCTGTTATGCCTTGAATTACATGGGATATAGATTGTAACTCTGAATATATTGTCTGAACTACTTTCAGTCATTTATACTCCTTTCTTCAGTTTCCCAAAAGGCACTGAAAATAGGATTCCTTAGGAATGAGGTTTGACGAGACCTGTACTTTCTGAGCTACAAAGCTGTTATCATGTTACAGGACTAGGGGGAATGGCTCTAAACTGAAAGAGGGCAGGTTTAGATTAGATATTAGGGAAAAAATGCTTTACTGTGAGCATGGAGAGACACTGAAACAAGTTGCCCAGAAGAGATGTGGATGCCCCATCCCTGGAAGTGTTCAAGGTCAGGCTCTATGGGGTTTTGAGCAACCTGGTCTAATGGAAGATGTCCCCGACCATGGCAAGGGGCTTGGAACTAGAGGATCTCTGGGCAATCTCTTCCAGAGATCCTCTAGTTCCAA